>QLOH01000476.1:0-600000 GCA_026901365.1 Sesbania bispinosa | reverse complement strand
AGTAAATCTTTACCTTGTGTTTGGATAGAGAAATTAAAATTACTAGAATTCATGTGTTAAAATCGTAGAAGAAAGTATTCCAAATGAAAAATAAGAGGATTTTTTATGACAAATAGGAGAATTTCAAATGACAAATATTGAAAGAGAATTTCAACATTTCTCTTTTATGTTCAAACTTTTTAGATTGTCATTATCAATTCCTCTCATTTTAACAATTCACTCAACATTGTCTATTATAATTTTGAGAATTCTAAAATTCTCAAGGTTATCTTCCAAATGGTTCTCCTAGCCCAAGTTGACAAATATGTTTCGTGTTAATGAAGTGTATTTTCATTCCTATTATGATCTCACCTCATTATTATTTATGACTTGAACGGTAAAACCACTTAGAATTATATTATTGGTAAATAAAATGACTATTAATGCTTGCTACGATTCATTGCCTAGCAAAAATTTCTTCTAATTGGTGTGGTAGACTTGAGTATCCTCCATGATCAAGTATACAAACCAAAAAATATATATATATACAAACTTTGCTTTGGACTCCTATTTCTTCATCGAAATTTTCAGTAATAGATCTCCAATGCATTATGCTTGAATTTTTTAGGTTGAGATTAGAATGAGGCTAGTCCATAAAGTCAGGATACATATATCCACTTAAATTTAGCACCAAATGAAAACATAATTCATTGTTATAAGCCAGATTGAATAAAAATGATAAAATGAATTCAATTTCTTTTTTTTCCAACACTAATAAACTTATAAAAACTTTTATATAAGTTTGAATTGAAGCACTTATCTCAATTTAAAACTCTTATAGACTAAAAGCTAATTCAAACTCTTATAGACTCTTATATATGGCAGCAACTGTCACCAGAGATAAAAAAGCAGAGTAACTCGAAGCTCTTCTAATCTAAAACTTCCAGATTTGGAGTTTGGACCATTAATCACGTTGACTTTTCCGGAAAGCCCATTCACTTACAAAGTTGGGCTTAACACATCCCCTTGGTACAGCCACGGCCTTGTTTTGACTTCTAAAGGTTAATTCATTTTCCCAAGTGCCTTTGTCAAAGTTATCTCCCCTTCTTGGGTCTTTGCGCGTTTCACCTCATCCATGTAATATCGATGTTTCATCATTTTGACATGTTATAATATATTTTATTATATGCTATATTAAAATAAGAAAATCTATATTACAACTAAATTTATTCTCTAGATACTCCACAGATATTTTTAGAGAATTGTTGTTTGTATATAGAGCATAGTTTAGAAAATCAGATGAGAACCAGTCAATATTCAATGAAAATCGATAAAAAAAACTGGTTAATCGATTATCTTTTAAAAAAACAATCAATTTATTTTTTAATTTTGTAATTTCTTTCTTGATTTAAAAAATGTATGTTCAAGGATTACACATAAATATCTATTATTTAACTCATCATTATTAATTTTTTATTTTATAAATCTTATAATAAAGTTATTTATACCGATTTATAACTTGATATATATATATATTAATTTCTAATAATTTTTGTTTATTTTATTTATTAAAATGTTATATAATTTTAGTTAATACATGTTTGAGTTCAATCGTGAACCAGTGCCTTCACTGGTTCAATTATCAGTCCGATTTTTTAAATATTGTTATTGAGTGATAAAGAGAACGAAGAGCTAGGAATGTGGGATGTAATAGATGATGTAATAAAAAGTAATTAAAAAATATGTCATATATTTTTTATTGTATAAATTTAATATCTCATATTTTTAACTCTACTACCGATCATAAATGAAAATTATTATGTCTTTATGACCCTTTAAAAACAATACCAAGTGTTAAAATATAACATAAAAATAAAATTTAATTATTTTATAAATTGTCTAAAAGCTAATTACCCCTTATTGTAAATTTACCTAGTAAGTAACTCACAAAACTTAGGGTCGGCCTTATCCTAAAGAGTCTAAAGCCACCTCCTTAGACCCCTCAAAAACTTTTTAACTACTAATAATATTAATTTTTTTTGGTTAACTAATAATATTAATTTAAAAAATTAAATTAAAATATCAATAATTGGGCCCTAAAAATAATTAAATATTTTTTTCTACAAATATATTCTTTATCTACTATGACATTCTCTCTTTCTATAAACATTGATTATAAGTAATTTATAAATATTTTTCAATAAATTTATAACAATTTTATTAATATATATAAATACTTATTCACAAATATATGTCTCTCGTCCTATTAATTAGAATTTAGTAATTAGACCAATAAAATATTAACTTATTAGTAAGTAATTTTATATAAAAAAAGTTGGAAAAAATAAATTTTAAATTAAGATATAGTAATTTTAATTAATTATATATATTAATTTAAAAGATCCCATTTTAAAATTTGATTTAGGTCTAATTATGTTGGGCCAACCCTCACAAAACTCATATTTAAGCCATTTAACCTTTCTTAGATCTTTCTAACCTTTGTTTTGGTTATTGGCTTGACCACTATTGCCCAAGTATTTCTTTACGTAGGAGCTTGGATTGCATTAGGTTACTTATTTAAGTTAATATTATTTAAAATAGACATATTTACTTTTACTCTTTCTTAAAACCTTGTATTCTCCACGAGAGTCGGAAATATTCTTATCATAGTAGATTTAGCTTTTAGCGGGATTTTTTTCTGTCCACAAAACTCAAAATTGATGTCTTACTTAAGGGGAATCAAGCATGTACCACTTGAACTAACCCCTTACTTTCAAATGTCCCATTTTATTGGCATTTTATGAAATATGATAAATGACTATCACATAAAATAATAACGGTCATTATTTTAAGAACAAAATATATTTTTTATTAATAAAAAATTAGAGTGGAGTACTTACAGAAGTACTTACATTTACCCCACCCTAATGAAGACAAGTGAGGGTTCAAACCTGCGACCTGTCAGATGTGATATATTGTCTTGCTCCACTTGATCAACCCTTGGGTTAAGAACAAAATACAAGCCTGCGACATTTCATACATAAAAATGGTCAATTAATACATATGCACAATTTTTCCATTTTCTATTGATATAGAATTCAAAATGCATTTTTCCATAATCCAATTTTAAATTTAATTCATGCCCTAAATCTCTACAATTATATGACATAATAAAATAAAACTTTACTCTCAAACTGCATTCCGCTATCATATTCTCTCCTTTTCCTTTTATGTGAGGTCTCTTGTCTTCTTTCATTCTTGAGCAAGGGATCTTTCTCTAAGCAAATAAATATAGTAAATCAAACTCTCGTAATTCAATTAAAATTAAAAACATATGCCTAAAAATAGAAAAAAAACTCCTTTTTTATGTCTTTACGTTTTATTGTTCTATCATAAACTATATCTTTTTTTTTTATAAGCTCATAAACTATATCTTTTATTTCAAATTCTTATAATTCTCAGCTTTTCAGAAGCCATGAAAGTGTGTGACAAGTATTGAACGTTGAGAGCAAATGAAGGCCCACTAAAACGCAGTCAGGAAGCATTCATTGTACAGAAATCAACTTCGATAAGGGTATAGTGATATTAGTGACCTCAAGATCCTTTGACAATTTCTAGATCTATCGTTCTGGTTGATGATAATGTTATCAATAATAATGTTCATCTTGACTCAGTGGGATGCATTCCGTTATTGCAAACATTAGTGTCAACATCAACTACCTGTCCCAAAATTTAATTTTAAGTCAAAGATGAGATAAGTATGAGCCTAGTATTACTACCTTTTGGTCCCATATTAATTTTTTTATTTTCTAAATAACATATCCATGAAAAATTAATAAATATTAGAGTAATATCCTTGTAAATCAAATCGGACCAAGCAAGACTGAACCAATAAAAGATGCTTTCACAAAGGAAGAATTCACTAAAACTTCATACTTTTCCTGGACTATAGTCTGAGAATTCAGGCCCAGTATTCAAAATTGTTTTTGCAAATAGGTTTTCCTCAAAAGTATTTAAAGATATACACTTAACCTCTTGTTAGTTCAAACAACAAATAGATTCAAATATAAACGAGAAGGAGAAGATTATCACACTAGATATTTTTATTGGTTCACACAACGATAATAATGTTTTTCAAATTACAATAGCTAAATTATAATTTATTTAAATTATAGAGGTGTATTCCAAAGACTTTTATTTATAAGAAGTTGAATGAAATTCTTCACATAACATATAAGGGCATATGCATAAGAGATGCTAGATGAGATCTTACACTATAAGCAGGTCTCAATGGGTTGAGTTTCGTGAGTAAACCTGCCCAATCCTTTTCACTGGTGACTTGAGTTGCCTAAAAATTAGGTTCACATTTTTGCAGGTTAAAGTGAATTAACTCACTTAACTCGCGGGTCAAAGTGGGTTCAAGTCGTTGGGTTGACTATTTTTTAATTTTTATTTTATTTTTATATTTTTAACTCATTTTTTAAAATTTATCATTATTTTTCTATTATTATTATTATTATTTAGTTATTTTTATAATTTTTTAAATTAGATGAGTCAACCCACATAACTGACCAACTTGCGGTTGTCGAGCCGAGTTGGTATTTTTTTTAAGCTCACTAAATAAATAAGGGGTCATTTGAGGTGGTTGCGAAATCCATTTTGAAAAACACAAAAAGTGATTTTTAATTTTCAGTTTTGAGTTATAAAAACTTGATTGAAATTTTTTGGAAACCAAAAACTAAAAACTCGCAACCACCACAAACGGGAGTCAACCTGACTCGACTCACTTTTAACCTAATCCGTGGTGAGCCAATCCGGGTCACTTTGACACATCACTAATGTTAAATTCATAAGAGCACCTGTATCGCAGGTTCTTAACCTTATACCACGGATGCTTAATTCCCCACAGTGATGGAGCGCAAAAATTATGGGTTCTTATTTAAGCACAGGTGCTTATATAAGTATATGTGATTAACTTTTTTTATTTTAAATAATTATTTATATGATGTGTGATTGGTTGATAGATAAATTGTGGAGTCCATTTAAGAATATGTAAATAGTAAAAAAAAAATGAAGTGTTGAATTACAGATGAGAGCTGCTTAATAAAATTCTGATAATGTGTACTGATAAAATCCATTTAAGATATGTGAACAGTAAAAAAATTGAATGTTGAGATATAGATTCCCTAAAGGCTAAAAAATAAGGGTTTGTTTGGTTTACATTTTCATTTATTGTTTCCATTTGGATTTTCATTCTGTTTCTTATTTTTTAAAATTTTACAAAGGAAAAAACTGAAAATGTTGGAAACGACGTTTTTTTTGTTTTCAACATTTCCAATTTTTCCGTTACAAAATTCCAAAAAACAGAAAATAAAAAATAGAAACAAGAAATGAAAATACAAACCAAACAGGGCATAAGTACCAATTCTTAACCATATACCGTAAAAAAACTCCGCAACTTCACGTTTTTCCCTTCGATTTTATAGCTTTTTAAATCCATCACCCATGGTTTAACATAAAAAAAATCATTATTTTTTTTAAAAAAATTAATATGAAAATCATGACTAATAATTTTCAAAAAGTAATTAACATAAAAAAATTTCTTCCGTTATTGATTGAAAAACTATTAGTCATATTTAAATTTTAAAATTAATTAAATTAAAATTAATTTAAATTAAATATTAATATATATGCTTAATTAATTTAAAATGAAATAAGATCATGGCATTTAGCACGTGTAATAATAATAATGAACAATTTAAATATGTTTTTTTTTTGTCAATACATTCAACCATGACTAATATAGGTCGAGTCGAGGTGGATGGATTTAAATGACAAAACAAGTTAAATGTGTGTAAGTCCCTAAAATTAGTTTAAAAACGGGATGAATAGTGCAACCTTGTGGTTGTGGTCCTTCATGGTTGAGGTCGTACCAAATACAAGATCCTAGTCCAAGACTTCAAATGGCCACACCTATTGCAGTGGCCACTAAGAAAAGTTTTGACGAAGAGATTTTTCATGAACTATGAATCACAGACCAGAGCTATAAACAATACCGGCTAATGCACATGACAATCATAGTAATGAATATTTGAACTTCACCATAAAATGTTTGAGATTTCAACTTTTACAGTATAACCGACCCCTGGACCATTTCCTTTACTATAAAGTACTATAAGCTATAAAGAGTACAAGATAATCACAGTTTCTTTATTATCATCTATCAGAAACACATACCACAAACAGGTACGCACCAAGGAGACAGGACCTACAACAGAAAAGTTATAGGGAAACCAAACCCATTTCTTCAAAATTGTTTCTCCATCTATTTCTTTTTTTTTCAAGTCTTTTTTATATTGGCTGTGAGGTTCTTACAATCTTACCTGCTGCTTCATGCCCTCCGAGGGAAGCTGAGCAGAAACTTCAGCAGCTGTCATGGTCTGGTACTGCGAAGGGATTTGTTGGGGTGCCAAAGGTTGAGTATAAAACATTTGAGCATGAGCAGAATTGGCATAGTCATAAGCATAATTAGCAGGTGCTGCAGAATTAGGGGCCATGGATTGAGAAGGATGATGAATCTGGGAGTAAGCAACATATTGTTGCTGATGCTGATTAGTAGGAACTTGAACTAATCTGTATGCACCTGCTGCTACTTCAGAATTAGGCAAGGGAGCATTTCTCGCGGGGTTGTAAGCAGCAGATGATGGAACCATTGCAGCAGGATTTGGCAGATTTTGGGGCAGGTTAGAAGGGACAGTTGTTGTCACAGATTCACCTACATTAGCCTGCTGTGTGGACAAGTTGTATGCTTGGGCCTGTGTAGCAGGCACATAATAAACTGGGTATTGTTGATCAAGCAGATGGTGATGCTGGGGATGGAGCTGTTGCTGCTGATATACAGTATAGTAAGCAGGGGTATGCTGGTGAATTAAATGTGTGCCGTGTATAAACTGTTGTGGGAGTTGAGCCTGTTGTTGCTGATCAAATTGCTGTTGTTGCAAAACATATCCACGGTCCTGTACATGTTGCTGATGCATCTGGAACTGTCCATGTTGATCAGAGACATTAAGTTTGGGATCAACAGAGTTAGTAGGAACCCATGAAGTTCCAGATTGAATTTGAACTTGGTCTTGATAGATAACAGGTTTTGGGCGTGACATTGAATTTGAAAGACTACTATCACTGCAGAATATGTGATACAATAACAAATCAATCACTCAAATACCTAATTCAGAAGTAATAAAACTAGCACCCTAGAAATACAATCAAACAAATCAGATATCATATGATATGATAATACAAATGAATCATTGAATCTAATCTAATTTAGATAAAGACTAAAGACCCTGCCAAATCAGATAGGAAAAAGAAAAGGAATTCGAAAATACCTTGAAACTGAATCAGGGGAAGGCAAATCAAAGACACCAGTTGACTTCTGTTGAAATTGGGGAAACTGAGTCTGAGCTTGTGTTTGTGTCTGAGGCTGAGAGGTTGGTGGTTTTCTATACCCAACAGGGACCCCATTCTCTGATCTCTCATCATCGGTCGCGGCAGTGCTGATCGCAGCCACCGCCGGCGGCGAAGACAGCGCACCAAAACCCTCATCCTGCTTCTGCACCACACCACCAACGCCCAATTGAGCAAACTGTTCCTCAATTCCCACCACCTTCTGATCCTGCGCCCTAATTTCACCACCACCGTTACCGCCATCCTCCACACGAACCTTTATCGGCGGCAAATTCGCCACCGACGGCGACGATGAAGTAGACCCGAAAGACGAATTCGTCTCCAGCATCGGCGAATCCGGCACGGATTGAACCTCCTGCCCCTGCTTCAAATTCTTGTGCTGCGTCGGCGTTAGGTTGTTGTTCACGACGCCGGCAGCAACAGCCTCCTCGTCGTCGAGTCCAAGGAGGCCATTCATCGAGCCGGAGTCCGACAGGCCCCCGGCGCCGTTCAGCGCGTTGAGGAACCAGTCCTCTGTCTTGGCCGTTACTGGGCCCGTTCCAGGCCCAACCGTCTGGACCAAGTCGGGCTGGGCCGGGAAGAGGAAGAGACGAATTCTGGAAGGTTTGGAGGAGGTTCGGTGATCGTACTCGTCGATCATGTTTTCGAGGTCTTCGTCGGTGGTAACGGAAACAAGGGAATCGAGATCTTCGTTTGGGAGCTGATACTTAAGAAGGAAGGGAAGGCCGTTAAGGAAGGATTTGGAGAGGCGCGTGGAGAGGTCGGAGAGTGAGGTTTGGCGGTCCACCACCACGATGCGGGTGTCGCCGCCGACGTAACAGAGGGACTTGTCGTGGGGGCGAGGGACAATTTGGCCGCCATAGCTGCACATGAGGCGGAGCTTGGTGGTGGTGGTGGTTGAGGGAGGGTGTGGCTCATCCCAGGAATCGGTGTTCCGCGAGCGAGGGGAGGAGTTGGCGGAGTCAGGGAAGGTGAGATGGGGCGGCGGAGGAGTGGGTTGTGGTGGAGTTTGCACCTCCATTGGTGGGAGAATGGAAGGTTTTGGTGAAGTGGTTGCAATTGCTGCAATTTGCAGCAGAGTGAGAAAGGGAGAAGAAAATGAAAAAGAGAGCTTTTTGCCCTGCTGGATTATGGTTCCTTATTCTTCCTTGCGGGTGGGTTATTATCATTATTATCATGGTTTGATTATTGAGTTTAAGATCACTTTTTTTTGGATATTTTTTGGTGCAAAAAAGTATTTTTGTTATCTTTTATAATTCTTTTTTTCACCCTTATCCATTACAATATAATATATTTATTTGATAGTGACTTAAGTTTTTATTTAATATTTTCTAAAAATAATATATGTTATTTTTGTATTGCTTTCTTTTTATAAATCTCAATTCATCCTTATCTATCGAAAAATATATTCATTTAATAACGATTTAATTTCTTATCTTATTTTTATCAGAAATCAGAATGCGTTTGAAATACTAAGAAATATTTGACTTCGTTTTACGAATCAAATCTTGTGATTGAAAATTGAAATGTTAAAAAGTTAAAATAAGATATAATTTAATTTTCAGATCCCATAAAATTATTGGTTTTGCTCTACAAATCATATCAAATTTACTAGGATTAGGTAGCAATTTATTTATTTAAAATTTAATTATATATATTAAAATCTTTACCCATATTGAATAGCCCATTTCATAACATGAATTATGATAGATTTCACTTTAAATAACTTCCACATATAATATTTGATTTCTAAATAATCTCTATTTTAATGGTTAAAAAAGTTTGTGACTTAGTCAGTGGTAAGGGCATTGATAATTTATGTGGGTTTTAAATTCAAAATTTTATTGTCTTTTTTTTTTCGGTAAATTTTATTATCATTATTCTACAAAAGAAATATGATATAAGTTTTGAATAAGTATTTATATTTATTTACGTGATATAGTTTGATACAAATGATACACACAAGTGTGTTTACATGAGGAATTTTAAGGAAGGAAGATAATCTTTTAAGAAAAATTAAAATTTTATTTTACGAAGTGCTCTATTAGGTATTTAGCATGTGGTAAAAAAATTCAAAAACAAAAAAAAAATTACTTGATAGGTAGATTTAAAAATTTCACACTCCTCTTTAATTTTTTTTCCACTTTCAATCCTCATTGTATCTCTTAAAATTTCATGGAACCTATTTTATATGAGTAGTAACCTAGAGTCGAATTAAAGTTCATTTGATAAAAATGTTGATTGACCTATATAAATTTGAATCATTCAACATTTTCAAACACTCATATCTCAAAATGGAATAAAACAACAACACACTTTTGTGCCTCAAGTTATTCTGATGCATGAAAAAAGAAACTTGTATTAATGTTTGAAAAGCAAAAGCCAACTATTTTACAATATTATTTTCAGAGTAAAACAACGACAAAAAAGTATATGAATATTTAGAAATAAGAAGAAACGTTAATTAACACTCAAACTTCACCATTACCCTCCAATGAGCAAGATAAACTCTAATTATAAATAGCAAAGCATTTATGAAAAGTTAATAGAAGTTGTTGAGTTGCATTCATTGTGACCAAGTGTTCTAATTCTTAAACTTATAAAATACTAAGTCCTCTATGTAACAAATATGGGACTAAAATTATCAAAACCAAACAAATACATTAAAATATGTTAACAGGATTTTTGTTAACTGGGCTGGGCTTAGGATTTTTGTTTAGTTAGACTTCAGTATCTTTTTGCTCCCCTTTTAATGAATTGACACAAATGCTGTGAGGTGGACCTAGCTAGCTTGGGTTAGGTTTTTTGTATACTCGGATTGTTTTTAAAAAAAGAAAAGAGAAAGAAAGAGCTCGACCAAAAAAATAAAGAAAGAAAGAAAGAGAAAACAAAGACTACTAGAGCCTTATGGATTATTGACAAAAAAAAAAAAGGCTTATGGATTTGAGTATTCTATCATTAATTTTCAAAAATTATAATAAACTTTTAATTTAGATTTTTACATATTAGTATGTTATCACATTAAATTTTAAAAAATTTTTATAATAAAATAATTTTTTTTAAAAAAAACTTAAAGCATCGCTTTATTTACCTATTTTTTGCAATCTAGTATACTACAATTACCTAGTGAGGCAAATCGGGATGAAAAAGTGTTGACCAAATAACATTTGACAGTGCTGGTGGTGCGGGATAATATTTTTTATTTGAATGGATTCTCTATGCTATGCCATATTCTCTTTAAAGAAAATTATTTTACTAAATTAGTAATATTCAATTAATTAAAAACTTTTACATTAATAAAAAATATAATCCCTCACGATCGTAAGCATGATGATGGTCAAGGAAGGCATAAATATAAATAGCATCATTTTATAAAATAATAAATAGCATTATATAATAAATTTAAGTCATTAATGTTGAGAATGAGATACATTATCATCATTCATCATTTCATCACATAACCGCGTGTTTTTTTATTATTCATATATTTTTAAAATTTCATATAAAATTGAATTAACATTTTTCTTGTTAATTAATTATTCAATAAAAGAGATTTTCCCCTTTTTGAATTCCTTTAATCAATATTAGGTATAATAGGATATTTTAAAATTATTATTTAAATAATTATTTATCAATTAAGATAATATTTTTTAAGTATTACTTTAATTGATTTTTTATGTTTAATTTTATTTGAATAAATCTACCAAATATTTTTTATAATTCTTCATACCAGAGAAACATGCATTTAAATATGTATGAAGAGCATCAAATACAAACTTAATTTTTTTATCAACCACATAAAAAAAGAAGTTGAAAAAAAAAAAAAACTTGATTGATTGTTGTTAACTCAGGAAAGTTGTATATCCACACCAAACCATCTAGTATCTCTTTCCTTCCATTAAAAAAAAAAATAGTATACAGAGGAAGAAGTGAGATGATGTCAAGTGATCGCTCAAGCTATTTGCCTAACCTGCAACCAGAGAACGTTTTCTATTCATTTGTTTTTGGTACGTTAATTATGTTATATAATAGGTTAAATTGCAATTTTAGTCTCTCTATTATCGTTAATCTACGATTTTGGTCTCTTACTTTTTTTCACGATTTTGGTTCCTTTATTATTCCAAATTCGCGATTTTGGTCCCTCTAACAAATACTTGGGAGGTATAGAGGGACAAAAATTTTGAACTACATCGCGAATTTGTAATAATAGAGGAATCAAAATCATGAAAAAAAAGTAGGGGAACCAAAATAGCGGATTTATAATAATATGGGGACAAAAAGTGCAATTAAACCTATATAATATTGAAGAAATGGATCTAATTTCATGTAATTTTTTATAAGATATAATAGAGAGATAATTAATTACACATAGTTTCATAAACTTTTATGGGATCTTACTTTTGTATTTAATTTTGTGTTTAATTATATGCATCTTTGTGATTTTATCACGTAACAAAAAGTACATGAAATGGTGCATTGGTATTGATTATTTGTTGTTAATTGATTTGATTATATATATTGTTAAATTAATACAATCTTACTAAATGTTTAATTTTTTCCTTGACCTCCAAAAAATAATAATAATGTAATAGTTATTATAGAAGATGAGAGACATAATGGCATGCATCACGAACAAAGAAACCAAGTGCGTGTGAATCTAGGAATTAGCTTCTTATGCTCAGTTCCGATTTGTTTAGAAAAACACTAACAATATATATAATACACTTGCTTAATTAACTTTGCTGAGGACGGTATGATCTAGTGTGAGCATATATAAAATATAAACGTGCCATGTGCCAAGTAACACCTTCACCTGCTAACGCTTATATAAGCATTTGACTCAGAAAAAGTCCAAATTTGGGATTGGGATTGGGATAGTTCTTCCCCTGCTTTGTGCTCTTGTATTTTGAAGGGGATTGCCTAGAAATACACACAATCATATATAACATTTGGGATTGGGATTGGGATAGTTCTTCCCCTGCTTTGTGCTCTTGTATTTTGAAGGGGATTGCCTAGAAATACACACAATCATATATAACAGGGAGACATCCATGCATGTATAGTTGTATATATTATCATATGCGAATTCACCACCGGCTCAACATATATGTAGACTTAAAGCAAATTATAAGATGACACTACAAGAAAACATGAATATTGCAGTGGTTTTTTAAGCAATTTTGTGGTGGTTACAATCGCTGCAAAATGCCATTCCCGAAGGTTACTAAATTGTCGCAGTTATCATCGTCGTGAGGTTGTTTTGCGGCGGTTTCTGTCAACCACTGAAATAATAGTTGCTATTTGGGCTTGGCAATTAGCGGCGGTTACGCGTTGCTGCAAGTAACAAAATAAATTTTTTATTTTTAATTTGGCGATGGTTAGAAAACCGCCGCAAAATGACATATGAATTAAAATCCATCTTTTTTGGGGCGGTTTTCTAACCGCCGCAAAAGGGAATCTGATTTAAATTTCCTATTTTATGGGTGGTTCGTAAACCACCGCAAAAATGATTTGGTATGTTTTAAAAATTTTATTTCATTGTTTATATAAATCGCTACAATTATTGTTTATTGTATTTTATACATCTTATCTTTTTGTTAGTTAATTTTTTCTTGTTCTTATTATTGAATCATCAAATTATTTCAAAATATATATAGAATAATAATAAGAAAACTCAATAATTCTATTGAAAATAAAATAACAAGTTCTGTCAAATGTAAATTAAGTACATACAACTCTAGCAAACATTAGTTTATCTTAAGATAATAAGTCAATAAATCCTAAAATCCTAAATAAACAACTAATGAGTTGATGAAGGTCTATGACTTTGCGGGTTGTAACTAGCAGAGGAAGAAGGTCTAGCTTCTGTTGGTGAATGTAAATCTATAACCTGAAATTAAAGAGAAAGACTAATTAGTACAAGATTCAAAGTTATGGCTGGCTTGTATGGCTAGCCTCACATGTATATTACAATAATTTTTTTTGCTAAGCAAAGAGAATAAATAAAATTAATTGGGAGTACAAGGGATACTCCAAACCTTAATACAAAAATAAGATACAAACCAAACTGGAAACAAAATAGACCACCAATATCAGCCAAAAGACTTTAACAATATAATTAATACAATAAAAATAAATCAATAATAATTGGAAGACCATGACAACCAATAAAAATAAACCACCACTAGCCGATACAAAACAAAGGAACTTTTTCCATTGTAAGACCAAACCAATACCAAAAAGAATAACCCACCAGCAGCCACTGCAAACCAAAAACATTTATCCCAACCAAATGCGCTCACAATTGTTTTGCTTGATAAGCAACAATATCAATACAAGCTTGACCGGCAGCCGTACAAAACAAACCAGAAACATAATCAGACAAACCAAGCAATGACCGAAGAAGTGCAATACACCAGAATTGTAGATCAAGTGCACCATATCAACAAAAACAACAGTGCAACGATAATACCAACAACAAACAACAATACCATAGTTCACACAGGAATTAAAGGCATATACATAATCAAAATATCAAGAGTTGGTATGTGCCTTGTCTTACTTTAGCAGTTGTTATAACTTACTGGCTCACAAATACTTAAGAAAACTAGCTCGACCAACTGCAATGTAGTAAAATTCTACCCCTTCACAAATTCAATCTACCCTCTGTTTTCCTTTTTCTCCACAACTCAACATGTGACAAACAAAAAATAACCCACTTATCATTTGGCAGGAGGGCCATTTTGATAGAATCATTGAATATGTTAGAAACCAATATACCAATTAGCCTTAAATAAAAAAAAAGAAAAAAATTATCCATACAAAGATCAAATATGTGAAATCCAATTAGCCTTAAATAAAAAATTTATCAAAAGAAAGCATAATCTATTAAAGGAGTCATTGTTGAGAACCAAAATGCTCTCCAGTGCCAGTTGAGTCCCACATTCAATTCAAATCCCCTGTTATGGAGCCTCTCTTCCATCCTTCTCTACATTTATACCATGCTCAAGATTAATAGCTACTACTACCATGTGAAAAAGATTGACCAATATTATGTAGAAGATTTGCTATGGTGGGTTGGGTATTGCTGCCACTCCAAACAAGGATTTTGGTATTTGGAGTGAGCAATACTCTCTTGAAATTAAGTAACATTTTCACTTTTTGTGGTAAATTGCTTCTTGATCCATCCTTGTTTCTTCTCCAACAAAGTAAATCATTGATATATTCAAACTGATAGTGTTTGAAGGGGTGAAATGGGGTGAAACAACCAATTAGTACTAAGAGGACCTTATTTTGGGTAGAAACATGATTAGCCTTTTGTTACTGCCGCTTAGATGTGACCGTCTTAAATCTCATTCTCATTCATTCATATTCTATTTCTTTATCTATATGTACAAGCAACCAAAACCTTTAACTACTTCGAGGTCCATTGCATCATGGATTTAACAATGCGATGGTGATCTATCAAGAAATTAAACCAAGGATTAATTCTAAAAGTCAATTTAATTAGATAACCATAGAAGCCCTTATTTAATGTCTCTTTATCTACATACAAGACCCCTCTCTTCCTCAGTGATGCCAGAGCGTTGGTCAGGGGAGAAAATTTTTAGGGTTTAAAGGTGTACACCGTAATCTCATATCATTTAGGAATGAGGATTACTCAAAATGGAAAAGTAAATAAGGATCCTTCCAATCCGATCAAAACACAAATTGAACACAGAAATTTGGGAGGAAACTCACAAACCTTTCAAAACACTTAGGTTTACTCTAAGGGCATTATCTTTATAGATTGGTACCTTCCATGGCTCCCACTTCGAATTCACAGTGCAGAGGGGGATCCAAAAACATCATATTCTATAAAGATTTGAAAAATGCATAAAAAAAGAGAGTTAGGGTTTGTACCTTGAATTGGGGGAGAAAAGCACACCTCACAAATTGAACCACCTAGCCGAGATTGCAAATGAGTGTGAATCGTGATTGAAGAAAAGCAAGAAAGAGGGGTTGGGAGCGTGGGAGTGATTAGCACAAGGAGTGAGTGAGGGACTGGGAGTGAGGTAGTGAGAGAGACACTGAAAGTGAATTAGTAAGGGAATGATCTGAGAAGCGAATTGGGGTGAGATTTTTTTTACTATTTTTATTAAAATCGCCTCCGCTAACAAAAAACCGCCCCTAAGTGGTTTGCAGTTAAAGGTGGTTATCTTAATCGCTCTGGTAACCGCTTCTAAAAGGATATTAAGGGCGGTATTTTAAAATCCGCCGCAAATTAACCGCCTCCGGTGGCTCCTTTTGTTGTAGTGTGGGGGCTTAATTTTAAGTGATAAAAGACCAGAAATGACATATATATTTTTTTAAAAAAATATGAGTCTATTTTTAAGAAAAGAAATTAAATTTATTTTTTATAAGAATTTTTTTTAATTATTATCTATTAACTAATAATTAGTAATATTTTTATATTTGATATAAAGCTTTTATTAAATTTTGGGTAAAATATGTTTTTGATATTTATAAATTTAAGCATATTTGGGTTTAATTCTCATAATTTCAAACCAATGTGTTGAGTTTCTATTTCTTAAAATCACCTCAAATTAATCCCTATCACCCCTCTCGCTAAGGAATAAAAATACACCTGATAAGAAATAATAAAGACTAAAAACACACTTGATAAAAATTAATTTGGGATAATTTAAAAAAGATAGACTTAACACACTAATTTTAAGTTATGCGAACAAAAATCAAATTTATTTATTTTAACATAAACTACAAATATATTCATAGTACTTTACTGGCTTCCCCTAAGGCTGACCTTGTATGAAGTCAACTGGCTAAAGATCACTTCGGTCACTTCGGTTAATTAATGAGTGAAATCAAATTTAACTTCAAGTTAATGAGCAATATATCAAATGAAAAAGTTAAAAAAAAAACATTTCAGATTTTAATTAAAATAAAAATTTAAGAGATATTCAATATTTGTGAGTTAATATGTAAGAGAAGAAAAAGAAAAGGAAAAAGAAAAAGAGAAGAGAACTATGCACATTATGAGGGAAAAAAAACTTCTTGAGAATTAGATTCTAGCTAGTTAATTAAATCTTTTGAATTTGACCTGATTAATAAAAAAAACTATGCACAATAGCCTCAAAGTGTTCAGTATTGGTCTTTGATTTGACCATAATATCATCAATGTACACCTGCATAAACTCACCAATAAAATCATGAAAAATTAGATTCATTGCTCTTTGGTAAATGGCCCATTCATCTTTTAAACCAAAGGGCGTCACAACCCATTAGAAAGTCCCTAATGCTCAAGGAAAATGATGTTAGAAAGCCAATCCATATCCCTAGTTGTTTTAATGAATTTGGCTTAGAGAAGTCTTTCGATTTTTTTTTATCTTAAAAACCACTTCTAGAGAAAATCTTCTAGGAGATTGCTTCACCTCTTTCCAAGAAGAATAGGCAATCTGTGTTCGACCAAGCCTCAGTCTAAACCAGACATTTCCTCATAGCTCCAAGCAAAACAGTCTTTAAATTCTATGAGCAGCTTGACTAGTTCTTCCTTGACTATTGCTTCCATTTTTGCACTAACAAACATTGGTCTTCAATTCTCAGCATTTCCTAGATTGATTTCTTCCAATTGATCTTGGGATTCAAATCTAGGAACTTTTTCACCATCTCCTTTGAAACCTAATGGCTCATCATCGTATATGCAGTCTAAACCCTCAAGACTTGATTCTCTTTTGGCCACTTCCATAAGGCCTTTTAACTTGTTATCTTTTTCTTGATTTTATTCTTCGGCCATCAAGGCCGTTTTGATCCTTCTTTCGGCCGTGTAGGCCATTATTCTTTTCATCATTTGATTTATGCTTGCCATGAGACATTAAGCATTTCTTGGGCCGTTTTGAGGTCGACCTCTCTCTTCAGGTGAAAACCCTTGTGAGGGTCAAGCCTTACTGAGTAAGGCATCTTTGCTGAATGCATTGCAGATTTTGAGTCCAAGTCATATGGACTTATGTGTGTAAGGTTTTTGTCAACATCTTCCCCAATCAACCCTTGTTCAACAGAGTACAATGCTTGGTCTGCTTTGACCACTACAAAGCTCCCGCATCATCCCAAAGGAATAGTTTTTTATGTACTATTGATAGGACAACACCAATCCCATGGATCCATTCCCTACCCAGCAGCGTATCAAAACTGGCCTTGGTTTGGATTTCTAAAAATATGGTGGTTTGAATCTGACCACCAACTACCAAGTCTAAGGCCACTACACCTTCAGAACCTGAAGACTTCCCTGCAAAGTTTGTTATAATTATGTTATGAGGCATGGGATCTTTCTCTATTTTCCCAAGTCTGTCAAAAGTAGATTTGGGCAATAAGTTGATAGCTGCCCCCATCTATAACAACTCTGTTGATAGGATTTCCTTTGACCACTTCCTTTATGTAAAATGGCTTCATATGGGCCATCTCCCTTGAAGAAGGTTTCACCAAGTTGACCATTTCATTCTTGGTCTTTTGTTCTCTTTGATTTAGCATTACATGACTCTGGATTTCTTCATCTTCAAAGTTCTCTTCCTCTTCTTCCTGCCTCATAACCTGCTGAGCAAATTCAGCGGTTAAGATAAATATCTTGTAAGGAATCAGGGAAACCTGACTCGAAGTCATCTGAAAGAAGATCATCTTCCTCCATGGCTCTTACCTTGGCATTGATTTGCTCACACAAATCTTTCTATGGTTTTGATGAGGAGGCCTCGAACCTTCTCTTTGGTCTTGGGTTCATTGGAGCTTGTTCTGCTTGTATTTAATCCATCCTTGCCCTATACATTCTTTGGGTCCTTCACCATTAAGTCCTTGTCATCAAACCCTTGGCTTTGGAATACTGGCTAAAGTGATACCAGCTTTCCTGAGCAGGCCTCATTTGCCTCGAAGGATGTATTACCACATCCTTTCCTTTTCCTACAACTGATGTTTCCCTCTTTGCGTTCACTGCTTTCTATGTAGTTTGAGGTTTTGGCTTTGTGGGTACAAGCCTCACCCACTGATTAGGAGGAATTCTTGCAGGTGGAATGAAAGTCATCTCAGGAAGAGCCATGCCTCTCCCTGCTCCTTTCTGAGCCTCTGCCATTCTTTAGCCGTAAGCCTGTTTCTACTGATCAAGCATGTGCTTGACATACTGTTTCCTTATTTGATACTCTTCGAGCGCTTTGGCTGAGTTAACATCAAACACTACGCTGCATCGAGGACACAACATCATGCATATGTTATCCCCTTGTTTCCTTGTTAAGGACTCGAGGAGATTCTCTTCAGCAAAAGGATAAATGTTCTTTACATCTTTCTCGAAGCTCTCAATGGCCATGTCTGTGGCCCTGTCTTCAATTGGTTGTGTTCCCACCATGTTTACCTCAAATGGTTCCACATAACTCACATTGGCACCAAATGAGTTTGAGTCAATTTTCATAGTTCCCTTCATTTTTTCTTCGAATTTCAGTCTTCCTTCTTGGATTGCTTTTTGAATTAAATCCCTGAAACGAACACAGTTTATAGTCCAATGACCATAAACGTGATGATATTTACAATATTTCCTTTCTTTCATTTATTCAAGAGTGGGGATTTTGTGATCATCACTCATGATAATTTGTTTGTCTTTTAACAAAATATCAAATATTTGGTCAGGTTTAGTGACATCAAAACCATATGATGGCTTCTTATATTTTTCTTTGTTCAAAAGATTAGACTCTTCCTTCACAGGTTTCAAGAAGGAACATGCATAAGGTGACCCATTTTTAATTCAGCTACGTTGACTTCATTTTTTTCTTCATCAACATCTAAATCACTATATTCTCCTGTAACATCTACGAATGCCAGTCTCTTCTAACAATTCGATCAAATTTCTTATATCTGTCTTTCTCAGCTTTTAGATATTCAATTTGTCCAACTTTATCAGCTAGTTGGGCCATGTCTCGAACTGGTAAGCTTACTACTAATTTCTTCCGAATGTACAATTCTAAGCCCCCAACAACCATTTGAACTAGTTCATTTTTAGGAATATGAGTAAAACATTTTGCCTTACTTTGCCTAAACCTATTGAGATAATCGTACATGGTTTCACCTTGAAGTCTTTTGATATTTATTAACTCAATCAGACTAACCTTATTCTCTCCCCTAAGAAACTATTCATGGAATGTTCTCTCGAGTTGGACCCAATTATGAATAGAATTAGGGGGTAGAGTTGTGAACCAAGTGAAAGAATTCTTCGTTAAGAAACTTGGAAAATATTTCATCCTTAGTAGTTCATTATTGGCTAAATCTCCACATTCTATTTGGTACCTAGCCACATGCTCTACTGTGGATTCACCTATCTCTCCTACAAATTTGGAAAACTTAGGCAATTTTAACCCTCTAGGCAATTCAACTTGTAAAACTATTTAGGGAAAAGCAAAAACAAAATAAGGTTGGTTTGCATAACCTACATTGAAACCATGCCTATTCAACACTTGTTCTACTATGTTGATTATGTTCCGTTGCCCCCCAAGTTAATTTGTCTCACCCTTTCGACCACTTGGTCGGGATCTTGATTTCGAGTCGCTGTTACAAGCTCTAGTTCCCCTACTCTATTTAAAGGAGTTCCGTTTTGAATTTCTCTCCTAAGTACCTTTGGCCCTTCGAGACGAGGGGTCTCTTGACCTGTACCAAATACGTCAGTAAGTCTTCACATTTGTTTGCTAACATTTGGTAGTTCTGATTAGTAGTTTCTACTAAGGGTGTTATGACAATGGTCATTTGATGGGTTAACATGTTAACCATGCCATGGTTACTTTTATCCATTTATTGTCTCATTGAGTTTAAGGCCACATTTGTAAGGATATATGAACCAATTTCATTAGACCACATGTTCCCTACGGGAGATGATGTTCTTACTTCTCTACTGAAACTGTTCGAATTACCTAACATTTCATATGTACTCCCTATAGTTCTTGCAGGGAATGGAATTTCCAAAGGGTTTGTATACACTACCTAAGGCATTCCTAATGGCACAGTCACATGTTGACTGCCAAACCCAGGTGGTGGTGCACCATTTCTAAGTGGAATGTAAGGTCTAACTTGACTGACCACTGCATCCTCTGGTTGAGGGAGTGTTCCTACCACAATTTCATCCCTACTTCTCCTAATTCTACTTGGAGAACTTTGGCTTCCGTTATGGCCATCATGAGATTGCTCATTGGTTGAGGAATTCCCCGAAGAACTTCCAGAACAATTTTTATGTTTGCTATTAGCCATAGTATTTCTTCCACTCCTTAAATTCATACAACACTATATAAGTTCCCAATGGGCGTGCCAATTTGTTCATCCTAGAATTTAGTCTAAACAAATATATCTCATGAACAATCTAGGACGAGATATAGATCCTCTTACTGGGCTATTTTTAGTGTTGTCTTAAGGGTTATCAGACCAAGAAACATGATTTAAAATAAGAACAACAATGGAAGAAGAATGATATAATTAAATGCTCACAATGATCATGAGCAGAAAACATACATTACATAGAAGTTCAAAACGAAAAGGTAAATTGCATTGAACATAAAGAGTACAGAAATTTAAATGGTGGTCAGCAGTCCCCACTTGCTCGTTGCAACTGGGTGCCTTGATCTCAGGATGGATGTTGTGGTTTCAGGGTGCTTGAGTCTTCAGTTCATGGACCTTTGCGACTTCGTTGTCATCCTATTTATAGGCTTCCAAGGGATCTGCTTTCTTCAACTGCTGATAACTGCTCGCTGGCCTTCTCTCTCACATCTTTCTCTATGTTCCTTGTTTTCCTGTTGAAGTTGATAACCACCCAAAACTACCTCTTAACGCGTACAAGTGATGAGGAGCAGTTATCTTCGAGTCTACCTTTAGTATTGGATTCTTCAACCTGGTAGCTTCGAATTCTGGCCACTGCTTGAGCTTCATTTGCTGCTTCAAAATGAATACTGCTTCGAACTCATAGGCACTCCCTACTCCTAGTTTTGTTTTGAAATCAACCTTATCCCTTGAGATTTCTTGAGACCTCGAATTCCTTGTTTAAGAGGATGTTTCAAAATTTCTTACAAAAGGGGTCCAAGCAATTTACCAGTGTTACACAAATAATAATGATGGTGGTAAGGGTTGAAAATTAAAATGTAAAAATAAAAAATATTAAAAAAGAAAGTAGTAAAATCACTAGCTAGGGACCAAGCTTCCCACGGGAGAAGGAGCAGTGGTCCACCAATCCATGCCCTCGAGTCAGCAAACAACAAACTTCTGGAAAGTCGGCAAACCCGTCGGCAAATACTGTAAATGCTATCATTTTTCAGTTTATATATGAAAAAAAAAATCAATTCTTATTTTTTCTAGAAAAACTTACCACTGTACGTCAAAAAAAAAAGAAAAACTTACCACTGCCCAATAATCCTCTCAGTTCTTCATTATTCAAGAATGGAAAATATTATAAAGACCTGTGCATTTAATATGGAAACGCCGAAGTCTTTTCTTAACTTCTAAGTAATTAGAAAAATTACTCCATTAGACTAGTTTTTGTAGAGAATAAGCATTTCTGTTTTAATTTATAGCTCTATAAGTCATAGCACAGGAAATTCTCACAAATGATTAATTTAAAGATGACAAAGGTTAAACTAATTTCACAATATTAAAATGCATATGTTTTCTATATCTTGGTGTAGTATTTGCTCAATTTGTTACATGTGTATTGCTTTGTATTATCATAAATTGAATTTCATTCAAGCAATAAGTACACAATAGGATGTTTAACTATTTATATTATAAACTGAACACTTTTTCAAACTAGCATTATTTTTTGTTTCTTTTCTCGCCAGTGTCCTTTTCTCAATAATAATGTGCATCAATAATTCCTAGCAATAACTTTTTCTCCTAACTTTCTTGTAAACGACTTCTGCCCATTTGTCCTATTTTTTATTTTTTATTTTTTAAAAAAAGAAAGCAAAAGAAGAACTCTGTTTGCTTCTTTCTGTTGTTTCAGTCATGATTTCCCTCTCCTCTCTCTCTCTGTTTTCTCCGCACTGCACCAATAGCAGACAAATCCTTTCTCCCTCAATTCATTGCCATTAATTAGTATATAAACAAAAAATAAATCCCACTTTCGTTTCCATTTCGGAGGCTTTCCCTTCTCGTCACTTTCCGCGTAAGCGTAAACCCCACTCCCCCTCTCCAACCTCCTCCTTTTTAAATTTCGCCTTCTCTCTCTCTCTCTCTCTAACACACACTCTTCTCTGAATTCCATTTTCGCTCGCATTGTCCGTTACATCGAACCTCGTGCAGGTGAGTCTCCCTCAGCTTTCTCTCTGTTTTCTCCTGGCATTCTTTTTTGCTTTCATCTTTTCTCTGCGAGTAGCGTTCACACTGTGTCTATGATCAATTATTTACGGTCATTGTTTTCGTTTTGGGTCAATTCTCACTAGTTTTTCCTTTTCTATTTTGGTTAAGTCACTTCTTATGTTCTTATGGATTTAGGCTCATGCAATATTCAATTCAATTTTTATAATTCAAAACTAATTGAACGAGTTCTTGTAATTTTGCAAAAAGTTCAAATACAGCAACTGTGTTGACGCGTGGAGAGTGATCAAGTTGCAAACAGTTATATTTGTCATCAAATATGTGATAATTTTGTCGTGCCATATTACTCTAAGGACATGTTTTATGAATTTTACTAACCAAATTGAATTTAGTGTGACAGTGTAGGGACCAAACATGTGTTATAAGTAATTAACCCTTTTGTTTTCTCTGTATTCAGGCTGCTTAGTTTTTGCAGAAGTTACTGATCAGTGATCAGAGATTTTTCTGTTTCTGTTTCTGTTATCCTCTGTTAGTGGTTGTTCTCACAGTATGCGAAATACTCAAATTTCTGTTTTTGTGTTTTCTGTTAAATGGTAATTGTGAATCTTTGTGGCTGAAGTGAACTTTCAGATGGTTGTGCGATGTACATGTGCAGAAATAGAGTTATGTATAATGTGAATTTGTGATCCTAGAGTTTAGTGCTAATGACAATGCCAATGATATATCTTCGCATACTTCATATTTTTCATGCATGAGCACAAGGCACAGTATTACCTAAAACTAATACAATGGAATTGGAAAGTACGGTTATGCATTCAGATTACCATAATCTTGTCCAGGAACACCATGAAAATGAAATTGTAAGTTAAAACCATGTGAAGTTGAGGTTTCCTTGTCCTACAAGGTTACGCCCTTTAGAAGAAATGACAAAGGGCTGAAATTGGGAGTCTATGGGGAAAAGTTACACACCAATATTCTTCAGCCACCAAATTTCATAGTTCTACTTAGTGTTTGGGTTGTTTATTTTGAATTATTTTACTCTCATTGCACTTTTTTAAATTTTTTATGCTTTGATTTTTAACACAACTCTTGTTTTAACCTTCCTATTTTGTCATTCACAGCAGAGAAATGCCAGAAATTCGGCCAGGCACACACACCATTAGATCACATGGAACTAAAGTGGCAAGGATACATATTAGTGACTGGTTGATTCTTTTGCTTCTTGTGATCA
Organism: Sesbania bispinosa; assembly: GCA_026901365.1. Classification (NCBI taxonomy): domain Eukaryota; kingdom Viridiplantae; phylum Streptophyta; class Magnoliopsida; order Fabales; family Fabaceae; genus Sesbania; species Sesbania bispinosa. Next base: position 576,005 of record QLOH01000476.1, on the reverse strand, counting down.
TTGATGCTATCTTGAACTTGATAGAACCATTTCACCGATTTGTTGGAGAAGGGATGATGACCGACTTGAGATACCCATTGAAAGATAATACTATACCCTTTTGGGCTGTTCCAGTATGTTTTACTTCTAAAAACTACGCATCCTTTTGAGATTACTATTTATTAATCTCGACTTTGATTGACATTCAATTCAAGATATGAACGTTTGACTTTCAATTTTTTGGACAGCTAGTAGCAATATTGTTGCCAATAGCTGTCTTTCTGGTTTACTATTTCATCCGAAAGGATGTTTATGACTTCCACCATGCTATCTTGGGTAAATATCTGACCTTTAGAAATCTTTTCATATCCTTCTTATTTTAATATCACATTGTTATAACCCAACTTATGTATTGCCTAATGCATATTCAGGTATTCTATTTTCTGTACTCATTACTGCGGTGATAACGGATGCTATCAAAGATGGTGTTGGACGGCCACGCCCAGATTTCTTTTGGCGTTGTTTCCCCGATGGGAAAGGGGTGAGTTCTCAATTTTATCAACTACCAATATTAACTGATTAATACCATTAGCATGTGATATATATTGCTTTGACTTAGTTATCTGCTCAATAGACATACAATCGTAATGGGTCGCTCAAATCCAAGCCCAAAATCCTACAACTATATTCTCATAGGCCTAAGGAAAAAGAGAAGTGGGTGCAAATGCAAGTGGACGGAAATGTAGTTAAGTAGAAGGATATTATATCTAAATGGGGGAGTTAGTTACAAGAGAGAAATGGAAAAGTGAGTGTAAAAAGGTCTAAAGGATTTATGTAAGACATTGTGCACTTTTCTGATTTTAGCTTTGTGCATTGGACTAGGAGTTTCCTTCATAGCTGGGACCTTCTACTCTTGCCTTTCTATAGTTTTTTTTATAATTTGATTAATCAATACAATCTCCCTTTGAAGATAGGAACTGTGTCCTTTCAGTTGGTGCTTTCATTAAAAGTTATGTGAGGGATATTTCAGTGTATGCAAACTCATAGTCACATGGCTTCCTAGCACATGTAGCTTTGGATGCTCACATGGTGTCTGTTCAATATGCTATCAGAAATCATGAGGTATTGCTCTGTAATCACGATTGGATACTAAAGCATGCTATCAGAAATCACGAGGGCACCATGGAGGAGTTTGAGATGCTTGCCACGAAAATTTTTCCCATGCTTGATGATTAATACATGGTATTCTTTCTTGGATAAATGATGCAAGACATTTAGTTAGGGCTGTTAGCTCTCAAACCTTCTAAGTTCTAACCATTACAAGATGATATGTACTGAACTGATGATAGAAAGGAAATTAGTTTGAGCTGACCTAAGAGTTTTTTGAATTGGTACGGGTATGGAGGATCCTATGGCTAGAGGGATGGGGAATTCTAGAATTCCTGTAACTTGACCTAATCATTCCTCTCAGTTGCAACACAGGGGGTATGTATAAAAGCTCTATTATAATAAACGAGGATTACTGAATTGCTTGAGGAAAAAAAACCTCAGCAAGAACAATTAAACACATGATTTACAATCACTAATATAGGAAGCTAAGAAAATAACGAGACTTGGAAATGAGGAAACTTGAAAACTAAGGACAGTGATAAAAATCAAACCAAATATGGAAACATATAGCTCCTAAATATTGGAGCTATTCTCCCTAAATAAGAGATATTTTCCAACACTCCCTCTCAAGCTGGAGTATGAGAGAGCCTACATCTTGTCTTCCATGTTTCTTTTCTATATTTTCAAGCTTGAGCCTTGGGCTAGGGGATTCCTCTATAGCTGGGAATTTCTGCTCTTATTTTTCTATAAATTTTTTTTTTCAATTTTGTTGATCACTACAATCCCCTGTTAAACTAAATAATTTTTCCTATCACATTGATTCATGGCATGTGCAGGTGTTTGATCTAGTAACAAAAGATGTTAGATGTACTGGAGATAAGAGTGTTATTAAGGAAGGGCACAAAAGTTTTCCAAGTGGACATACCTCATGTAAGTACACTAAACAATCTTAGGGTCTATGTGGGACTTGCTTAGTTTTTATTTTGATGTATGGTTTTTTTTTCCTCCATACTCCCCTTTTCCTTTGAATTAATGGTCTTATTGCCTCTTAATTTCTATATATAATTGGTAATCTTAATCATTAAATTCACACAGGATTTCAAGTTCTAGAAGAAAATAGTACAAGTTGAAGGAAGAATTGAATATTCATTGATCAAATCTTTCAATCTATCATAGTCTGATGATTTTTTGAAGAACTAATTAAATGGGAAAATGTCAATACTAACTAACAACAATAAAATTTATAGTAAAGGGGAAGCCCATTGAATTTTGAGGTTTCAAATCCTATGTCAAGGCTGAAGATTTCCTGGATAAGTAAAATAGAATCTCAAGGCCAGACATTGTCCTTAATGTGTCAGGTTCAAAGGAATTTTCCCCCTTATATTATATACCTCCTTATTTGATTATACTACTCCTAAAATGTTGTAGTATTTAGTGCTTTTGAAAATACTCGGTCTCTCAACCTTGTGTATTTGCTTTGTCTAGTGCATGGCCAACAAATATAATGTGGCTAACATTTACTTCTGTGTCATTGGGCATTTGGTGTATCTTTGGTTGGAAATTACCTATTTACATTGTTAATTGTTTGTTCTCATTTTATAAGATATGCTCAGAAATATTCAATTGTTGGTATGTAGGGTCCTTTGCTGGGCTTGGTTTTCTTGCATGGTATCTATCTGGAAAAATTAGGGTGTTTGACCGTAGGGGCCATGTTGCAAAGCTTTGTATTGTTTTCTTACCACTTCTAGTGGCAGCTATGATTGCTGTCTCTCGTGTTGATGATTATTGGCATCATTGGCAAGATGTTTTTGCTGGAGGGATTATAGGTCTGTTGAAGCCTGGGATTTTCATTCTTTTGATATATAAATATACCTTTCTGCAGACTCATTTATATGATCTTTCATGCAGGTTTAACCGTTGCTTCCTTTTGTTACTTACAATTCTTTCCTCCTCCATATGATGTAGATGGTATGCTTCTGAATTGTTATTTTCAACCTTTTTAGTATATGTTGATATTGTTGTGACAATCTGCTTTGTCTCTTCCAATATGTGTGTTCAGTCATGGGAATATTCATTATAGTTTAATATATTAATAGTCTCCATCATTATTTCAAAGAAATATGTTAATTATAATTCACATACTAAAGGCCTTAATGGAAGCAGGCAAATGAGATATCAGCAGGCTAGTATTGCAATTTCTTTATTTATAAAAATTGTCATGCAATTGTTTATCAAATGGCCTCTAAAAGCTTCATCTTATATTTGTGTTAGAAAATGGAGGAACAGCTTCATGACTTTTGTATATGCCAATTATTGACTTTGGTTGTAATATTGAATTTCTGTTCAATGGTTTACGTTATGGTCCTCTTTTGATGTATCTAGCTTTTTAGTTACGTCAATGACGCCATGCTATTTTGACAAGAAGGATTAGTAGCAAGAATCAATTCAGGCGTGGAGAACATGCTATATCAAACTCTAGAAGGGATTAGTTTTCTAACATTCATTTGCTGAGATCGGTATTTGCAGGTTAACAAGTCATTCCGTAGAACTAAGGGTTGATAAAAAAAAAAAAAAAACTGTAGAACTAAGGTTGTAAACAAATTAATGGGGAAACACCTTGGCGGTCTGCCCTTTTCAAGCTATACCAGTCAATTTGACTTTTCTTTTTTGCTCAGAATGCTAGTCATGTTGACATGTGCATTAAAATTTATTTTAAATCATAAAGTGTTCATTTTCTGAAAACAATTTTATAAATGTATTGTTCTATGGACAGCTTGTTGGAAAAAGGGTCAATTATCATCAATGTAGCATATTATACTGATTTCCTCATGAGTAAATTTTGAAGGCATCTAGAAATCATTATTGCTAATGGAAACGGAAAATGTTTTGAAGGCATTTACAGATTGTTCCCTCAGTATAAAGTTAATCTATTTAATTTGTTGTAGTGATGAAGCCATTAATGATAGGGAATTAATGAAGTCATTGGATACATTCTTCAAGTTAGATTTCGTCATGGATTGTTATCTCTGTTTACGTGGTCAATTATTTATTTCATGAAGGATAATGAAATAAGAGGTTTTGGCTTTGCTTCAGAAAGTTTTATTACTTGAGTAATGGGAGAGTTTTGTTTGTCGCCTTGGCTGCTTGTTATTATGCAGCTTGATAATATTGCAAAATGTGTTGTTAATTTAGATGAAAAATAAATGTATATACGTACTTATGTCATGTCATGTTGGTTATGCAATTCTATTAGCCCAACTGCAATGTTTCATGAACTTATCTAGTTTTCTTGAGTATAGGAGGTCAACTTAAGAGCTACACATAACCTGTTGTTGATTCGTGTTAATATTCCTGTGCTTCACTTTCATCTTCTGACCACGTTAGCTTCCTTGTGGGCTTTGAAATTAAAGATAATCTATTGTGGTTTCTTTTTCAGATTTTGAAGGAAAATATAAATTAATTCACAACTTTCTCATGTGTTTATTTTATATCAATTTTATTTGTAGGTTGGGGACCTCATGCATATTTCCAGATGCTGGCTGAATCTCGTAATGGTGCTCAAACTTCTGCGAACAATGATAGTTTTTGTCCACAACCTGCTGAACTTCAGACTGTATCTGTGTATATCCCACCTCAACATGATGTTGATACTGCACGAGTCAATAGATAACATTCAAGCCCCATTTTAGACGGATCACAAAATGCAAGGGAGTAATTCTTACATGAGCAAAGTGCTTATAGGTACAATTAATCAAAAGCTCATGTTTAAATGTTTATTTTATTATTGTTTTAATGTATTTTGAGTTTTTCATTGAGTGTGCCTATAGACACTATATTCATGTGCAAGAATTACTCGATGTAAGGATACGCTGGCTCTACATCAAGAGTGCCGTATAGACATAGGAAAGATCACAGATGTCTATAATCTGTAAAAATTATAGGGGTTTGAGTTTCTTTTTGCAGTTAAACGTCGCTCTGCCAATATTGGCTGTAAAAAATGCACTTTGTCGATTACTTGGGTTATGAGATGTTCCTTGTTAGACTAGGAATATCTTGTTAGCTGTCTTTTTCAGCCATCTTGTTAGTTGGCTTTTAATTGGCCATCTTATTTGTTACTTGTCACATTACTCTTCGGTTTTTATGTCCATATTACACATGAGGAGGGTTTAATTGGTCCCACAGGATAAATTCACAATCTCAACATATAAAGTCACACTACACACACTTTGTGATACATTTGATATTTTATGACCAAATTTGTATTTAAAAGAAAATCTTGTTGTAAAGTTAATTTGTAAAATAACCGGATGTGTCTATGCAGAACAGGCAAACTTTTTTATAAAGTGTGTACTGTATAACTAGATGTATGTTCATTATTGATTAAAGTAAAAAAAAATATTGTTATTGTAATTTACTAGGATTCAAGAATTTAATTAAAAATATTTTAAAGTTACTTATTAAATAATTCAAAATAAAAAAATATTTGATAGAACATATAAATTTAATATAAATATATCTATATACTAAATTGGCATTGATAAAATTTAAAAATAAATATATTTATATACTAAATAAATAAATTTATATTTTAATCCACTAAAATAAAACTAATGATAAATCATTTAAATAATTTATAAGAGAAAGAGATGATAAATTTAAACCTTATTATTATCATTATAGAAAAAAAAAACTATTTTAAAAGAGTCATTGTCTTAATGCGTAGAACAATTACTTAACATTCTATATTATCATGTGAGCATCTTAACAACATTTGGCGCTATCAATAAAACATACATCAATAGTGACTCCAATATTCTCAACAACACACACATGTATATAGTTAGTTAGTTACCTTATCTAACTGAATTTCACAGATAATTTGACTGTTAGTTAGAGGGCGTGCACTCTCCTTATAAAACCCAATACATGGACCCACACCACCAAAAGGAGGCAGAGGAAAGAACAGAGGAATGGGAAGCAGTAGCAGAATTCAACTCCTAGAAGATGGAGAACCTTATCTTCCTCTGGCCTCCAGCGACAACACAGCACATGGTCATGACGACCTGCGTCTGAATCAACTGGGTTACAAGCAAGAACTTAGCCGCAACTTATCGTAAGCTTCCTGTAGCATTTGAATTTTAAGCTGTTTTTTGAAAATAAAAAAAGTATCAAAATAAAGGTGCAATGTGTTTTCACATTTTAATATCAACAACAAATTAATGAGCAAAATTGAATTCTACTTGTGCGGTGTGTATGTATGTATCACAGTCACAGATAATGTTTAATTGTTTACATGGATGCATTGCAGGGCAGCGGCGAACTTCTCGATGACGTTTTCGATCGTGTCAATCATGACTGGGCTGACGACGTTGTACGGAACGGGGCTGAGATTCGGGGGACCGGCGAGCATGGTGTACGGGTGGTGGGTGGTGGGGGCTATGACAATGGTGGTAGGTCTGTCAATGGCTGAGATCTGTTCGGCGTTTCCGACCTCCGGCGGGCTTTACTTTTGGAGTGCTAGGTTGTGCCACACTCACTGGGCTGCTCCCTTCGCTGCTTGGCTTACTGGCTGGTATGCTATCTATCATTCTCTTATCTTCCCCCTCACCTACATATTTGGTTGTTGACCATAAATTATACTCATTTAACTTCCATGTAATTAACTTTCATTTAGAGAAGGAATTGAATTCATTTTATTTTAATAATTCATTTTATTTTTTTTAAAGTATTCCTAGAAAAATTTATCCAAACTTGAGTATTAGGCATTTTTATTATTATATATTTCGGGTAAAGAATTATAATGGTAGAAAAATTAAATAGTAATTAAAATTAGTTTCAATATTTTGAATTGATTTTATTATTTTTGACAACATCCCTACTAGCATTTTTTAAATATATAACTGAATAAAGAAAATTATAGAAGAAGAACTATTTTGATATATTTTACTTTGCTGAAATGAACATATTTTGGCATTTTTTTCTTTCTTTGGTGCATTAGAAACTAAATTACACTCCTCTAAAATGAGGGTAAAGTAAGGAGTAATCATTAATTGAAAAATCAATTATTGAAATGTAAACAATAAGCTGATTTATTAAATATGTGCATATATATAATTACAACATGCTCGCTCAAATATATAAAACATTAATTATAGACAGAGAAGAACCAACAAAATTAAATAAACTACTAACTTCACTGTTACCAACTTGTCATACACCAATCTGTCTATTGTCAAACGAACAATGGATTTTTTTTGCTATTTTTTCATCGTTTGTTCTTTTTTTTTTCTTTTAACTTAGTGCAAATGTGCAACTGGAAGGCCTTCAAACTTCAAAGATGGGCAGACATAGCCTCACAAAAACACAGAGAAGATAGGGGAGGGGCTGTCAACAGAGCCGCATTGAAGAGGATGGGAAAGAAAACAGTAGAGAAATCAAACGAAAAAAAATAGAATAATAGAATAGAGGGAAGTGGTAGGTGACTAGAAAGAAAAACTCTTATCGGGGGATAGAGGATAACCCACCTAAAGTGAGTAGAAAATCCCCCAACATGGAGAGGAGTGTGCAGTCGTTGTGGCTCTTTTTTGTGGAGACTCTTGTGCTCAATTATACTAGGAGTGTGTTTGGTAAAACTAGCTGAAAAGGTAGCTGAAAGCTTAAAGCTGACTAAAAGCTTAAAGCTAGCTGATTTGATTGAATGTGTTTGGTAAAACTAGCTGAAAATAGTAAAATGACATATAATATAATGATAAGTGGGGGTGGTTGAGGGATAAACTTTTAATTAATTTTCAGCTAGTAGTTAAAAATTAAAGTTTTTTTTTAAAAAGTTACCTCAAGTACATTTTTGAGAAAAACTAGTAGCTACCCAAAAAAGTTACCTTACCAAACACAACTAAAATGGTTTCAGCTACTAATTTTAACTTTCAACTAGCTGAAATGAGCTAGCTGAAATGGCTTAGCAAAGGTCTTTCGCTTTAAAAAAGTTTGCACCAAAACTAGTAGAAAAGCGCTAAATGACAAACACAAGGTAATTTATTTTATTCCACCAAAGTTCACAATATGAGGTTCCATGACATGAAAAAACCTACACCACAAAAAAAAAAAAAAAACTATTTTAACGGTACAAAATAAATATAAGTACTCATAAATTATAATTGTCCCAAAAAGTGTCTAATCTTGCAGAAAAAGTTATAGAAAAGCCTCAAGGGTTTCAATGTGTGTGTTTAAGTTCTCGAACTTATGGTTCATTTGCTCATAAAAGACAATTTAAACACATTGAACTATATTATAGGTTCAATTTCCTAGTACTCATAAAAGATAGGAAAAAGATGGAACTACAATTAAATTCACTCCAAAAATATACAGTTATAACTTAGTACATGTAACTGTAAGAATTGCTTCGACTTCAAAAAAAAAAAAAAACTGTAAGAATTGCTTTTTTTTTCCTTTACTATACATAATCATATTCAAGACAAATTTCAAAACATGTTCTTGAAAAGTTACTACTTTTGAAACAACATGCAATATGTTTACGTACATGGTTCTGAAAATCCAATTTTGTAGTTGTTTGGATGTTTGGCCCAAAAAGTCTAAGACCTGGATTGCTTTTGGCATGAGCTTCACCAATTTTCCTCTCCAATAAAACTTAAGCTAATACATCAACCAAAAAAGGGTGGTTTCTGAAAGCATAAAAAGATATCGTGTCATCTACCCTCTACAGGTTGCAACCATGTTTTACATCGAAGGTGGTGCGCATGTGGGGAATTTGTTTCCAATTTTCCATCAAGATCAGTGGCATTATGCTGATGCCATAATGCTTTGAACTGAAATTGTTTTTGCTAAGTCAAGTCTAATAAGTAATAACAAAGATGCATTGATATATTTCCTTTCCTACAGTTATTTTTCTGATCCATATTGAATTAATTTTCTTTTCTTGCAGGTTCAATATTGTTGGTCAGGTATTCTTGAGAAGTCACATGTACTAGACTTTCCAAGTCCATATTTCCTTTTCAGCAATAGGTTAAAATTAAGTTCAATAGAGATTTCTAACTATAATTGCTAATTCCTTTTCACATGTAGTGGGCAGTGACAACAAGTGTAGACTTTTCCCTTGCACAACTCATTCAAGTTATTATTCTCCTTAGTACTGGTGGAAAAAATGGTGGTGGATATGAAGCATCTAAATATGTAGTTATTGCTTTCCATGGGGGAATTTTGCTCCTACATGGTATAATAAATAGCTTGCCTATCTCATTGTTATCATTTTTAGGACAACTAGCTGCTATCTGGAATGTTGTAGGTATGAAAAATGAATTTCCTCTTTGATTTTTTAATCTAAATCTAATTTATTCGGAAAAGTTTGTTAAGATCTCTAATTGAGATGAACAAATTTTTAGGTGTTTTTGTACTTATGATTCTCATTCCATCTGTTGCAACGGAAAGGGCTAGTATGAAGTTTGTTTTTACAAATTTCAACACTGATAATGAGGAAGGAATCAACAGCAGACTCTATATATTTCTGCTCGGACTTTTAATGAGTCAATATACCCTAACTGGGTATGATGCATCAGCTCATATGGTAAATATTTTTAGTTTATTTTTCTTTTCACAGAATTTGTTTGCCTCTAAAAGATTTTAGAAATTTTCTTGTTCTATAAATTATGGGCATGTTTTTCAAGATCCCATTAGAGTGATTCTCAAGAAGAATCATTCATTATGTTGAGCTTGTGAGTCCTTAATCTCAGGTTAAACATGGAGACTGGTTGTATAACTTGCATACCTCCACATAGCTTGTGGATTCATTACCGGTGCAGGGTTAGATAATTGTCAAATGAGTTAAGTGTTTTTAACTATGTAGCAAACTAACAAGTATAATGAACTCTAGAGTAAGATATTAGTATAAGAAAACTAAATTGCACAATGAATTTGGGACCTGCCCAAGTTATTGACTTAGTTTAAACACTTTTGAAGTGTTTCTTTCTTCTTCTCCACTTTAAAAATTTTATGCTTTTCATTTCCCTTGATCGGTTAAGTTTCTAAATGACTTAGATTAAGACTTCCTGTTTACTCTAAACTTTTACATTCAGACCGAAGAAACCAAGGATGCTGAGAGAAATGGACCAAAAGGAATTATCAGTGCCATTGGAATATCTATTATTGTTGGATGGGGTTACATACTTGGCATTTCCTTTGCAGTTACTGACATCCCTTTCCTTTTGAGTGATGATAATGATGCTGGTGGGTATGCCATTGCTGAAATATTTTATCTAGCATTCAAGCGTAGATATGGAAATGGAGTTGGGGGTATTATTTGCTTGGGAATTGTTGCTGTTGCCGTATTTTTCTGTGGTATGAGTTCAGTTACCAGCAACTCGAGGTAGTTATCTCTTTGTGTGTATTCCATATCACATGGATTATTTGATCTCTTTAGTTACTTATAATGTGTTTAAAAAATACACAGAATGACTTATGCTTTCTCTAGAGATGGAGCCATGCCATTATCGTCATTATGGCATAAAGTTAACAAACAAGAGGTCCCCATATATGCAGTTTGGCTCTCTGTTTTCATATCATTTTGCATGGCACTAACGGTATGTATTATTTACAATTTCCTTTATAGAATTTCTCTGATGTGTGGGAAACAATCTTTCTTAAAGGAATTTGGCAATGACAAAATTCTAGATCATCTTACCAGTCCTACTTGAATTAAAAGTTTTGATGTGTGCAAAATTTTAAGAGCGGCTTTTATAAATCTTAACAAAAAATTTTATGCCAAAATAAGAAAAAAAATCTTACCATATCTTTCTTGTTCTCTTAAACCACCATGATCAAATTAAAAGGACAAATTTACCATCTTATATGAACAGGTTTTGATTTAAAGTACAACAATTAGCAGGGCCCTAGGTATGAATTCATTTGTGATATTAATGCATACAAGCTCATAACTCAAACTAATACACAATGCACTAGTTCCATTCATTATGTTTCTACTACAAGTCTCTAAATTCTAATTGTATTGCAGTCTCTTGGGAGCACAGTGGCATTTGAAGCTATGGTGTCCATAGCAACAATAGGCCTCTATATTGCTTATGCCCTTCCAATCTTCTTTAGGGTGACTTTGGCACGCAAGTCTTTTGTCCCAGGGCCCTACAACTTAGGTCGTTATGGGATCATTGTGGGTTGGATTGCAGTTCTTTGGGTGGTGACCATCTCCATCCTCTTTTCATTACCTGTTTCCTACCCAATAACCATTGAGACACTTAACTACACCCCTGTTGCAGTTGGATGTATACTACTACTTGTAGTTTCTTACTGGATATTCAGTGCTCGACATTGGTTTAAAGGCCCTATAACTAATATATAGATAAATGAAGTTGTATACATATGTAGTAATTTTATCGCAATAACAAATGTGCAACAAGACAATAAGCCACTTTCTTTCTTAGCAAAGTTGAAATCTGGGCTTAGTTTATGTTCCCAGATTAAAACTCAAGTTGGACATATCAAAAGCTTGCATCTAATAGCTGCTTCACTTAGTTTACATTATGCGGATTTGCATCAAATTTGATGCGATGCTTACAGTTATCTTTGCCTGTGCAGAATAAAAAATTGTTCGGTGATGTATCAAACACTTTTTCCCTTAAATAAGCTAATATAGATTAACATGCATCTAAACGTTTTAGGAAAGTGTGAGTAGCTGCATATATCACATACGTTTGCCATTAAATGTATATGCATATTCACCAAATTGATGGAACGACTTTTGTACATCTCAGTATTATTATTATAATTATATACAGTATCAAGTTTTTTAAGACAATTTTGTAAATTGAGTTGTTCTCACGTTATGGGATGTGGGATAGTTATTTGTATATTGGTGGAAAAGAAAAGGAACCTAGCTATAAATAGAATTTGTCATTTAATAAAAAACAAAATAGGTCTTGTGTAAGCCCACCATCAACATGCACTTGGAAAGCAAAAAAAATGTTAAGAAATTTGTTCCCTTATGGGTCCCAAAACAACAAAAGTAATAGAAATTATATGTCTTTGCTTTCAATAGTCTAGAACTATTATTCATAATCTGATGGAGGGACAAACTTTAGGATCTGCTATGTTTGCAGATATCAAACTCCAGGGGACTGATTGGGGTTGCTATCACGAACCATCTTTAAGATCTCATTGTGTTCATCAACATCACCAGGAATTATTCCATTTCCAAAAGTATCTTCATCAAGAATTTTCATGATATCATCGTTTATTTCAAATTCATTTTGATCTGTTGAAGCCTCTAGCATTGGGTTTCCCATTAGAGAACCCAGACTTTGGCTTTCATTGATGGCCGCTCCTGTTGGAAATTCATATGTGAAGGATGGATTGCCTTCAATTTTCAGCAGATTTTGAATATCTAGTTCTTGATTTTCAGCAGGGTTCATCAGAAACTGGTTTTGCATTTGGTTCACATCCAAGAAAGCAGTTGATGCAGGGAGACCTAGAGCAAACTCAGTTGTTTATATATATACAATATACTCTCTTTTGTTTTATAGTCATAATTAAAAAAACAAAAGAAGTCAATTTGCAATCTCTATGAACTGTGAAAACCAAAGGAATTTATCTTATTGTACTTCCTTTTACACTAAAGTTGTACTATGCACATGCCAACTCACCTGGGTAACTTTGGCTCTGAATTGGAGAGGGATACATGGTCATGGCATTGGCACTGAAGTTTGGCATTGTAGTACTCATTAAATGTAAATCAGAATTGCTGTAATCCTGGATTTGCTTCAGTTGAGATTTGTATTTCTGTGTGGGGAATACATTAATCATCTTATACAACAAAGAAAATAGAGAAGCTTGTGGTAAATTATGCATGGTAGGCATTGTGATTCAAACAAGAATCATGCATGAATGCAAGGAGAAAACAATGTACTAACATATTATGTCTTTACTTTTTGTTTATGGAAAACGTTTCTAACATACTGGTTTTATATAGCAGTGTTCTGTTTAGACTATTCATCCTTAAAATTACATGAGTTCCAATCAAAAGTAGAAGCAATATGATATTATTCAAACTGTTGAACTTCTAAATTAGTAGCCAAACATATGGGTTGGAAAAAGTAGTTAATTAAACTTGTTGTCTCAATAATTTCAAATGTAAAGGCCAAAGTTGAGATAAATAAAGTGGGTTATTGACTTCATGCATGCATTAACAACCAACTAGTATTACTAATAGCACTATCAAATTTTAATTGCATGTCTAAGTTGTTGTGACAGAGAATAACCTGGAGATGACTGGACACCTGACGTGTTGTTAAGTCAGGCACATTCATTAAACGTAGTATCGCTTTCGGACGAGCTTCTGAAGACAAAAGGAATCAAAGAAAATAAATGATTGATAGTTATGAATGAAAATAAAAAGAAAGGGAAAATCAATGAATTCAATAAATTGTGGGAGAAAAAGCAATAGTACTAAAGTCTCCTAGCAAAGCTATAGCTTTTGTAAACTTTTGATGCAGCTCTGGAGTCCAAACAATACGCTTTTTCTCAGTTTGTTGTTCTGCTGTAGCCTCTGACTCCTCAGCAGCATCAGTATGGTCATTGTTGTCAATGTTCATCAGGGCTGACTCGAGTTCTTCACTTTTCTTCCCTTCTACATTTGCTCCACAAGCCTGGCATTATGTGGTTATCAATACTTCAATGCACATACATATTTTGAAATTTGTTTAATAGATTTTCCTCAACGAGACCTGCTATTTTTCTTTTTTTTTTTCCCCTAATTTATTTGGATTCATATCATATTTAGAATGTTATTGCCAAGTGATATCAGTGGGACATTATCTCACAAATAAATCACTCACGCAGTAGAGAAAAAAATGAGAAAGAGAGAAGAAATTTTTTAACTTGTAACTCTAATTTGAATTGAATTGAATTAATGCATATGGTGCAGCAAACCAAGCCTTTTATAGGCAAATGAAATACAATAAAAATATTAGATGCCTAACAAAACAAAAAACTAGCAAGGAATGTTCTTATCCAAGAGAAAAATTACAAAGCTAAATTATTCATGTAACATGCAAACTATACTATTCATTAACACGCTTTCAACTACTAAATCAATTCAAGATTTGCAACAAAAATTTTGGCATGGTGGCTGATTTGTTCACATTGCATGCCTTGGCTTGATTTATTAATTATGCTGACATTGCCTCCCTTAAATCAAGCATGTATCATTCCGAGCATTTTCTTCAACTTGTAAAATAACTCAGCTTTCAGTGGCTTTGTAAAAATAAATGTAACTTGTTCTTCAGTTGGACAATACTCGATCACCACTTTTTTTTTCAACTACCAGCTCTCGGATCTTGTGAAACCGAATATCTATATGCTTGGACTGTCCATGAAAAACTGGATTTTTGCATAGTGCAATGGCAGACTTGCTATCACAAAATATCCATGTGGGAGTATCCTGCTTCTGATGCATCACTTCTAGAAGTCTTCTCAGCCATATTGTCTATGTAGCACAACTGGCTGCAGCTATATACTCTGCCTCGGCTGTTGAGAGTACAACAATTGGTTGTTTCTTTGAGGACCACGATACTGCACCAGTAGCCAAATGAAATGCATACCCTGACGTGTTTTTTCTTGTTTCTATATCTCCTGCCCAGTCACTATCTGTATATCCAACAAGATTCACAGTAGTATTATTGGCATAAAAAATTCTATCGGTCAGAGTACCTTTGATGTATCTCAGAATTCTTTTGGCTCCTTGCAAATGACAAACATGTGGCTCTTCCATAAATCTGCTGCGCAATCCAACTCCAAAATCAATGTCTGACCTAGTTGCAGTCAAATAACTCCAATTGGCTTCTTATCTACTGGAAAATATGCCAGCTCCCATGTTTCATTCTTTTCAATTGCATGGATCTCAGCGTCCATGGCTTTTTTCCAATTCTGATCATTTGCAGTTTCTTCAAAAGTCACCGACTCACAATCTGCAAATAAAGCAAAGTTGATAATTTCTTCATCAGATGGGTCATTATCATTACCTACAACATAATCCTCCAATCTGACTAGTAGTTTTCGTTGCCTTTGTGGTCTGCTTGATGTTTCTGGCTCATCAGGTGTTGGATCTTGATGTCCATTCTCTTCTTCACAACTATTTGGAATTACCACCGACTGCTTTTGTACTTTGGGAGACTAGTCCCACATTCCTTCTTCATTAAATGTCACATCTCGACTAATAATCACCTTCTTTGTCTCCGGATTGTAAAGTGTATGCCTTTGAATTTGTGCAGTAGCCAATGAACACACATTTTCCTCCTTTATAATCAAGCTTCTTCCTTAGTTGATCTGGTACACAAGCGTATGCTATACACCCAAAAACTCTGAGGTGCCGGATAGAGGGTCTCCTTCCGCTCCAGGCTTCTTCTGGTGTTTTGTCACGAACACTCTTTGTTAGACACATGTTCAAGATATAAACAGCAGTAGCAACAACTTCTGCCCAAAATTCTCTAGGCATTTGTTTTTCCTTCAACATGCACCTTAACATATCCATGATTGTCATGTTCTTCCTTTCAGCAATTCCATTTTGTTAGGGAGTGTATCTGGTTGTTAGTTGATGACGGATTCCATGTTGCTCAAAGAAATCAGCATAGACGAGGTATTCTTGACCTCTATCTATTCTTTATGCTTTGATCTTGCAGCCACTTTGTTTCTCCACGAATGTCTTAAATGACTTAAAGACAACACAAGCTTCTGATTTCTGCTTCAAAAAATACACCCACTTCTTTATGCTAAAATCATCAATAAAGGTAATAAAATGCTTACTACCACCATGTGTTGGTATTTCAACTATGCACAAGTCTGAGTGAACAATCTCCGGTGGCTTCCTTGCTCTCCATGACTTTCCTGTAGGAAATTATTCTCTATGCTTCTTTCCCAATTGGCAAGTCTCACATACACTATTGGGGATATTTACAACAGGAAAACCAGACACACATTCTTTCTTTGATAGATAATTTAATCCAGAGAAATGAAAATGACCAAAGTGCATATGCCACAACGAATCATCATTTGGTATTATAGAAACCAAACAAGGAAATCTTTCATGTTGAAACTCCAAAGGGAATAGGCGGTTAGGAGTCATTTTTACATTGGCAATAAATCTCCCGTTTTTGTCCATCAACATGCAGTACCCATGTTGTATTTGCATGTTGTAGCCTTTCTCTGACAATTGTTCCATACTCAATAAATTATGATGAAGTCCAGGAGTATAGAAAACATCAGAGATGAAGTTTTGCGATCCATCATTCAATCTAATAGCAACTTGGCCTTTTCCCAGAATTAGAATATTGGTGTTGTTGCCAAATTTTACAGTAGAATTCATTGTTTCATCTAAAGAAGAAAATAACTCCTTTTTCCCACACATATAGTTACTTCAGCCAATATTTAAATACCAAATGTTTTCACCTTCTAAAAAATTACTGCTTGCCAAAAATAAACTATGTGGGTTAGAATTCTCACCAACATCCTGATATTGGTTTTCTGCTATGTTTGCATGTTGTTTGTATCTGCAATATGTAACTTTGTGTCCGAACTTCCCACAATGATAACAATTATAATTTGCTCTTTCTTGGTAATTGTTACTTCTTCATCTTCCATGATTGGCGTATCCAAAGTTGTTTCCTCCTCTTCCTTGGTTGAGGTTGCCACATCCTCTTCCTCTGAAATTTCTGCGACCTCTGCCTCTATAATTTCCTCTTCCTCCGTTATTGAAATTTTCACGGCTTCTACCTTTTATGGTTTGATTGGATTCAGCAACGTTGTTGAGATTCACATGACTTTTCAAGGCTTCTTTATGTACTTTTTTCGTCTTCTCTAGGATTCTGCTCATGTGGCTTTCAATGTTTCCTTGCAACTGTGCTACCATCATGTTGTGTCGTGGGACTCAATTATTGTAGTCACCAGATGGTCAAACTTCATTGGCATGGTGCGTAATATTTCCTCCACCACTTTACTATGAGGAATATCTTCTCCATACACCCTCATCTTATTTACAAGGTCAGTAACAGGTGAAAAATATTGTTCGATTGTTTCTAAATTGGACATTTTATACCTTTCATATTCTCTACGCATGGATTGTAACTTGAAGTTTTGGGCTTTCTCCACTCCTTTATAAGACAACTTCAAGATGTCCCATGCTTCTTTAGCAATTTTGGCATTTGCAATTTTACCAAAAACTGAGTAATCTACTCCTTGATGGATTTGTATTAGAGCTAGCTGGTCCTTCCGTTGAGTAGCATCATCAACTCCTTCTTGCACACCCGATTCAATATAGCTCCAAATACTATGAGCTTTTAAATGGGTAGCCATTAATAGTTCTCAATGATTATAATCCAGTTTCCCATCTAATTTGGGACCGGACCAGACAATATTGTAGTTTGTCATATCTCTCACATTGGTTCAAAAAAAATATGAAAGTGAGAACACTCTTGTTCCTCACATACTCTTGATTTTTTAACACTCACACTACCAGACCCTCAAGCTCTGGTACCAATTTGATATCGGTGGGACATTATCTCACAAATAAATCACTCACGTAGCAGAGGAAAAATGAGAAAGAGAGAAGAGAATTTTTAACTTGTAACTCTAATTTGAATTAAATTGAATTGATGCATATGGTGCAGCAAACCAAGCCTTTTATAGGCAAATGAAATACAATAAAAATATTAGATTCCTAACAAAACAAAAAACTAGCAAGGCATGTTCTTATCCAAGAGAAAAATTACAAAGCTAAACTATTCATATAACATGCAAGCTATACTATTCATTAACATGCTTTCAACTACTAAATCAATTCAAGATTTGTAACAAAACTTTTGGCATGGTGGTTGATTTGTTCACATTGCATGCCTTGACTTGATTTATTAATTATGCTGACACCAAGCAAGTAATGCATAGTTTTATTCCTACATAAATTATCAATGTTTAATTAATCTCAGTGTTGACAACATACCTTGTTTTCACAACCTGCATTTTCAGCTTCTTTTGCTGAGCTAGTTTTGGGGTGAAATATATATACCCACAAATATTTGAGATCCTTCGAATAGATTGGTTCCTCAAGGAAATAACAAGATCCTTTAGCTAATGCTTCCCAAGTTTCATCATCAAATCCTCCAGAGGTGATGACTTAACAATAACATGCATGATAAATAAAAACATAAATTTAGAAGTTATAGGTAAGATGGAATTTAAGTCTAATGGAAAACCTGAAATTAATTTACAACTCACATATGATAGGAATGTCCTTCGCCTGCAATTCATTCATAAAAGAAATGGGATCTATGCCAGGCATGTTGACTTGAGCCATGACAAGTTTGAACTGACCTTCTTGGTTGCGAATCATGGATAAAGCCATTGATGCTTCATTTATAACAGTAACTGCATAACCAAACAATTATAAGTTTATAACAATTATATCTATTATTTATTATCTATTTATTATAATATATTAAAACTAAGTCACCATTTGTATACTATTATAATATATTAAAACTGAGTCATTTATGACGTCGCCACTTGTATACTATTGTTGCCACCTCAATATTTTAACCTAAGAGTCACCATTTTCAATCTTGAACCATTTTATCGAGTCTTGCAATAATCTATGCACCCACTCTCCCTTTATAGTAACTGAAGTTCTTATTATTTGTCATTTAATTTCCGTTGACGGTTATAAAAAGGGAACTTGAAAGTTGAAACTTTTTTACTTTATTTAATATCAAAACATCAATTATATCATTATTATATTCAATATATTTAATATTATATGTTTTATTTATAATATTTATAAAATTATTCATTCATATGCACAAATCCTGACAATATTTACAATATGTGTGTGTATAATTATAATAGTTAAAATCAGTGTTATTCCATTGCTTGAGTGATTAATATGAACTAGATTTGGATTAATCCAACCACAAATAAAGTTGGGGAGTAGAGTCTTTTGTACTACAAAATTAATAATTTTTTAAACGGGAAGATTACTGAAAAATTACTCCATGGGCACCCCTTTAATATTTTCAAAGGACAAACATTTTTCTAAACTTTTGGTGGTTTTCTCGATGCTGTCTACAAGACGTGAAAAATGAAAGCGGATTTGTTGCAGTCACCATTTTGCTGCATTGATGCAGTCAACAAATCTGGGTCATTGGATCAAGATCTGACAGTTCAAATGTCGGGATGTTTTTTTAATATGATTTAATCATCCCAGCATCTGAACTGTCCGATCTTGATTAGACGATCCTGATTTACTAACTGCGTGAATGCACCAAAATGGTGACTACAACAAATTTGAGTTTGTGGAAAACAATACATTCAACTAAAACAATAACAAATTAAACAGATGATATATAGGGTATAATGTATGAATGAATAACTTCAAAAGAAATTAAATTGATATGATAGATGAGCATGAACAAGAGAAAAGGTTCAAAGTATACCATTGAATGCATATAACTCAAGAAGTGATGAGAGGTGCATGAGAGAAGATTTGTTGTCATGTACTATGAGAAGGTGAAGGCCTCTTGCAATGGAAGGAACGTATTTGACCAGTGACATTGACTCATCATCTCCCATTTTCAAGGATAAAGAAGCAATATTGAGGGCTTGAATTAAGAGATTGAGCTTTGTATAAAAAGTTCAAACAAAATGATAAGACCACAGAAAAGAGTCAAAGGAGGTATCCCGTATGTGCCAAAGGGGTAAATGTGGGGCTTAAATAGGAGAAGTATAGTTAGATTCAGTTGGGGCTTTTTTTTTATTTAGCTACATGTATTCTCTAGAGGAGACAATCCTGTCCGAGTTAGGAACATGCACAAGACTCGAACCTTAAGGGGAAATAAGCATGCACCACTTAAATCAAAACATCCACATTATTGTGGGGCTAGCTCTCCTAGCGGGGATTTCTTCCATCCACAAAACTCGAACCTGAGACCTTGCATAAGGTGAAACAAGCATGTACCACTTAAACCAACCCATTGGACTTTAATTTGTGTAAACGCCCCATTATAAGAGCCTCATGATCCACTTTGATTTTAATTAATTAAGTAGACCGAATAAAATTTCAACTTGCAATGATTCCCGACCCCCTCCGCCACCCTCTGCCAAAAAAAAAAAACAAATGGAAAAAATAAAGAATTAAAAAATTAATAAAAAAACATTTTTGAGGAAGGATTTAGGTTTTTAGGATATTATTATAAAAACAATTACAATGCTTTCCTTGTAGAGCAAATCCTAGATAGACATGATACACATAATACTATTATATTACATATATATCATTCAATATATGGAATCGTTAAATAACTAAGAATTAACCAAAATTATCTCTTAAAATATTACAATATTTTTCATCTACGGTAACATGGTCGTACATTTTTTTTTTCCGAAAATAACATGGTCATAGTTATAGTTAATTAAAGACATATAGAGAGGTCCATACTATATTTCTCTTACTTGCATTAGACATATTGTTTTTTTTATATAATTTGTTTAATTTTTATAACTCGAGATAAGTTTTTTTCCCATATATATTAGTTAACACTATTACTCACAAATTTGTAATTTAGCGACGACCTTGTAGAGACAACCGTAAGCTGTCGTTCGTAGCGACGGTTTGGCTGTCGCTAATACGTCGCTATAGTATTAAATGTACTGTTTAGTGTAATTAATACTTTGAGACGACGCTATACTAATTTTTTTTCCTGAAAAAATAAAATTAAGCGTAGCGACAACCTTCGAGACAGTCTGACCGTCGCTACATTAAAAATAAATTTTAAATTTGGCGCTCGCTGATGAGTTTTAAACGTAGAGACGGTCGTTAAAAGCTGTACGCGTAAAAAACTCTTCCCCCTCCCCTCTTCCTCCATTTTCAGCCTCCTCCTCCTCCTCCCTCTCTTTTTCTCCCCTATGACCACCCCTTTGTTTCTGTCCTTTTCTCTTTTTATCCTAAAAAACTCACCGATTAAAAAGTTCCCTCCTTCATGGGTTTTGTTTTGAACTGATCAGAAATCAAAATAGTTGTCTGTATGTGACTTTAGAGCTCCTTCTATCTTCATTCCTTCTCCGGCGTCGCAACTAGTAAGTTTTATAGTTTTAATTAATTTATTTGTAATTAATAGTTTATTTATTTTATTAGTTTATTAATGTGATATAGGTATTAGGTTATTAGTTTCAAACATTGGTTTAGTAGGTATCTTGTTTATTAGTTTTATTAGTATATTAGTAATTGGTATATTAGTGATTATTTAATTTATATATTAGTAATTAGTAATTTGTTTTATTAGTATATTAGAATTAGTAATTAGCATATTAGTAATTATTTAATTTATTAGTATATAAGTAATTAGTAATTAAAAATTAGTAAATTTAATTTATATAATTATTTAATTTTTATATAATGTTTATAATAATTAATTTTAATAGTTTTATTAATATATTTATAAATAGTAATTATTATATTAGTAATTATTTAATTTATTAGTGTATTAGTAATTAATAATTGGTAATAATTAGTATATTAATAATTATTTAATTTATATAATTAGTAATTTTAATTTATATAATTATTTAATTTATATAATGTCTATAGTTTATAGGAAAAAATTAATGTCTAGGATGCGTGGTAGAGGTGGAGAGAAAATCCCACCGAGTAGAGGAAGGTCCATCCCTTTGGGTGAGCTACGTGCACAGGCAGCTCGCGCGATGCAGAAGTGTTAGGAATATGCACTAGAGACTTATATATTTATGAACATCCATCACTTGTATCATGTTATTTTATAAAGGCAAACTTATTCTTTTAGAATATAATTATTGTCCGTAGAATAGTAAGCTTAAACTTCATAAGAAATCAAGTAGATGACTTGATCGTGAGATCTTGTGAAGAACTATTCTTAAATAGTCCCTAGTCAAGTATCATCTTAGGACAAAGATGCATTCAGACTAGTATGTGAGTTCATTGATGATCACATCTCACAGATCATGGATATGAGATATCATGTGCTCACATAGGTACACATTAAGAGTAATGGTGTACTAGACAGACCCACCTTAAGAACGTTGCATGGGTTGTTACATAAGTGTCATGAACGTTTCTTAAATTGATAAATGTTATATGAAGTCCTTCGACCTGAAATCACTACGATTCCTATATAAGGAATTATATGTTTTAATTATCATTAAACGTTACCTGTAACGCGGGGTAATCATAAAGTTGGTTTTTGGACATGTAATAAATTATGTGGTGGAATGTGAGTGCCCTGGATGGGATGTAACAGGAGTTATATCTGTAGGCCTCTTGATAAAGTGAGACTGCAAAATGCATGACCATGCTCAGGAGGATAAACATGAGATGTTTATTTTCTGTACAGTCTACTTGGGGATCAAGAAAACATAAATTGAACTATACAAGGTTGACATAATCCATGCCCTTGTGTTCAATTAGATATTTGGACAAAGGGACAGATCATATAAATTATTATCATAAAATAGGATTTGTCAAAGTTATTGATAATCTCAATATTTGGATAGTGATGTGTTGCTAGATACCGCTCACTATTTATGATATTAAATATAAAATGGTTTTATTTTAATATTATAACCAAATATTAAAAGTCTATTGGGTCACACGCATACAACAAGCCACTAGGAAAAGGATAATAATTCTAATTTAATTTAATTAGAAATATTACACAATGGGCCGGACCCATAAGTGTGAGGGTTAAGTGAGTGAAGGGGTAAAACCCTAGCCACCACTCTATAAATAGAGCATGAGATGCACTACCCCATACACACATGAGCAACCGCTTTTTACTCTCTAAGGCTATTAGCAGAGTTGGGGAGGGTTTCCTAATTCGGCTGTTGGCGTGGATAACAATAGAGACGTGGCTGCTCTTGCCTCGTTTATAATCCTAATAAGGTACGACCTTTCATTTCAATACCTTTTATGCCTTGATTCGTGTTTTCGTAAAACGATTATAACAAGGGAGGAAATCCATTTATTTCCGCTGCACCCTGACCACATGCTTGATTCCCTTCAGGAAGAGGGCCAACATCTCTCACTCTGATCAGATGCCGGAGCTTCCATCTACTTCAGCGGCTCCGGCGGCCGCCATCCAATCTTCTTCTTCCTCCCATCCACCTTTTGCTCAACAGTTCGATGTAATGAGGTTCATCCCGACACCGGGATTAGTTCAGATACCTCCAGTGGAGGAGGACGCTGTGCCCGAGCTAGACACTGAGGACGCTCAGGATCACATGGATGGGGACGCTGACCATGAGTCTGATGGGGAGCCAGCTTGGTTCTAGGGTGCCAGCTCAAGCTGACCTCATGAGGTAGACAATCAAGGTCGGGTTATTACCAGACCATTTGGCAAGGGGTGGGTTTGTTTATCTTTTTTCCTTCTTTAGAATTGATATTAATATAACATCTTTAATTGTTTTAACTGTTAATATTGAATGTTTTATTTTGCAGTCGGGTGTTTAACAACCCACCTATCGCAGCATTTGTCATGTGATATGTTCTCAGTTCTGGGGTCTTCGCTACCTGTAGGAGGTCACCTGAAGGATGTAAGGGACAGGTGGTGGAAAGAGTTCATGGTAATTATAAACCCTAAAGACTAAATTTTTTCTTAAGTTATGTCAATTTATCATAACTTACTCTATTTTTATTTTGCAGAGCCAGGTTACTTGGGACCCTTCTCATGAGGCCCAAATCAAGAAGGTGTACGAGCAGAGGGTTGTTCGTCGCCTTCGAGATATGATGAACAAGGCCCAGAAGGCTGGGAAGAGGCCCACGTCGTGTGGTGAGGAAACTTGGGAGGGTCTTTTGGCCTATTGGGACTCTGAGGAATTCAAGGGCAAGTCTGCTCGTAACAAGAGCAACCGAGATTCTCAATGCGGGGGGTAGTCCACACCACGGGCCGCAGGGCCCACCATGAGGTGGCGTTGGATATGGTATCTATAAACAAACACTCTTCTGTATTATGTTTCTATTTGTTGTTAAAATAATTAATTTGTGTAATTTTTCTGTGTAGGATCGACAACTTGGGCCAGAGGTCGAGCCCGACGATTTCTTTGTTGCCTCCCACATAAAAAGGGTGGTGGCTGGGTAGATGACCGAGCGCAGTCCACTTATATAAGTGTTTTTTATAAGTGTTTTTTATATAATTTCATATTTATGCAATTGAATATATAACTAACTAATTTGACTTTTACCTCAACAGACAAATTAAAAGGACTGCCTGAGGGACTTTTACCTCCAAAGCTGATGCCTCCACCAAGCTGGAGATCTGGAGGGATGTTACGGGTGGCAAGACCTGAGGCCGCTGTTATGGCACCGGGGACTTGGCAACCAACATTCGTCCAGGTGTGACCAGCCTCCCTCAAGAGTCTCGAGCTCATACTAGCGGGAGTGACGGGTTCGGGTCACAACATTCAACTGAGGAGGCGTTGCGCCAAGAAGTAAATGAAGCAAGGCAGGAGGCTCGCCAGGGTATAGCAAAGGTTGCACAGTTCGGGGATGAGTTAAGACGACTTCGACAACAGATGCAGCAATTGCTGGAGGCTCAGGCTGCTCAGGCTCAACTGCACCCCCACTACGATGCCGCTATGGGTGTTCATTGGTTCGGATCGACCCGACGAACCAAACCAAACCATTCTAATTGGTTCAGATTTTTTTTTACTTAATCAGATTGGACTCGAACCGAACTAATTAGAACCGATGTCTATTAATTCGGGGTAACGAGTTGAGATTCTCAACCCGTTTCCCAAGCTGAACCGAACACCTATATTTATGTATAAAAAAATTTAAACAAAAAATTGAAAAAACACTAAAAAAAAGTATCTATATACGCGTTTTTCTTTGGCAATGGTATCAAATTAGGGCTCATTTTCGTTGTTTCTTCTTCTTCATTCTTACCGCCTTACTCCAACTGTCCAGCAGCACCCACCGGCCACTGCCTCCCTCAACCTCAAGCGAGACCCAGCAGGCAGCAGCAGCACCGTACTGACCAAGTGACCAGGCAGCGCGCGACAGCTGTACTGTAGCAAACCACCGCCTCGCTCGAGCTTCGTAAAGTAGCACTGCAGGAGCATCGTGAGTGCGTTCGCCGGCCAGCATCTACAAGGCTTTTTCTTCCTTTACGTTTTAAACAAAGATGACTCCTTTTCTGGTTGTTTGATGTTTCCTTTTTTTTCAATTGGAGTTGGAGGGAATGAGAATTGAAACTTAGAAGCTCCATGGGATTGGGCCATGACGGAAATCAGTAGAATATTTTACATTTCTCTATGAATTGCCGTTTACATGGAAGGCTAGATCGTTTGTTGACTGCTCAAAGCCAACCTGGTGAATTTGACAATTTGTGTATACTATCAAATTTATATATATATATATATATATATATATATGTAAAAGATTTAAAACATTCACACGCTTTTTATTTAATTTAAATCCATAATTTTTGTGACTGATTTATTGAGTTTTCAGGTAAAACCATGTATTTTTTCTTTTTTTCCCAAACAGGTACATAATGGGCATTATTGAGTTTCTGATCCGATTGAACTGAATCGAACCAACCTGTTCTTGATTGGTTCGGGCCAATGCCAAAAAAATGAAGAAATCCAAACCGAACTGAATACTTTTATTTGGTTCGGATTTGTTTTTCCATCAAAATCGAACCAAACTAACCTGTGAACACCCCTAGATGCCGCCCTGGATGACCATCCATTGGATGAGGAGGAGGAGCCGACCCCACCACAACACCAGTGTCGCTGCCGCCATTGAATTTTTTCATTATGTTTTTTATAGTTTTATTGTATTATATTTGAACAAATTATGTATATATATATATATATGTTTCCTTCTGTCGATGTGTTGATATAGTATTTAATGTTGTTTTTATAATTTTAAAATTAATAAATAATAAACATTAAACCCTAAATATTAAAATAATATAATTAATAATAAATTTAATTTTTTAAAAAAGTTATCTTTAGAGACGACCTTAACCGTCACTGAGGCCGTCGCTAAATAAAAAAAAAGTAATACGTAGCGACGACCATGTTTTTATATACGACTTTAGCGAAGGTCTAGTCGTCTCTACGTAGCGACGACGTACTTTGCTCATCGCTATTGCATTTACGACGAGCTCTGTAGCGACTTTCACGTAACTGTCGCTATGTAGCCTGTAGCGATGGCTTTTCGCTTGTAGCGATAACCCATGACCGTGACTAATTTGCGTTTTTCTTGTAGTGACTTGATTAATTTTTTTAATCAAAACTTGGCCTTTAACCTTGTTGTCAAAAAAAAAAAACTTGTTGTCTATTTCACCATCCTATGCTTTTGTTAAATCAAATTAACATAGAATTATTTAGTTTTTTTTAAAATTTTTAAGTCAATTAATTTCACTATTACGGTCACTATATTTCATTAATTTTTCTTATCATCGCTTGCATTCTAATATAATTGTTCTTGTTAATTTCTCTATTAATTCCATTATTTTTCTTTTTGAAAAAAAAATATTTTATGTTTTTAAAATTTACCATTTCATTCTTTTCTTTAAAGTAATGTCCATTTAATTAATGATTTTGTTAATAGTTTTTAAGATATTTATATATATATATATATTCCATATCAAATATACATAAATAGTTGAAATAACACGTGCTAGGTGATGTGAAGTAAAAGTATTAACTTACACCAATTAATTTAGTCAACCTAAGAATTGACTTTTATAATTGGTATGACTTGATGATGATATATATGTTTGAAAGGGTCGGGGTTCACCTTCTCTCCAGTACTAGTAGAATAGAGAGTGACACACTCAATATGTGGGACCCACATAGTAGGTGGGGCCCATATATTGAGTGTGTCACTCTCTCTCCAATTGGACAAGTCTAGTAAATGGAGAGATCCCTACTCGTTTGAAAGTAATTTACAACTTAGACTCTTAGAGTAATTTTTTTTGGTGAAGTACTCTTAGAGTAATAAAGTCAACAATTTGAAGTCTGTTGTACCACTTTGTTTTTGTTTGGTATGCATTCTTTTGACTATTTTGAAAAGGTATAGTTAATTAACACATAGGCAAATACATTACTACCTTCAAATTGTTTATTACATACTCTCCTTTTCTCCACAAGCACTCGTTTCGGTTAGGCAATGACAATTATATATGTCCCAGATTTTTTTTATGTTAACCACATATATGTGTAATCCCCTATTATCAGGGTAATCCTAGCTATTCGGGACTTAGTTATAGTTAAAACTGATAGATTATGATTAATTGAATGTGAAAAGTAAGTAGGCAAGGTTAGTAACGATGGAGCAAAAGCAAAGAGGGAGAAAATTTGTTAATGAAGTATGCACTGTGTTACTTTTTCTTTTTCTTGGCTTGCTACATGGTTTGGTACTCATGCCTTTATATAGGTGGTGATGAACTTTCTACACACTTCTACACATTAACTAAGTTACTAGAAATTTCTTAACTTCCACCACCACTAGCTTAGATAGTTCTATCTAGATATTTCCTTATCTACTAGACTCTAGAATTTTCTTAAGCTAGTTGCTAGACTATTCTTTCACAAGATATTTTACATGCACCATTATTTATAGATTTTTCTAGATTAATCTTCAACACTCCCCCTTAATCTAGAAAAGTCTTCAACTCCAAGCATATTTCTGAATTTCATGAATTTCTCTGTTGAAAGTGGTTTGGTAAAGATATCTGCTAGTTGTTCGTCAGTTTTGCAAAACTCCATTGTTATCTCTTGTCGGTCCACGAGTTCTCTGATGAAGTGGTACCTTATTTCAATGTGCTTCGTACGGCTATGAAAAATTGGATTCTTTGTCATTGCAATAGCTGACATATTATCACAATGAATAGTTGTGGGAGACTTCTGCTCTTGCTGTATATCCTACAAAATTCTCCTTATCCATACAGCCTCACATGCGGCACTTGTTGCTGCCATGTATTCTGCTTGTGCTTTTTCTGTCATCTGTGTTTCCTGCCCAGTCGCTGTCTGTGTAGCCTGTCAAACGAAAATTTCTTTCTGCCTCATACAAAATGCCAAAAGCCTTTGTACCTTTGACATATCTCAGAATTCTCTTGGCTGCTGCAAAATGGACTTTACTAGGGTCACTAATGAATCTGGACACGATGCTGACTGCATGGACAATGTCTGGCCTTGTATTCGTTAAGTAGATTAGTGAACCGACTAGGCTTCTATAAATTGTTGTATCTTCTTTTTCTTGCCCATCATCTTTTCATAGCTTGTCATTTATTGCCATAGGCGTGGCAAGCGGTTTGCAATCTGTCATGCTGAATTTCTTCAGTAAATCATCTGCATATTTTTCTTGTGTGATGAAGATTTGTCCGGGCCTTTGTTTGACTTGCATGCCGAGAAAATATCTCATGAGTCCAAGATCGGTCATTTCATATTCTTGCATCATTGTCTTTTTGAACTACTCTATCATCTGTAAGTTGTTTCTAGTGTAGATTAAATCATCTACATATAGGCAAAGTATTAGGAACTTATTACCTTGCATCTTCACATATAGTGATGGCTCACTTGGGCTTTTGACGAATCCATGGTCGACGAGATACTTATCAATCTTGTTGTTCCATGCTCTGGGAGCTTGTTTGAGTCCATACAATTCCTTTTTCAAGCGGTTGACTTTGTCTCCTTTTCCTTGAACTTCATATCCTTGGGGTTGCTCCACGTAGATTTCTTCTTCAATTTCACCATTGAGGAAAGCTGATTTTACATCCAGCTGGTAAATCTGAAGCTTCATCTGCGCAGCTAAGGCAAGCACGGTTCTAATTGTCTCCATGCGTACAACGGGAGCGAATGTCTCATTGAAGTCGATACCTGGTTGTTGTGAGTATCCTTTAGCGACAAGTCATGCTTTGTGTTTCTGGATTGATCCATCCTCATTGTATTTGATTTTGTAGACCCATTTTAAGCCAATGATCTCCTTGTCTGCAGGCTTCTGCACAAGTTCCCAGGTGCGGTTTTTCTCTATCATTTTGATTTCCTCGTCCATGGCTTTTCTCCAAACTTCTTCTTTAGATGCTTCCTCATATTTTTGGGGCTCACAAGCGAAGAATCCAACGTTTGCAACCTTTTTTATCTTCGAAGTTCATGATCTGGCACTTCTTTCTCTTCTTCAGCTTCTTCTTCTTGCTGGTGTTATTGTGGAACATGTTGTGTTTTACATGGTGATGGCGTACTTGGACTTGAATTTTTACTTCTTGAGGCACATTGGCTTCTTCATGAGGCTGCGCTCCTTGTGTGGTTTCACTGCTCCATTGCCAACTTGCTCCTTCATCAAAGATGACATCTCTTGAAATGATCAGTTATTTTGTATTTGGCTTGAATAATCGGTAACCTTTGGACTGGTCACTGTAGCCGACAAAGATGCATTTTTCTCCTTTTTCATCCAGCTTCTCTCGATTTTCCTTTGGAATGTGCGAATAAGCAACACATCCAAAGACTCTGAGATGATTAACTGTTGGTTTTCTGTTGAACCATGCTTCATAGGGAGTCATATTTATGACTGCTTTAGTGGGAGAACGGTTGAGAATTTATACTGTTGTGCTAACTGCTTCCGCCCAAAGATTCTTTGGCAGTTTCTTGCCTTGTAACATTGATCGAGCCATCTCAACTATAGTTCTATTTTTCCTTTCGGCGACACCATTTTGCTGCGGTGTGCGTCGAACAGTGAGCTCCTTCTTAATGCCATGTTCTTTGCAGAAATTGATGAACCTGTAGTCATTGAATTCTCCCCCACGGTCTGTTCTCAAAATTTTGAGATAATGCCCGCTTTGCTTTTCTACTAGGGCCTTAAACTCCTTGAAGCAAGAGAATGCATCAGATTTTTCTGGATGAAATACACCCACATCATTTGGGTGTAGTCATCAATAAATAGAAGAAAGTATCTCCTCCCTCCAGCACTGGGGGTTCTCGATGGACCCTAGATATCAACATGTACTAGCTGAAATGGCACTTTGGCTCTCCAAGATTGTTTTGGAAATGCCAATCTGTGCATCTTGCCATAAATGCAGCCTTCATAAATTTTATTGTTAGCTGAAATGAAAGGAAGCCCAAGCACCATATTTTTTTGATTTAACAATTTAAGGTCATTAAAGTTAAGATGCCCATACCTCAAGTGCCACAATGTGGATTCTTCCATTTTCTCGCATTTCAATGCACATTTTTGCCCAAGTGACATTACTAGAGGAAAAACTTTGTTAGGCGCCATTTTGATGGAAGTTATGATTTGGCCTTTCCTCTTATCAATAATGTTGCATTTATTATCATCAAAAGTAACTCTATAATTTTTATTGATCAATTGACCGACACTTAGAAGATTTTGAGTAAGGCCTGGAACATAAAAAACATCATGTATATATTTTTGGTTGCCGTCTTGAGTCTTAATGGCAACGATTCCTTTTCCTTCAACTTTTTGGATATTTCCATCACCAAGTGTAACTTGGGATTTTACCATTTCATCAAGTTGCACAAAGCAATTTTTATTTTTTGTCATGTGGTTCGAACAACCACTATCAACATACCATATATCCCTTGATTCTTGGGAAGATAAAGCAGAGAATATTGTATGATCAAGGGATTCTTTATTTTCTAGAAAGTTTGCTTCTTCTTTTTGTCGGTAGAAACAATCTTTTTCAAAATGAATATGCCTTTTGCATTTTTTGCATTTATACCGACAATCATTTTATCATGATTATTTTTCTTGCACAATTTGCAATAGGAGCTTGAAGTGTCATTGCTCCCTTTCTTTCCTCTCCCGCTACCACGGTTAGTAATCTGTTTTGAGGATTTCTGCCGTGGTTATTTTTATTTTCTCCATTATTTTTAGAGATATTAATTTTTATTGAAATGCTTGCTCTAATGGTTGCTCAAATCTTCTCAATCTAGATTCATGAGCTTCTAGGGAGCCCATTAGTTCTACTAGAGTAAGTTGAGATAAATCTTTTGATTCTTCTATAGCAGCCACAATATGATCATATTTTACTGGAAGGCTTCTTAACATTTTTAATATAATTTTCTTTGTCTTCTATCGTGTCCCCATAGCTTCTAATTTGATTGAATATATTAGAGACACGAGAGAAGAAAGATTGTATTGTTTCATCTTCCCGCATTGATAATGTATCAAAATCCTTCCATAAATTAAAGAATGGAGTTTGATAGAAATTACCTTGTCGGTGCCTTTAAACTCATTTTTTAGAGTCTCCCATGCCTCCTTTGCATTCTTTGCTTGCATGATTCTTGGAAAAATCTCTCTGCTAACACCTTGTTGGATGAATAGCAGGGCCTTTGCATCTTGTTATTTATTTTGCTTATACTCCTTTTGCTTTGCCTGCGTCCATGAAGCCAATTCTTCTTGGCTTGGAATTTGGCAGCCATTCTCTACAACATCCCACAAGTCTTGTGAGATGAATAGAGTTCTCATTTGAATACTCCAAAAATCATATGCTCTCCATTGAATATAGGAATTAAAGCTTGAGTATAATTGAAGGTTGGTGGGCTAGATGATGTAGAAGAGGCCATCAGGATCAATATTGCTCTGATACCACTGATAGATTATGATTAATTGAATGTGGAAAGTAAGTAGGCAAGGTTAGTAATGATAGAGCAAAAGCAAAGAGGGAGAGAATTTGTTAATGAAGTATGCACTGTGTTACTTTTTCTTTTTCTTGGCTTGCTACATGGTTTGGTACTCATGCCTTTATATAGGTAGTGATGAACTTTCTACACACTTCTACACATTAACTAAGTTACTAGAAATTTCTTAACTTCCACCACCACTAGCTTAGATAGTTCTATCTAGATATTTCTTTATCTACTAGACTCTAGAATTTTCTTAAGCTAGTTGCTAGACTATTCTTTTACAAGATATTTTACATGTACCATTATTTATAGATTTTTTTAGATTAATCTTCAACAAAAACTCATAACTCTTCTATAAAAGTATGTTTAGTGGGGATCAAACCCGAGAGTTTTTTTCACAATCTTAATTTGTGTTGCGAAGTGAATGACATCTTTTTTGTTATGTACCCATTGAAATCATATGTAAAGTGACAAGTAATTTAATGACCGAGGAGGAGTGGGTGCTATTATATTGCATGCTTTGCATTTTAAATATTTAAAAGCTTGTGAATTTTTTGATAAAGACAAGAAGCTTTTTAATAAATAACATGTCAATTCAAACATTATGAGGATTGAATTTCATATTATTTTATTCAAATCATTAATTTTTCGATTTTGTATTATAGAAAGGTGAAAAGGATAAAGTTTGACTGCTCGTTGACTAGAAAATAGCTGCCAGTATTAGTTTTTACTAAAATACAACAGTTATCTTCAGTGCAATGCTATGACTATCTTTCGTTCAAATAAGAATATGATAACACTAAACATGCTCGAAGTGTCATGTATCTCAAAATCAAACAATTAAAGTTAGTAATTGTATGTGATCAAAGATTTCGTTATTAATTTCCTAATTTGTGTACCTGTGCGCGCATGTGTACGCGTCCGTGAGTGTGAGTGTTAATATATACTCTAATTTTTAGGAATATATTTATAAATCATACATTCAAATAAAAAAAATATTTATTTTAAATAACTTAAACTCATCAACATTAATATAATTGTTTATGTAAGTAGAATAGAGAGCTATCAAGTATTAATTAATACGATTCATCACTATGAGTGTGTTTGGCAAGGTCAAGCTAGCTACTAGCTTATTTGACTAGCTTATAAACTAATTTGACCAACACAAAAGTGTTTGATAAGGTACATCAAAGTAACTTATTTTAGGAGCTTCTAGCTTATAAGCTACAAGCTAGTTCACCACCTAACTTGTAGCTTGTAGCTTATTTAATTTTCTTCCATCACTACCCCTTATATTTTAATACATTTCCCTTATTATTCTTAATTTCTTTTTATCTATTATTATATATTTTCAATTTTAGTGACAAAACCCTTCCAATTTCTTTTTACCTATTATTACATATATAATAAGTAATTTAAAAAATTATGAATTAATTAAATTATTATTTTCATATTTTATGAAATTATTTTTATATTATACTATTTATTTTATTAATTTTATTATTAATTTTAATTTTTAATTAAATATTTTATCACTAAAAACGTTTAATGAGAATTTAATTATTTTTTAAAAATATAAAATTATAATTACATAATAATATGTTTTTTCTAAAAAAATACAAATAGAATTTATATAATAAAATTTATGAAGTTATGTCATTTTATGTCATTTTACATTCACTAACTAGTTTATCAGCTAGTTTTACCAAACACTCCTAATTTAATAAGCTAGCTTATTAGCTTAGAGCTTATCAGCTAGAAGCTAGCTTATCAGCTAGTTTTGCCAAACACACCCTATATGTTCCTAAAAGAAGGCGGCCAAAGAACTCAAATTAACAATTGGTTGATCATTGGAATATGAACTTTTCTACCAAAGAAATAGAACAACGACAATGAGTCTTAAAGCAAAGAAAAAACAAATATTTTACATGCTAAAGAACAAATGAATCATCAGAAGAAAAACTTGATACCTAACAAGGGGTATCTATGGCTATGATATAGTCCAAAATCAATTATCAGTAATCCTTCTTATGAATCAATTCTCAAGGCATGCAATCATGCTTGCAAAACAGAGAAAAAAATTAGTTAGAGAAATCCTCATACTAAAAACAAGAACAGGGGTAGGATAGTTTATCAATTTTAGAGACAACATTCATCCCAAAAAATAAAAAATTACTACATAACATTTAAAAAAAAAATAGACTCAATGAGTTAAATTTGAATTTATAGCAGCTTTTCTTTACAAATTACAAGTAATGAATTTTTATTTAAGATTTATGCTTTGTGTGTTTCATGTAGTTACTAAAAAAATTTGGAATCATATCTGTAACTTTGAATTGATTCTATGTATGATTCTGTTTCATAAAACCTCAGGTTGGGATGAAGTTTTTAAACTATGAAAGTTAATTATCATGATTACATTTTTAATTATAATAATAGCAAGCTAAGTGCATTTTAAGTTTCTGTACATTCCTAAAATTTATATTTTATTTTAATTATCTTAAACAAAAATGAAGAAATAAAGAGAAATATTAAGACCACTTTATTATAATTAAACAACCCGTAGCACCAAATTCATGGAAGTATTTGGATACATATATAAATGAAGGACCCGTAGGTGTAGAAGTCTTTAGCAGGGCATGCATTGTCATCTTTGTGTAAGAAAATGGAATAAAAAAGCTTTTTGCTGACGAGAAAAGAGATGGGTATAATGGGTAAGTCCCATGCTTCGGCTCCCAAAGATGCGGGGGATGAAAAAGCAAGGAAACAAACGTGGATCCGAGCAAACGCTACTAACAGTATTTTTTGCTCGGATCCACGTTTGAAACGTGAATTTTATATAAATCAAACACACCATTAAAGTCTCAGGAATGATGAACGTTCATCTGGCGTGAATCAACTCAAAAGCTTGAGATCTATCATCAAGCACCCCCACCACATTACCCCACAAATAATCTTAACACAAACACACTTAAAGAAAATTCAGCATTTCAGTGTTTATATATATAAGTGTCTAATTTGTGAATGTTATCTTGCTAAGTCCAGATGGGTCATAACCTTAACTTCAGACACATAGGGTCACAAATTAACCAAACAATCACTCAATACTCATAAACATTCAGTAAATTTGAAATCCAAAAAGGGTATAATTGTAAAAAATCATACAAGATCCTATCATGGAGATTAAACAAGTTAAAGAAATCATATAAACTAAACTAGTGATTGGCAGAAGGAAAAAACACCAAGCATACCTGTATTGCTAACATGAATGCAGAAAACCAAAAACTGAAATAGGTAAATAAAATATCCTGGCAACACAACAAATACAAAGCAAATAGCAACCGGTAAATATATTGTCAGTACTGTAAATTATTTTGACCACATTATTTACCAAAGGCAAATTCTCAGCCCGAGATAGCCCTATTAGAACTCTTGGGGTCTATTTGGTTTGCATTTTCATTTCTTATTTATAAAGGAAAAACTGAAAATGTTGAAAATAAAAAATTGTCGTTTCCAGTATTTGTAATTTTTCCTTTGTAAAAATTCAGGAAACAATAAACGAAATGGAAACCGGAAATGAAAATACAAATCAAACAAACCCTTCTTGCATACAATAACCAAAAACAAAGAAGCTAATTATATAAATTCATGGATTGCATGTAAGTAACAAATGAAATTCACTAAAGTTATATATAGTTATATAGATCACTTCTTATGCTAGTTGTCAATAGTACAACTGATGGAGAAAGTATAATTGCTTGCCAAATCAGAGATATACACTGGAAACTCCTTGCCTTCTTGCCATCCCCATTAACCGTCAAAGGCTCCTTCCTTAATGCCTACATGAAGGCCACGATTAGAGACAATGATTATAAATTAAGCCAACAGTGAAAAATTGTTGTCTAATTAAAATTCAAATTCAACACTATTCAGATTAGCAATCAAAATATCCATTATTTTGTCCCTGTCACACAAAGATTATAGAAGCATAAGCCTAATTATCTGAACGAAAAACAAAATCACACACGGAGAATGTTACAATATTAACGCATTAATTGGTAACATTTTAATAAATGCGTATAGTTAAATGATACTAAAAGCCTTAAGTGTAGTGAAAATAAATTATCAATGGTTCTTCTTTATGAATCAATTCTCAAGGCAATCATGTCTGCAAAACAGAGAAAAATTGACTTAAAGAAATCCCCACACTAAAAACAAGAACATTGAAAACAAGAATAGGGGTAGGATAGTTTATCAATTTTAACATAACATCCATTCCAGAAAAAACTACATAACATTTAAATATTGGAATAAAACTCCAAAAATTACATGTAGGGTAAAGTATAGACATTCGGGAAAACAAGGAATAAAAATGAAACTCAAACAATAATCAGAACTTAATTTTCGAAGTCCAAAATCATATGTACATGAATGAGCATATACGTACCCTAATAATAGTATAGTTAAAATGCAATATTAATTACCTCTCAATCTTTAAACTTTGAATTGATTCTGTGTATGATTGTTCTGTTTCATAAAACCTCAAATTTGGGATGAAGTTTTTAAACTACGAAAGTTAATTATCATTATATTTTTAGTTATAATATTATAATAATATTAAGCTAAGTGCATTTTAAGTTTCCGTACATTACTAAAATTTATATTTTATTATAATTATCTTAAATAAAAAATGAAGAAATAAAAAGAAAAATTAAAACCATTTTATTATAGTTAAACAACTAGTAACACCAAATTTAAGGTAGCATTTAGATGCATGAACGAAGGACTCGTAGGTGTAGAAGTCTTTGGCAGAGCATGCACTGTCATCTTTGTGTAGGAAAATGGAATCAAAAAGCTTTTTTGTTGATGGGAGGAGAGATGGGTATAATGGGTGAGCCTCATGCTTCGCCTCCCAAAGATGTAAGGGAGGAAAGAGCAATGAAGCAAAATTAAACAATAAGGTGGTGAGGGAGGGAACAATTGAAGAGAATGTTGATCCTAGAGTTAAATGTTATTGCAGTGGTATTATATACCAATTTTTACGGAGCACATAACCATTAGGTATAATCAATTAAAAATGTTGAACATATATTAAAATAATAATAAAAAATACATTAAAGATAATTTTAAAGTTATTTTAGTATTTTTTTGTCAAGGTAGAATGAAAAGAAGTGTTATGAGGTAGATCTATATAATCAATTTGTTGAGAGTTATGAAACCAGCGCATTAATGAAGTTGACAATTCACAAAGCTTGCAAACCTTGGACCAAACAACCTTAATAGGACCATAGTTAGCTCTAAATTTATTTAAGGCCTCGGAATGATGAACCCAAAAACATTAAGCATTGCCTATCCAGCGTGTATCAACTCAAATGCTTGATATTTATTAGGGGAGTTCAAGCCCTGATTTGTCCCTTTGACCCGTCCCAACCCATTCTGCATGAGTCGAGTATGTTCTTGTCCTACAAGAAAGAGTAGAATCAAATCGGGTCTCATTTGTTAACCCAAACATCGGATTGATGACGAGTTCGGGTTAACCTTCGGGTTACTAAATCCGTCCTTTATATAAAAATATAATATTTATTATTTATAATCGTCTATTATGTAAAAGTTATAAATTTATTTTTTTTTTCATTTTAGATAGGGTTTTTAAGTCTAAGTTTCCACTATCTACCTTTAAAAATATATTCTATATGTAATGTTATATAGTGATATAATTTTATTCTTATTTTAGTAATGTCGCAAACTTTAAAAAAAGTAAAAAATATTGCATACATTAAGAGGAATTCTATTGTATGCAATATATTTATTAATTGTATGAATTATTTTTTAACATTGTTCTATGATCGTTTCATGGTTATATTTAGCTTATATATAGGGTCAACCCGGTCTTGTCCTACTCAAACCCGGTTTTACTTAGATCTGTACATCATCGGGTCTCTTCGGGTCTATGGATAAGTTCGGGTCCATAAAATTGTCCCGATCAAAAATTAAGACCGGGCTACGGACAAGCAAAATCCTTCCCAACCCGTCCCATGAACACTCCTAATATTTGCATCACATCATCAAGCACCCTACCACATTACCCCACAAATAATCTTAACACAAGCACACATTAAAGAAATCGCAGCATTTTAGTGTTTATATATAGATATCTAATTTGTGAATGTTCAACATACTTGGCAAAGGCCCCTAGAATCTTGCTAAGTCCAAATGGGTCATAAGTGGTTATGAGTCATAACCATAACTGCAGACACACAAAAGAGTCACAAATTAACAAAAGAAGCACTCAACACTCATAAACATTTAGTAACTTTGAAATTCAAAATGAGTATATGATAAATCCACACTAGTAGTAGATTTATAGGTTAATTGTAGGTAATATTTAGTTGTTTAGGTTGTAATATTGTGAAATTGTAATTAAAATTGTATAGAATTACATTTGTTTGTTATTTTTAGGTGATTGTAGTAAATATTAGTAAATTTGTTCTAATTGGTCATTGATTTGGTGTTTTATAGGAATTTTATGAAAAAGAAGCAAAAGGGTTGTGAGAAGAAGCATTGTGAAGGTCTTTGTGGGGACAAAACATAGAGTTTTAGGACACATGAGAAGCCAAAAATGAAGATTGCTCTCTGCCATGTTTACGTGGGAACATATATCTTTGATTTTTTAGGACACATTCTGCACCAATATTGCAAAAACTCTTTGCCACACTCATGTGGGAACATACCAGAACTATCTGTGAGGACACGAGGAAGATAAAATCTAGTATTACTTCAGTATGGTGCGTGTGAGGACGCCCAAAGTTGTTGTGTTCCCACACGCACCTGACAACAACTATATAAATAGATTTGTTCAGACTTTTAGTTAGTTAGTTACTCATTTTTAGGACTTTTCAGTTTTGTAAACCTCAAATTCTCTCATTTTCTCTCCTCCTGAAGATCCAAACCAAAGTGGAAGCTAGGGTTTAAGATCTAATGGAGTTTTTTTATTGAGTTTGCATCTTTCTTATCTCTTCTCTTCTCCATTGTAATGAGTTTCTAAGTTTCTTTAGGTTAGGGATTGATAAATTTTGATTCAAACTCTATGTGAACTCATATTTCAAATTTCAATTCAGTGATTTATTATTCAATTGTATTGCTTCCTTCTATTCTTAATGCTTCAATTGAATTGGTCACTCAATTGTATCTCAATTGAAAAATTGGAGAAAAACTTGGATCTGAAGTAAGTAACATAGGAAGATATTACCTATGAATTCTTGTGTGATCTTTATCAATTCTTGATACTAATGCATGTCTCAATTAAATTCACCTAAGGAATTAGGGTTCTTGATTGTTGATATAGGGTTAATTCACCAAGGAATTGGGTTTTAACTACCTTAGTGAATTAGATCATGAATTGAATTACAATAATTGAGTTGAATATTTTCTTACATTCCATAGAGTGAGAATCAAAAGGAACCAAACCCTAATCACTTTGTTGATATTTTTTCTCATATTTCCAGAGTTTTTACCTTGTGTTCCAATAATTAGCTCAATTCTTTTGGTTTTATTATGTTGGTTTACTTTTCTGCAATAGCTCCTCATGTTACTTGATATACTTTATTTCTCTTTATCCAACTAAATAAGTTTTCTGTTGTTTGGTACTTGATTCCCCGATCCTTGTGGATACGATACTCTAACTCACTATCGAATACTTGTGACAATTTGGTACGCTTGCCAAAATATTCATCAGTATAATTGTGAAAAAATCATTAAAAATCATACAAGATCCTATCAGGAGATTAAACAAGCCAAAGAAATCATATAAATTGAAACAATGACTAGAAGAAGCAGTGACAAGTTGTTGTCTAATTCAAATTCAAATAAATTCAAAACCAACATGTCTAATTCCAAATTCTATTACAATAATATGAGGTTGCTAGAACAATTTCATGTGACTTTTATGACCATAATAAATTAGAAAATCCTCATCATAATGTTGGCGTAAGTGTGTGATGACATGACTAGAATCAACAATGTTCAGATTAGCAATAAAAATCCACTATTCAACAAATATTCAAAATAGAAGCATATGCCTAATTATCTAAACGAAAAATAAAATCACACACGGAGAACAAAAGATAATACTCCACATTAGAAATGTTTCAGAAGAACATAATTTAAAATGTAAAATACGTCACTTAGAAGATTACAAATGAAATGTGTCTTAAAGTGTACACAGAGAACTACCAAATTCAGTAATCTTTATTGATACAGAACAAACTCAAATATCAACATGCAAAAATCAAGAAAAAAATGTGAGCGTGAATGCTTGTAAGGCAAATCAATAAGAAAATGAAATTTCCAGAACAAAGAGAATGTAATTAGATTGAAGAGGAAAAAATCAGAGAAGAAATCGAGAAGGAAATCAAAGAAAGGGATGACAGAGAAGCTTACCGATTAGATTGAAGATGAGAGATCTACAAAAATGTTCTCTAATCTACGATGAAGGAACCCTAGAGCTCAGAGAGATCTGAAGTTGAAACTCAAGAAAAGGGGGAAGAGAGTGAGAGGGAAATGTTGGAATATTACTCATATTGTCCTTTTGTTTTTTATTAATACTATTAAAAATCGTAAAACCATTACGGGTAGGAACTAAAAAGATAGGCAAAGTTTAACTAAAAATGTTACAATTTTAACGTATTGGTAACATTTTAATAAATGTTAAATGTTACTAAAAGCCTTAAGTGTAGCAGTGTTCAAATGAGCAACTAATCCGACTTGGCTCATGACTTTCGTAGTGAGCCAAAAGATCACAAACCTAAATCAATCCACCTGGGTCGATGGCTTATACAAATTCGATCACTAATTTAAAAAATTAAAATGAAAACAAGATTGAGGGAAATTTTCCCTAAAGGTGTTGTGAGTAAGAAAATGGAAAGTGAATGGAGGGAAGGGGTAGGCTTATAGAAAACCCTCCCCTTCTTGTGTTTTGTAAGTGTTGTTTTCTCCTCGTATGGTTTATAAAGTTTTTCCTCTCTTTTTCCTCCAACCTTTCTCTTTCCCTTCCCTCCAAACTTCAAAACATATATACCTTATAATTCTGATAAGATTGCATCTGTGGCATTTATATATAGATAGGCTTATGTCCACTAGGGATGGTAAAAAAATTTGTACATGTGAATATCTGCGGATATACCCGTAATGTGTACCCGCATATTTATAAAATGGGTAAGGACAAATATTATACTACCCACGTGTGTACCCGCATACTCATTAAAATATATTTTGCTATTAAATATATTAGAATATTAGGATTTTTTTATTATTTTATGATGAGATATAGTTAACTTTATATCATTTTATGATGATATTTTTAATATATTAACACATAATGATATTATATAATGATACTTTATATATATAATATTAATATAATATAATATGATATTATAATATATTATATAATATTTTTTTTCTTTTTATAAAATTTAAATTCTTTAATATTAATAAATATTCGTTACTCATGGCTACCAATTAATAAAATATATTATACTTTGGAGAATTAAAATTTTGTGCAATTGTGCTAGACCATAAAAACAAATTAATACTACTGAATCTCAAACTAAAATAAATTCAATTACACAAAAAGAAAAATATTAGATTAAAGAATGCATTTACGGTGGCAGAGCCTTGTGATCTGCCTGCGCTTAAATAATTTGGATCGAAGTTGAATGCAGTGATTTAAGGCCCACTGGAAGGACCCATCACCCATGAATTAGATAATTGGATTGGATCCCATGTCCATATTCTTCTTAATACATTATAAATAGATAGATTAAAAAAAATTGTGCTGTTTTCAATTTTTCATCGATTTTGTTTGTGATGGACACGTGTGGGCATTCATAATTCATAAAGAAGGCTCCTGTTTTTTTCGTTTTCCACTGAATGAAAAAAAATCATAAAGAAGGCAAAGTGCAGAATGCAGATGGAGAAGCCATTGACCCAAGCACTTTCCAATAAGTACGGAAAGATAATAAAAATGAATAAAAAGTATTTCATTCATTATATGAATATTTATATATATATAAGTAAAATATAAAAA
The DNA here is from genome assembly GCA_026901365.1 of Sesbania bispinosa. Taxonomy (NCBI): domain Eukaryota; kingdom Viridiplantae; phylum Streptophyta; class Magnoliopsida; order Fabales; family Fabaceae; genus Sesbania; species Sesbania bispinosa. The sequence continues at coordinate 534,145 of QLOH01000476.1, read as the reverse complement.
TAAAAATATTTTAAAAATTAGCTATATTAATAATTATATATATTAATTGTATTTTCATTAAATATTATAATTTTTATTTTTTTAACATATTTTATATTAATTTTTTCTTATATTAAATAATGATCCGTCACAATAAAAATAATATAATTTAAGTCACATTCAAATGATTAATCACTGATCTTGCGTGGATGACAAAATCAGATCTATAGAATGAAAATAAATATATAATATTCAGTGTCAAAATTTTTATATTAGATGATCCACTTCCCTTCACGAGGCATGAGCATTAGGAGGATCCAAATTAAAAAGAAAGGCTTGAAATTGTGCACACGTTAGTTAATGTGGATCGGGAGGGGCTATACGATAAATTATTAGATGGTGGGACCAGGACGTCATCCATCACTCTGATTAATTAACATTTAACATATAAAAAAAATTGATCGTGACTAAAAATAAATTCATGGTCGGACCATAAATTTTACTTATGTATCAAATCTTAATGGATCAGAACCATAAACGATGTGGTAGTTTCAATCATATAATAATTTTTCCAGACGTAGAGGTTGATGGATGAATAAAGGGAACACGTGGATGCATGTGTATTTGTATTTTTAGGTGCAGATGCAGCGGCGTCGATGCTGGGACGTTACTACCCACTCATACTACACCATACCCATCAATCACTTTCTACATATTGTTTTGCTTCTCACTTCTCTCGATATCAATCAAGAAACCCAATCCAGGGCACAGGAAAATAAAACAAGTATTTAGTTACATAAAGCCAAATTTAAGCTTGCTAGGTTTGCTTAAATGCCATGATTCAATATTGTTCATATATTTTTTTCCCAAGCCTTATTAATTAGTGGTATTTCATTATAGTAATTGATAAAATTTCAATTGTTATTATTTTTTGATACTAATTAACCCAATACGCAGATGAGATATTTGAAAAAATAAAGAAAAAGTACTCTAAGGTAGAAAAGAAAACTTTAAAAGTATAAATTTCTGAAATTTGAGAAGGAAAAAGTAAAAGTGATTAATAAATGGAGTTTACAAAAACAACATGAAAGCATTAGACAACTACTATAAATTATGTGTATTGAAGAGAAAAATATTATAGTAAAATTCGCAAGCGAAGATTCTATTTTATTATATAATTAAAAGTACGTAGTTCTTTTTTCAACAATATGATAATACTCATGTGATTGGCCTCGAAATATTTATTGTAATGACCCTGTGAACTATGACTTTAGTTTTATTCTCTTGTAAGTTTATGAATTAGCTATACATTATATAAATTTATATATTTTAAAAGTGTAATTTTATTCGAGATATAATCAAGTCAAATTTAAAATTACAAAAATTATCCGATCAAAACATCAAATAAAATTCAAGACTCATGTTTGAAATTCCATTGATGACACAAATGTTATAAGACATCGAAATATCGGAATATTAGTATTAAAACTTTGTCATTCCATTTTTTTTAGTGTAGATAGAAAGGAAAAAGATAGAAAAAAAATGAAAAGAGACGTTGAAAATTTTGAAAGTAGATGTGATGAAAAAAGAAATATAAAAAATTGAGGTATAAAAAGAAGTGAAATAATGTAGAGATGGGAAAAATATTACTCTCGAAATATAAATAAAAGCAATGATTTATTATTGTGGGATGAATTTATTTTTAACGTAGTATATATGATATATAGATATAGAAGAAAACAAAATAAAAATAAATGTAGTAGGATAACAATGTCTCTCATATTGTGTTTGGTAGCTATAGGACATAATCCGAGAACTATATGTGAGGTGTTGTATTTGACGCTTTGTTGAATATAATAAAATATTATGTTCAAGTACACATATATACCCATATCTTATTTAGTGTTTAACTAAGTATTAAAAGATTGAACAAAGTCTATCGGGTGCGTAATGATGGTGGAGCGTGCATTGGGCGGTGGCAATGGTGTTAATAGTGGAGGGTGTTGGGCGACAATAACAATGGACGTAGTGGGAGGCATCGAGTAGCAATAGCAGTTTTATAGGATGTCAAACAGTAATATAATGGTAGTGATAACAATGATGAAAAGTGTTGGATAGCAGGATAGTGATGACGATAGTGAAGGAATTGCAATTTTCATAGTATAAGTAGGGTAAAGATAATGGTAATTTTACCGATAAATAATATTAATAAGATATTTTTTCTTATTCTATTTGATTTTACCTTGAGGATTAAAATATATTACTTTTTAAAATTTTATATTATATTATAATTCATTTTAAAAGTATCTCAAATGTAGGATAAAACATGTATATCATATTTTGTGAAGAGGGTCTCGAATAACAACGATAGAATGTTCTAAACAAATGAGAATGATAGAAAAATTATTATTAAGAGTGAAGTTAAAACTTAAAAGAAAGATAATGATAATTTTATTAATAAAAAAGTTATTAACAAGATATTTTATTATGTGTTATTTGGTTTCACATTTTTTTAATGAATCAAAATATACCACTTCTAAAATTAATTTTTTAATTTTTGTTTTTCTAGTAAAGTGCTTTTTAATTTATTACTAGAAAAGATGGAAGCCGTGAATGGATTTAAAAAATGTTAGTAATAAATTGATTTATTTTGAAAACCGTGAGAAACTGACGTCGGCTTTTACATTGAAAAAGCCGAAACACCGTCCAATAACTTTTATATTACGACCGGATCCTCTGCATACGTGAAACGCGAGCAAGCCTACATCAAAATGAGCGGCCGAATGGATAGCAAATAGCTACGGAATAATTCCGTCTAAGCTAATTTAACTAACATTACGTGTTTTACAATTTGATAGAATTAATTTTAAAAATTAATAATTAAAATAAGTGATATTAATTTTATAAAACACATCAAATAAAAATTATTTAAAATTAATTTCACGAAACGAAACATCAAACCAAACGGAAACTGTAACATGTTAAAATTCTTACACTTTATTAACACGTATTGATTTGATACAATTATAATAAAATAAAAAATAAAATAATATCCAAATAATTTTGGGAAGGGATTAAGTTACTCCAAATCTTCACCCTTTATTTTATTACAAGTTAACGGCTGTGATTAATCTTTATTATCCCCTTAATTAACCTATTTTCTTTTTCAATTTGGTTCCCAAATGGCGGACCATGAGTTCACAGCCTCCACAATCGCGAAAATTATTGCAACGAAACTAACTATGAAAACATAACAAATTCAATAAAAATGTTGTAATGAAAGCACATATTAAAAATATAGTTGTAACGAAGTCATTCGTGAAAATTGTGTCATGTTAATATGGTTGAAGCATCACACAAGAGGAACATTGCTTATCTAATTAGGTATTTGAGTGTAAAATAAAATTTTAAAATGAAATCCAGATTCGCGTATTTTCAATTGAACAATGTCATGGGACATAGACGATTATTTGTTAATCAATATAACTATTTCCAATTTGTTTTTCTGCCGAAAATTTTCCAGACTTTTGCTGCAAGGTTGACGACTATGGCGTCACAACCATTTGGAAATGAAATTGAAAAAATAGGTTAAGTAAGGGAATAATATAAATTAATCTCAACCGTTTACTTATAATAGAATAAAGGGTGAGGATTTGGAGTAACTATAAAGAGTTACTCTTTGAGTAACTTGATCCTTCCCCAATAATTTTAACTGAATTTTTTCTATTAGTATTTTAATATGAAAATAATTTCAGAAGCATTAATTGTACTTATTAGATTATTGTGTTCACACAGATACAGATATGTCATACCATTCCTTCCTTTCCAGTTTGGAAAACAAAACTGCAGAGACAGATTGAACATCAACGCCCCACTCCTACCGTCCCACGTTCCATCTCTTTCTTCACTCAAAATAAGTCAAAGCAAAACAAAATAAAGCCTCTCTTCCTTTTCTCTTTCCCAAATAGCCAAAACCAAACACTATCTTTCAATTTAAAATGTAATAAATTTATATTTTTAATATTAAAAATAATTATATTAGGAAATTTAAATTTGAATTTAATTAATTTCAATGTTGATTTTTAACAAAATCATATTTTAAATGTAAATCCATGTTAACGGTATTTAGAGTAGCTTCTGTCCGAATTCATATTTAAGTGTAAACCAAACACACCATTAATCATTTGATTTTATGGTTTGAAACCACTTAAATATATATTTGTGTGGACTTAAACCCCCAAACATGCTATTTTCAGTACGATCTCAACTTCCTTTTATTTTCACACTATTATAATTTTATTTATTTATTTATTTATTTATTTTCTTCCGTTAACCATCTTCTCTTCTCTTCTAAAACTTACTCAAATTGTTGCTCTTATTATAACTTTCTTTGGATCACAAATTGTGAAGCCAATAATAGTCACTCGTCTTTCTCTTTCACAAGTCTCCATCTCTCTCAAATAATCATTTCATTTTTTGTTTACCCCTCTCTTTACTAGAAACGTGTTTCTTCTTCCTCTGCTTCACCATCACTTTCACAGAACGTTATAGAAGAGGGTAGAGCTTTTGACCGTTTAATTTCACTCTTCAATCGAGTCCAATACATTAAACAGATCCCTTTTTTATTTGTTTCTATAATCCAATTTAAATAAAATCCTTATTATTATTCATCTTGATTTGTATTTGATCACTTTTCCCATTTCATTTTCATCACGGGGCTGAAAGCGTGTTCTAAATTTTCGCCCCACTTTCCAAAAATCATAGCTTTCTCTCGCCGACTTACTCCATATATATCTTTCTAAACTCAAACAAAAAGGGGTTTCAACTTTCAAGAACAAGTAAATAAATACCCTTCCTTTCTCTTTTTTACTTAGAATTTTTTGTGATTATTAATTTTCTGGGGAGAATTAATGGGAAAAGAGTGGTTTTTTCGATGGGTTTTGGTGGTTGGAGTGATGGGTTGGTATGTGGAAGGGCTTGGAGTGAATTGGGGAACACAGGCTACACACCCTTTGAGGCCAGACACAGTGGTTCAGATGTTGAAGGACAATGGGATTCAGAAGGTGAAGCTCTTTGATGCAGATGCCTCCACAATGAATGCACTTTCTGGGTCTGGGATTGAGGTCATGGTTGCCATTCCTAACAACCAGCTTGCTGAAATGAATGACTATGATCGTGCCATGCAATGGGTTCGGAAGAATGTTACTAGTTACAACTTCAGGGGTGGAGTTAACATTAAGTGAGTGAGTTACTTTTAATTTCCACATATTTTAATTAATTAACACTTGACATTTTTTATTGTTGTCTTGTGATTCTATTTCTGATGTGTTCTATAAATTGATCTAGGTATTATTGGGAATTTTATGTTTGACTAGTTACTTTGAATTGAATCCCTGTATTTATTTAGCTTCATGACATGGCCTATTTATACGAAGAATGATGATGATAGTGAAAAAAAGGATATATGCCCTGCTTTTTTGTTGTTAAGATAGGGATAGGCAAAAGTGTGGAAAAGGAAACATGCAAAGCAAAACTGAGCTCAAGTTGTACCTTCTCTAAAGTTAGATTCTCTGTTTTTTTTTGGTACTTGTGTTTGTGCCCTTTATGAGTTCTTGCAGTATTGTTTTGAAAATTGATCTTATTGGCCGATTCATTTAACTAATTAGATCCACTTAATTATTCTTTTGCAATAGTTTATTTTATACGTTTTTGTTTCCATAAAATTATTTAACTAATTAGATTCATTTAACGCTACTTTTAATAACGTTGGTTTAAATTGACGTTTATATCGTGGTAGTAACGTGATTTTGATAGGAAACAAATACACGTTATATAAAAAACAATTAAGTTTATTAAGAGATTTTTTTGGCACATGTAGAATTTCCCATTTTCCCTAGTCTTTCTTTTTTTTAATTATCTAATGATGTATGGATTTGGGCTAAATGATTTGGTTTTGAGCTGAGCATTTTATTGGAAAGAAATACCTTAAGCTTTATATTGTGGGCCTTAGATAGCCCAAAGATAAGAATGTGGGCTATAAGGGGAATAAAACAAAATTAAAAAAATAATGATATGTAAACACTCAAATCTGTTAACCAATAAATTTTAGAGTCAAGTTTTTCTTTCCTAATTACATATTTATGCATTCCATCCTTACTCTTTCACAGGTATGTAGCAGTTGGGAATGAACCATTTTTGAAATCCTACAACAATTCATTCTTGAATGTCACCCTCCCTGCACTACAGAACATTCAAAATGCCCTTAATGTTGTTGGCCTAGGGGACTCCATAAAGGCTACAGTGCCCTTAAATGCTGATGTATATCAATCTCCAGAGAATAATGCTGTTCCATCTGCAGGAATATTTAGGCCTGATATAAGTGATCTCATGACCCAGATAGTTCAATTTTTGAGCAAAAATTCTGCACCTTTCACAGTAAACATTTACCCCTTCTTAAGTCTCTATGGCAATGATAATTTCCCTTTTGACTATGCCTTCTTTGATGGGGTAGCCAATCCTATAAATGACAATGGGATTTTATACACCAATGTTTTTTATGCAAATTTTGATACTTTGGTCTCTGCTCTCAAATCAGTGGGATTTGGGGACATGCCCATTTTGGTAGGTGAAGTAGGATGGCCCACAGATGGGGACAAAAATGCCAATTTAGGTAATGCTTTGAGATTCTACAATGGGCTTTTACCAAGGCTTGCAGCAAATAAAGGGACCCCACGCAGGCCCGGATATATTGAGGTTTATTTATTTGGGCTTATTGATGAAGATGCCAAGACCATTGCCCCAGGGAACTTTGAGCGTCATTGGGGAATTTTTAGATATGACGGGCAGCCCAAGTTTCCAATGGATATTTCTGGTCAAGGTAAAAACAAGTTACTAGTTGGTGCAAAAAATGTGCATTATCTTGATCCAAAGTGGTGCATGTTTAATCCAGATGCCACAAATCTAAGCAAGCTTGCAGATAATATTGATTATGCTTGTACCTATGGAGATTGCACTGCACTTGGATATGGATCTTCTTGCAATAACTTAGATGCTAATGGGAATGCCTCCTATGCATTTAATATGTATTACCAGGTGCAAAATCAGGATGACATGGCCTGTGATTTTCAAGGCTTAGCAAAGGTTACAACAAACAATATTTCAACACCTACTTGCAATTTTATTATTCAGATAAACCCTTCATCATCCTCTTCTTTGAGGCCCTCCCTAATGGGTTTCTTATTTATTACATTGTCCATGATTCTATTTTTGTAGGTTCTTATTGTATACACAGGTGTTAATGTTATTATTTATTTATGTGTTCATCAGTCCTTGTACTAGGTGATATAGTCTGGAAGATATAGTTTACAGATTCATTTAAATAAATAATTGAGAAAAATATGTTTTTCGTCCCTATAGTTTTGATCAACTTTGGTTTTCGTCCCTGTATTTTAAATCCTTTGTTTTTTGTCCCTGAATTTTTTGAACCCCCAAACCATGGTCCTAACCGTTAATAAAATTTGTTAACCTGATGAGCTGGGTAACAAAAGTTACATGTTAACTTCAATAATGGACCCTAAATAGCTGACACGTCTAATTAATATTTTTTTAATTAATTTTTTAATCATTAAAATAATCATAATTATGAAATTAGGTTTTTTATCGGGTAAAATTGTTCAGGTGAAAAACCCTAATTTAGCAATTAGGATTATTTTAATAATTAAAAATTAATAAAAAAAGTTAATTAGATGATCAGTTAGTTATTTGGAATTCGAGGCTAACATGTAACTTTTGTTTGCCAACTCATCAGGTTAACAGATCTCACTGACGGACAAAGACCACTGTTTGGGGTTTAGAAAGTTTAGGGACAAAAAACACATGATTTAAAGTACAGAGACGAAGACTAACGTTGACCGAAACTATAGAGACGAAAAACATATTTTTCCCTAAATAATTTTATAGGCTTGAATATTATAGTTCATATGGTAAACGTATGTATTCTAATCAGGTTGTGGTTTAGTTGGAACGCATAATGAGATTGTGAGAAGACCTCCTGACCCCACTAAACACACTCTTAAGGAGGGGTGAAGGATATTAACCGTGATTAAATCCCAAACAAATTTGTCTCTCGTAATAGGGGGCACTAACACAAAAAAAGAATTGATTTCGCAAAATTGATTTTAAATCACTTTTATCCAACGTGTTTCGTAAAACATACATAATTCATCTCAATCATTGATTTTCTAGAATCAATTTCACTCAACTGTAAATCAAATATACACTTAAAAACAATTATGTGGAATTGATTCTGCACAGTTCAAAATTTAAAACAAACAAGCTTTTAAAGGTTATGTTAATGACTTTTTACTAAAAAAAATTCACTCTTGTTATTTGAGTCCATAACATTCGCCTTGAATTCAAAACATTTAAAATCGTATTAGATCCCAAGGATAATGCTAAATGGCTCGATAAATGGTGTGCAAAATGCTATACAGCAAGAAGAGCAGATGAATTGTTAGTGATTAGTATTCCATTTGATCCCTCTTTGTATTCCATCCGTGCAATCATAAATTGTTACAAGTGTTTGGCTATTAGTGTATTTCAATTCAAATAGCACTAGATCCTATCCTTATAATTTGAGTTTTGTGGACCCCTAGTTTCACAGCCTCATTCATTCATCCTTTTATTATTATCATCACTTTACCCCTTAAAGATGTCCTTATATTTGAATTGGACTAACCCAGTTAGATCCCTGTGATTGAAGAGTCAAATTATGCTTAGTCCTGTGTCCTTCTCCCTCATTCATGTGATTCCTTATGATAATATAATATGGTGGGACTTAGTTTAGAGGAAACAGACAAATTAAAGGAAGATAATTCCGTCTCCATTCCATTAACATCTTTGTGTTTATATAGCACATTACATGAAAGATAATAGGCTAAAATAAAGGAAACTACTTATCTCATGAAACAGCTTTTCAAAAATAATAGATATCCTAGGCTTTATCTATTGTAATCAATTTATGAACCTGAATACTATATTATGGCTAATTACATAATATCAAATATTCTGTCATACCCCCGCAGTCGAAGCGGGAGGTTGGCGTACGTTGAGACTGTTCCGAAAATCTTCAAACAAAACCAATGGAAGACCCTTTGTAAAAAAATCAGCAATTTGATAACGGGACGGCACATGTAAGACTCGAACTTCCCCTCGAGCAACCTTTTCACGGACAAAATGAATATCCATCTCAATATGTTTGGTGCGCTGATGTTGAAATGGATTTCCAGAGAGATATATCGCACTAACATTATCACAATATACCAATGTAGCTTTCCGAATCGGACAATGAAGCTCTAGAAGAAGGTTTCGTAGCCAACAAGACTCAGAGACCACATTAGCAACGCCTCTATATTCCGCCTCCGCACTAGACCGGGACATAGTAGCTTGCCGTTTAGCGGACCAAGAAATCAAATTATCACCAAGAAACACACAATAACCAGATGTGGAGCGTCTGGTGTCTGGGCACCCACCCCAATCAGCATCTGTATAAGAAAGAAGAGTGGATGTGGATGATGGATAGAGATGCAAGCCATGATCTAGAGTACCCTGTATGTACCGCACAATGCGCTTAAGAGCGTGCATGTGTTCCTCCCTCGGGTCATGCATGTATAAACACACTTGTTGCACAACATAAGAAATATCAGGTCTCGTGAAAGTGAGATACTGAAGCGCCCCTGCAAGGCTTCGATACTGAGAGGGATTGGCATATGGTGTGCCAGCATTACCACCAAGCTTTGGTTTAGTATCAACCGGAGTAGGAGACGATTTACAAGATGTCATGCCAGCCCGTTCAATGATGTCTGCTGCATACTTTCGCTGGGATAGAAAAAGACCACTTGCATGACGGGTGACAGCTATACCCAAAAAATAGCTTAACGGCCCCAAATCCTTCATATCAAATTCTGAGCTAAGAAGTGATATGATCGATTTGCAGGTAGCAATAGAGGAGGCTGTCAATATAATATCATCCACATACAAAAGAATGTAAGCTGTAGTTGTACCGTTCTGATAAATGAAGAGAGAATGATCAGAAGTACTATGAGAAAACCCAAGAGTAGAGACATAATCAGCAAATCGTTTGTACCAAGCCCGAGGGGCCTGTTTGAGCCCATATAGTGATTTCTTCAACAAGCATACATGATTAGGATGATTTGGGTCCTTGTAACCAATGGGCTGATGCATGTAGACAGTCTCTTTGAGTTCTCCATGCAGAAACGCATTCTTCACGTCAAGTTGGTGAATGGGCCATGCTTTAGATATGGCTAAACTGAGAACAGTGCGAATAGTTGTTGGTTTGACTACTGGACTAAAAGTGTCTCCACAATCCACGCCAACTTGTTGAGTTTTGCCATTACCTACAAGGCGGGCCTTATGCCTCTCAAACACACCATCAGACTTTTCTTTATGAGTAAAAATCCACATAGATCAAATCACATTAACATCAGGTGGGCGAGGTACTAACACCCACGTCTTATTTTTAATAAGAGCATTAAATTCATCATCCATGGCCAATTTCCAATTCGGGTCACGAAGGGCAAACACAGGGTTATGTGGTAAGGGAGATTTAGTGACAACAGTGTTAAGGTTTAATTGTTGTTTGGGTTTGAAAATCCCATGTTGACTACGTGTCACAGGTCTCGGAACCGAAATGGGTGAAGGAGTAGGGGCTGGGGTGGGTGATGTATGTGTTTGTGGTGATGGTATGTGAGGAGTGGGTGGGGCACTAGGAAAGGCAGGTTGAGAGGTTAAGTGGTTGATCACGTAAGGAGAGGGACTATCATCCATAAAATTATAAGTGTAAGGGTGTGGATTGTGTAATTTGGCAAATGGGAATTGGGTCTCATCAAATATCACATGACGACTGAGTATGATTTTACGAGAGTACAAATCATAACACTTGTAACCACGATGATTAGACGGGTATCCTAGAAAAACACACGGTGTGGACCGGGCTTGGAGTTTGTTTATGGTAGTGGAGGGGAATAATGGATAACATAGACAACCAAACACCTTAAGATGAGAGTAGGAGGGGTCTTTCTGATAAAGAATCCTGAGAGGTGACTGATATGCTAATTGTTTATTTGGAAGAATATTAAGAAGATATGTTGCCATTTGCAAAGCATGATGCCAAAATGAAGGTGGTAAATAGGCATGTGCAAGTAAAGTACGAACAATGTTATTAATGGTACGGATTTTTCTTTCAGATTTCCCATTTTGTGATGATGTATGTGGACAAGAAAGTCGAAAGACTAACCCATTGTTTTTAGCAAACTCCCAAAACAGTCCATTAACAAATTCCTTACCATTATCACATTGTATGTTCTTTACATCTCTTTCAAATTGAGTGCGGATGAATGCTCTAAAGGATAGAAAAGTAGAAAAAACTTCAGATTTTTTAGACAATGGAAATGTCCACAAAAAATTAGAGTAGTCATCCAACAACAAAACATAATAACGATGTCCTGAAGAACTCAAAACAGGGGATGTCCAAATATCAGTATGTATAATATCAAAAGGCATAACAGTGTAAGAATTAGAAGAAACAAATGGCAACTTCACATGTTTCCCAAGAGAACAAGAGTGACAAATATGAGAACTATTTTTAAGTCACTCAATAAATTTATTCTGCCTAAGAGAGTCTAAAACAGATGGTCCTGGATGACCCAAACGAGCATGCCATAATGATGGAGCTAAAACAGCAAAAGTATATGGTGAGGCGGCTTGAGTGGTGGTAGTGGTTGTGATTGGATAAAGGTCACCCCGACTCTCACATCTCATTAAATGTATCCCCGTCTTGAGATCCTTCACAGAAAAACCAATAGGATCAAATTCAACAGACACTGAGTTATCAGTTGTAAACTTTCGAACAGATACTAAGTTTTTAATAATTTGAGGTGCATGAAGGACATTTTTCAAGGCTAAGGGAGAATTTGGGGAAGGCAAACTAGTGTGACCATAACCATGAACTGGAATTGAATGACCATTGCCAACAATTATACCACGATTACTGCTCAAATTAAAATAAGGCGCGAGAGTACCTTGGTCGGATGTCATGTGGGAAGTGGCACCAGTATCCATGTACCAATTTGCTTCTGAAGGATTAAGCCCAAGAGTGTGCATTGCGGCTGCGATATCGGTTGGGGTTTGTGAAGTGGTTGCCGCTGTGTACGCTTGTGGCGGTTTGGGTCCGAGAATGCCTGGCTGGTGGTGCTGGTTTTGCTGGAACCCAGGCCGGACCCAAGGTGAGGAGGGTACTGATGAGGGGTATGGGCAAGGTGGAATAGCCCAAGGCATCCATGGCCACTGCCACTGTCCAGCAGGCCACTGGTACTGGTTCGCTTGTTGTTGGCCAGACTGCTTCTGCCAGCCACCATTGCGGCCACCACGACGGCCACCGCCGCCGCTCCTGCCTCCACCTCGATTACCGCCATTGTTTCTGCCACTGTTGTTGCGGTTTCGGCCCTTCTTATCACCATGTTTGCTGCGATTTTGGGGAGTCTTGGTGGGAGAGTAAGAGACGTCAGTATCGTGAGCCACCATGGCGGAACTCACGCCAGTTGCCACCTTCTTCGTGAGACCAGCTTCTTCTAAAGTGAGCATAGAGCGGGCTTGATAGAATGGTGGGAGAGGATTGCTTTGGCGAATGAGGGTCGCAACTCCATTGTAAGCCTCTGTAAGGCCAGCCACCATTTGAAGAACAAGACGGTTATTTGAAACCGGTGCGCCCATGTTCTTGAGTTGATCCGACAACTCCTTGAGTCGCTGACAATACGCAGAGACATTTGGAAAATCTTCCATGCTTGTATGGGAGAATTCTTGCTCAAGAGTGACAGCCCGAGCATTCTTATTGTCCTGGAATATATCACGCAATCTATTCCATGCCTCCATTGCCGTTGCATCTGGTTCAAGAATCGTATGCAACAGGTCGTGGGAAATTGTTGCAAGATCCATTGAAGAACTGTAGCATCAAGGGTTGACCACAACTCCTTTTCAGCATCAGTGTTCGGCACCTTCTCCTTGCCTGGCTCTGGTGGAATGATGTGGTGAAGCACCTTGTGGGAACGTGCGTGAATCTTGAACAGTTCTGCCCACGTCGCATATTGGACATTTTCCATCTCCAGGGTGATGGAGATATGGTTCTTGATGTTTGATACAGCAAGAGCTGGGTGGAATTTGTTAGAGTCAGTCATAGTGGCTGACGTAAGAAAAAGACGGAGAGGAGAAGAAAAAGAAATAGTCAGCAAGAGCCTAGGAAAGTGACGGAAGCAAGAGAGGATTTCAATCCTAAAGCTCTGATACCATAAAGGAAGATAATTCTGTCTCCATTCCATTAACATCTTTGTGTTTATATAGCACATTACATGAAAGATAATAGGCTAAAATAAAGGAAACTACTTATCTCATGAAACAGCTTTTCAAAAATAATAGATATCCTAGGCTTTATCTATTGTAACCAATTTATGAACCTGAATACTATATTATGGCTAATTACATAATATCAAATATTCTGTCACAAATAAATGGAAGATTAGATTATGGTAGCAGTGGTTGCTTTCTAGTCTCAATTATGCACTCATATGCGGGCCACTTGGCTGGTGAAAATTCTGTCCAACTTTCAATAGATTAGATTAGGGTTTGAGTTTTTTAACTCCAAACCAAACATGCTATAATTAAATTATGTCTAAAATCAATTTCATTTTCTTCTTTAACATAGAATCCTTGCATCTATTAAAACCATTTTTTTATTTTCGTTTGTGATTTGCATGTGCACTTTGAGGCTAATGTTGCAGTTTTGGTGTCAATAGGTTAGACAGCCTCTACATGAGTGTGATTGGATCTTTGACAAAACTTCGGTGTCAAATTTACTAAAATTTAAATTAGTGGAGTGATTTGATGACTATAACTTTAATGTTATCAATAGTTTAATATCTCAATGGCGTAAATCCCCATCAAGTACGGTCCTCATTTATAAGATTGTAGCTAGATTGTCGTAAATCCCCTGCAGAGTAAGGTGCAAGCTGCAAGGTATTCAACCCACTCCTCTTAATCTATATTACCTCTGTTCCTATTTAATTGTCCACTTTAACTAAAACAAATATATTAAGGAATGTAATTATTACTCTCGTTTTCATGGAAATAAATTTTAAACTCTCCATTTTACCATTTTATCTCTCTTACTATTATTGGCTCTCATTAGTTTTTATTAGTGGACCATTTATTAACATAGGGGTAAAATGAAGAAAAATATATTTATTAGTGCATTGGGTTAGTAAGTGGACAGTTAAATAGAACAATTTTTTTTTTGAAAGTAAACAGTTAAATAGGAACAGATGTAGTAAATGATATGAAGTTTGCTTTAAGCAAGATTTAGTATTTTGAAGGAAAAAAATTGGTACTAGGAAAACTTTATTTCCTTAAATACACTTAGCCCCACTTTAATTAACTAAAGTCCAATTTGATATATTTAGATACTGAAATCTCAAACTAAAACAAATTGCAAGATATATGAAACTAGAGTGAACTTAGATTTTTTTTCTTTTTACTTATTGCGAATATGATAATGAGATTTGAATATATAATACTATATATATATATATATATATATATATATAAACTACTCAAGCCCCTCAATAGGAATGTGCTTGACTTAAGTCAACGTAACATGGATTCAAAAGAAGGAACCTTAACAAAACAAGGTATATTTTGAAAAAAAAAAAATTCAATGCATTTTATGAAAAGAATATAATTAGTATTAGAAATTTCAAGTAGAATAGGTGACATACGTGTTTTTATTTGAGGAAAAAAAATGGGAGAGAGAAGATGAGAGAAATTAATGAATTAAAAATCCCTCCATCCCTTCAAAAGTATGGGATCTAGATTTTGGAGGGAGGAAATAATCTATAATTTATAAAATATTTTTTATTTTTTATTACAAATTTGTCTTTACATATATTATATTATTCCAAACAATCCTATGTTACAAATGATACTTTATGCTTCTTCACTTTTTTCACTTTCACATATATAGTGCTAGTCTTAGCTCTAAAGTTTCTTTATATCAATCTAAGTCATATTTATCAATTTAATTCTATTTCTTTCCTTTCACCTTTTGGAAATATATAATAATACATTATTTTTATTTTTCCTCCCTTTCCCTTACATATACCAAGCAATGTGAAAATTTTTTCCCCACCTTTATTGATATTATAAAATAATAAAATAAATATTCTTAATAGTCAATAGGTTAATAAACTTATCATCTCATATGATATAAATTTGGTATACATTTTAGAAAGTGAGACACCCACTTTCTTCACTCATTATACATATTTTTCCCTCTTTATATTATTCTTTTTTTTCTTATTACTTTCCTTCACTACACACTCTTAATAAAATTTCTTCAAACATTCCCTCTAACCTTTGTCAATTTCTTCAAGAACCAACCTAACCTCCTTCAATCTTACGAATCTTTCTAAAATCTTCTCTTAAAATCAAAATTCAAAATAACCCATTATCATAGAAAATTGAATTTTTCCTTATTTAATATTATCCACATTTCTTTATTATTTTATTTTAAATTATGATAAAATAATCTGTTAATAAATTTAATTTTTTTTATTATTAGAGACGTTTAAATTTTTTCATTCATATTTTCCTATTTACATCTTCCTATTAAGAAATGCATTGATAATTAAACTCATTAAGAAATTGATAATTAAACTCATTAAGAAGGGCATTGAATTTCTCTTGTTTGAATGTTTTTGTTTAAACTTTAAAATATATAATTTTTTATATATACTTATTTTTTAGTTATGCTAAAATTATCAATATAGTAGAAATATTACATTGTACATTGTAGGAATGATTAAAACACTCTTCGGTCCATTTCACAAAAAAAAAGTTATAAGAAACAAAAATATTATTATTTTAAGTTGTATTAATTGCTAAGTTTCTTTATATTTTTAATTTATTGGGAGATGTTAACATAATACTCACTTATGATGTATGATCCCTTCAATATCCACTATTTCAATCATTTAATAATATGGGTATTTCTGAAATAAAACTTAATTTTATAACATATTTAATTAAAATTAATTAATTTTAATATATTTTAAATATTAATGATTTAATCATATGATTCTTATAAAAATAATTATATTAAAATGATTATAAAAAGGACATGAGGGATTAATAGTTACTCTATTCCTTAATTATTTACTACTTTGGCAAGTAACACGTATATTAAGAAAAATAATTAATACTCTTGTTTTTTTCATTTTTTTTTATATTTTTTTATTATATTTTTCCTCTCTTCTTTATCTTTCCAAAGAGTAATTTATTATTCTCTCTAGTCCTATTTAAAAGACAATTCAAACCAAATCACGTATATTAAGAAAACATATTACATGTAATTAATATATTGATTTTTAAAAAATTACTCTACAATATTTTGAATTTACTCGTGTTTAAAATTAAACTCCACTATCATGGTAATTGTTTCAATTTAAAACCTTTAATGATCAATAAGGGTAAAGATGAGAAAAAAAATTAAATGCTTCTAAATTTGTGTGTTTTATCTTATAAATAGGACCATAAAAAAATACAAATATTATCTTATAAATAGAATCAGAGGGAGTATTGGTGAATAAATAGGTAGTAGGTACAAGAGTATAATGGAGAAAAGTATTGTAATAAACGTTAATTTCTTGTACTTCTAAAGTTGACAGATAAAATGAAACAATTTTTTT
The DNA here is from genome assembly GCA_026901365.1 of Sesbania bispinosa. Lineage (NCBI taxonomy): Eukaryota > Viridiplantae > Streptophyta > Magnoliopsida > Fabales > Fabaceae > Sesbania > Sesbania bispinosa. Next base: position 517,355 of record QLOH01000476.1, on the reverse strand, counting down.
CCTCTAAGAGTGGACAAATAATTTGGAACAAAGGGAGGAGTTACTACCTCATTTTATATTTAACTGTCTACTTTTGAAGAAAAAAATGCATTCTTATTTAACTGTCCACTTACAAAACCAATGTAGTAATCATTATATTTTTCTCATTTTATCCTTATATTAATTCAGATGTAATAATAAATGAGTCAATATTGAATACTACTTTGTTTCTATTTAACTGTCTATTTTTTAGAGAAAACATTTGGTCTAACTATCCACTTACAAATCCAATGTAGAAATAATTACATTTTTTTTTCATTTTACCTTTATGTTAATAAATAACCCACTATTGTAAACTGATGAGACTCGATTATACTAAGAGAGATAAAGGTGAAAAGAGGAAAAGAGGAAGTTTAAAATTTATTTTCATGAAAACAAGTGTAATTATTGTATTTCTTAATTCGTGTATTTTTTTATCTAAGTGAATATTTAAATAAGAACGAAAGTAGTACTAATGAGATCCAATAAACACTAAGAGAGATAAAAGGTAAAATAGAAAGTTCAAAATTTATTTTCATAAAAACAAGTGTAATGATTGCACTTTTTAATTCGTGTATTTTTTTTGTCTGAATAAATGGTTAAATAGAACGAGGGGTAAGATTACAAAATTAATGAAATAGTTGGTGATTTTTTATTTCATTCAGTCATCAAATTTAGTATTTGTTTGATTTAGGTTAAGTAGAATTAATTTTAAAATTAATAAATGTAAATGAGTTATACACGTTTTATAAGTACATTAAAATAAAAGTGATTTAAAATTAATTCTTTAAAAATTAATTTGACATTATATCTAACTCTAAAACAATCGGACACTTAAAGCCATTTTACAGTTGAGAACAAGTGTCTTTCAAAGAGAATCGAATCAAGAAAACGATGAAAGTTGAGGAATTCTTTTTCCCCTCTTTTTTTTTTCTACTATTTTTCTTCTTCCAGAGCTGAAAGTTTTGAGAATTTGAAAGTGAGGAGCATATGGATAGTTGGATACCGTGATGGAGGTGGTGCGTGCCAACTGCGAAAAATAAAATAAATTGCACTCTCACACTCCCACATTATGCTTACTGTGAATGAGGAATGATACCAAGTGGAACAAAATTCATGACATTCAAAGCACAAAATGTCAGACCTAAAGGAAAATGGAGAAATATAGGAATAGCTAAGTAATATCTCTATTCTTATTTAATTGTCCATTTGGACTAAAAACACACATATTAAGGAATATAACCATTACTCTTGTTTTCATGGAAATAAATGTTAAACTTTCTATTTTACCTTTTTATCTCTCTCAGTACTATTGGCTCTTATTAGTTTTCAATAGTGGGTCATTTATTAAGATAAGGGTAAAATGAAGAAAAGTGTAATTATTAGTGCATTGGATTTGTAAGTGGACAGTTAAATAGAAACAAATTTTTTCTTTGAAAGTGGACAGTTAAATAGGAACGAAAGTAGTACTTCTTAAATTAAGTTTTAACTACAAACAACATATTTACCAAAATCATAGTTGGTTACTATCTCATATCACAAGCCAGTTCGGGTCCTTTTTACAATATATTTTTATAATTTTAAGATAATATTTATTACTATTTTTCTTATTTATTCTTATTAATTTTGATATCTTTATCATTATCAAATGATAATAGAGTTAATTAATGATCTTAAATAAGAATAAAACAAAAAGTTAAATATTTTTTAAAAAATTTCAATAAAATTAATCAACTTTAACTATTTTATTTATGAGTTTAATATATATATATATATAATGTCAACGTAAAAAAATTTACACATACATTTAATGATGTTTCAATGATGTATTGACACATAATTTTTTAAATTTAATAACACATAAGGTGTCATATTTATTAAATGATATGACAATACACTATTGGATGCAGTGTAAAATTACACTGACGCTATATATAAATTAAATTCTTTATTTAATAGGTACAGGTGCAATTGGATTAAATGTGTCTTTTAAAAAGTCCCGATGGAATGTATATTTCAACAAAATTTAAACTTAGCCATGATTTGAGTAAAAAAAAAAAAAAAGCTTTCTCGTATAATTGTTCACACATTCTAATTAAAATCTAATTTAGTACTTTCTAAAAGTACGTTTTACATAGCTCATAAGAGGGAAGGATATAATGAAATTGGATATGAAGCATGTATATGTGGCTGTTATCCTATCACTCATCCCACCACCAAATCCTTTTCATAGTATCTATGTTTCCACACATTTTGTTCCTTAATTCTCAAGTTTGATTTACATGAAAAATATAGAGTAATGACTTGAACTTCACTACTGCTCATCAGTAGATAGAACAGCCATTCTCATCTCCATAACTTTCTTGTGGGAATTAGAATGCAAGTAGCTTACAAAAGTAGGACTTTTGGCTGGCCTATACTCTGGCAACAACCTACCAGACTTGTACCTCACCCCACATGCATTACATAGTGTCTTTGGACCCAATGGTCCAGCTCTCCATTGTGGGGTCCTCTGAGCCAAACAATGGGTGCACCTCCTTGGAATTGAATGCTGCCCATTGTTGTTAATTTCAAGTTCAGAATCCCCTAAGTTCTCCTTCTCCACTTCCCCACTTTTGGCTACCCTTTCTTGCTCATCATTCTTTTTAGGGACAATGAGTTCACTATCAGCTAACCAATAAGCCTGTTTCAGCAGAGGAGGGTCTGAACTCAAGCCATCACTCTGTGTGCCTAATATGTGGTGTGACCAAGTGCTTAAAGTGTCTCTTGTTCTAGGAGCTGAAAGCCTTTTCCTTTTGCTTCTGGCCTTCCCAGGTACAGCAAAATTTTGCAAAGAAGAACGATTTTGCATGGGTCTCTGTATTGTGCTTGAAGCTTTGGTGTTGGTTGTACTTGTATTTTCAACACCAGCAGATGCAGGGGCCAAGAGACAACTTGGCTTACTGGAAAAACAGTCTTCCACAAACACTGATAGCCATTCCATGCCAAAATCCACTTCCTGCAAAAATTTTAGTAGGAATAATAAACAGAAAGACACTTGAATACACAAAGAAATATCAAAGCTACAAACTTTATAAGCACAAAGTATTACTATTAGCAACTTATGTACATGAATACATACAATATATAAGAATTCCTTTGTCATCAGTGTAAAATCAAGAAGGGGAGGGACCAGCAAAAAAACCCAACTTGGTAGAACTAGTGAGGAAAAGGGATTGCTTTATTAATAGTGCCAAAAGCAGAAAGGAAGAACAAACAAGGCAATATAATAGACTAACCGTGTTCTGGGCAGAGAAAAGGTCATCAAGGGTAGAAAGTTGTTGCTGACAGTCACCGGAAAGTGATACATTCCGGCAAACATCCATGTCCATATCAGGAAGAGAGTGAAACTGAGAGAAGGAAGAGAGGAAACACAGGTAAGTTTGAATGGTTGTGGTCTCTTTATGGTCCTCTGAGGTTTTGTCGGCAGATAAAAAAGCTAAAAAAAAAAAAATAATCAGTGAGGGAGAAAGTTAACATCCATGTCTCATGCACACAGTCACCAATCAACATCTCTATTCTCTTCTCTTCTCTCCTTTTAAATTAATTAACATGTTTACTTTACTTACCCTAACTCATTCATTTTATTTACCTTTACCTTATGCCATCCAGCTTTTCTTCTTCCCTTGTCATCATATAAAGTAAACTAAACTATAATTTGTCTAATAGTAATAATGTAAGTGTATATTTGACTTTGTGTTAAAATTAGTTAAATTTGAGTTTTTTTTAACATGTACATGTAATTCGGTAATTCTGTTGGAGTCGGGAACATCCACGTTATGGTGAGACTAACTCTCCCAATGGGTATTTTTTCCATCCACGAGACTCGAACCTGAGACCTTACTTAAGGGAATCAAGCCTGTATCACTTGAACCAACCCCATTGGTAGTTAATCTTAACCAACCCCGTTGGTAGTTAATCTTAAGTTTAAATTCTTGTTGTAACTATTTCTAGCGTGAGAAACGTGAATTTACTATATTTTAACGTTAAGCCAAATATAATATAATTTATAAATTCTTTATTGGAAATTTCCAATTTATTTTAGGTGAAAAGTAAAAGGGAACGATGGATTTCCCATTAATTGTATGGTATAGTTACAATTACAATTAGAATAGGAGAACTAATAATTTTTATTCTGCAATTATCTTATATCTCATCTCAAAAGATGCATCGGGCAGGAGCAGAGACAGAGACTGGTTGTGGCAGCGTGGTTACGGTCTTAGATTCTTTGAAAGTTCCTTCCTTTCTTCCCGTAATTATAGGGTGAACCTTTTAAGTTTGGGTTCATAATAGACATTTACTATAAATAGTATAAATTTAATATTAAAAAATTTATTAATTAATATTATAAAATTAAAATTATCTTTTATAGTAAAAAAAATTAATGATCTATGGTGGACCAAACTCAAAGGGTCCACCCTATAATTACCCCATTTCTTCCTCTAGTTTTGAGTTTTGAGCAGGTTAGCTTTGTGGTCCAAAAGTGGACATATGGGTTTCATCATTAAACTACAGAGTCGTCGACATAATAAATAGGATACATTACAAGGATAGAATCAATTTTAAAAATTAACAGATATAGTTATAAGTATAAAACATAAAGGTAATATGAAATATAAATCTTTGATAAAAAAAAATTAGTATTCTAAAAAACAGAGTGAATAAAATTTCAAAAATTAAAATTATAAAGTACATTAAAAATGTTAGTAAAATGTGTGATACAAATCGTATCAAATTTCAATAATTAAAAATATAATATTATCATGTGATAAAATAATAAAATATAATTAGATATCTTCAAAAACTCATTTATAATAGTATTATTATATAATTATTAAATTGTATATTAAATTTTATTTTTTAAAAAAAATTATATCGTAATATATGACAATTTTAAAATACCGAATTGCATAATTTATCATTACCACTTCATTTCACAATATATACATATTTTTATAAATTTAATTTTATTTCTAAAATATTGCTATAATCATATTATTTTTAAATTTTAAATTTATTGATGAAAATTTAAAATTTAAAATTAAAATTTTATGAATGAAAAATTCAGAATTTAGTAATACTATACGTGTAAATATTAAATGTATTTAGTATGGTTTTTAGAGGCTGAATTGATGGAAGATATTACTTTAGAGACTAAATTGTTGTTATTAATTAAAAATTACATATCTATACTAGTACATAGTAGAATATTTTTGAGTACTGTTCATTGAGTAAAATTTTTTTGTCACTGCTTTGGGCCTTTATGTTTAGCATATTGGGCCCAATATTTGGAGAAGATAGCCTTTATTCAGGATTCGACAACCAATATTTGGAAAACATGAGCCAATCAAATTTTTTTGTCTTACATTAATTATTTTATTAATTAATTAATTTGATTTTATGATATTAACATATTTTATATATTAATTCTTTTATCTTTCAATGTTTTTCGAAAGATAAATGTACCCTCAGCTTTAGGGATGACATTGGGTACCCTCTAGGCATGGTACCACAGTGTCCGTTCCCGTACCTGCGTTTTTAAAAAAACCCCGTACATGCGCCCGTACCCGCGTGGGCAACAATTTTAGTGCCCATCCATATACCCGCTGGGCACCTATATGCCCGTACCCGCGCCCCGTTACCCGCACTTTTATTAAATATAAAACTAACAACTCATTAAAAGAATAATAATTTAAAAAATTATATCTCAATTGAAAAATACTCAAAGATCGTCCAAACATAATTTTTAAATATCAGTGACATAACAATTTAATAAATTAAAACACAATTATGTTAATGTTCTAAAACACACATGATCAAATGTTTAAAATTTTTATTAAATATTACAATATACTTTTACGTCACACTATTTTATAAACTTGAATATCACGTGTTAGAATTCTCCAAGATCTGTAAAAGAATGATTATTAACACTAATTAATCATATATTATAAAGTAAAAAAATATAGAGTTTTAAAATATATTTAATTTGTAATTATATATATATCAATTTTAAAAATATGTATAAATATATTTGATATTTTAATAAAATTAATATATCCCTATATAATTATGCATGGTATTATTTATTAAATAATTATATATATGAGTGCGGGTATGGGGAGGGTTGGGCATCACAATGCCCATACCCGTGCCCATCCCCATGAAAAAATGCGGCCTATTGCCTGTACCCGTGCCCATACCCACTTTGCGGGTTTTTACCCTGCCCATTGCGGGTAATTTTTGCGGGTACCCATAGGGCTTGTGCTCAATTTCCATCCCTACTTAGCTCCATGCCCTGGGAAAAAACACTGACAAATTAATGGCAAATAGTTGATGAAAACTGTTTTCTCTCATGGTCAATTATATGTTGTTATATATATCTACGGTGAAGTCTCGACAATGACTTAGGATTTTTATATGTGATTATATCTTTACACGTTATAATTTGATGAAAATATAGTGTATAAAGGGATATTTCAAAAATATAAATGATATGATATGGTATATTTTACATTTATATTATTAATGTTTGAAATTTGTTGTTTCAAATAAATTTTCTATGTTTTATTTTTTTTTTAATTCTTTTTATATAAATAAGTATAAATTTTAATATAAAAAAATCACTAATCATTATCATTTTTAAAATTTTACATATTTATATTAATTAAATTAAATATATTATAATATTCAGTATAAACAATTTATTTGAATAATAATACTCATGCATCGCATGGGTCAGACACTAGTTAAAATTATAGTATAATCATATACAAATGTATTTATAATAAAATATAAAAGTATTTAAATAATTATTATTACTTTTTTAATAATGATTATAACCCTTTGGTTTTGCCTATAAAAAAAATTCCTCATTTAAAAATTAAGTATATGTTTGATTTAGGGTTAAATAAAATTAATTTTAAGTTATACACAAGTTATAATGTAAATTTAATGAAATCAATTTAGAGTCGGTTGATTTAAAATTAAAAAAAATGATTTTTAAATTGTATTAAAAAGTAATTAAAAAGAGTTTTTTTATGAAAATCAAAAACAAATTTATGTTTTGCTATAATTGGGAGCTAGTAACACACTCTCTACACACCTTTCCCAATATTTTTTTATGATTAGTTGAAATTCACATTAGTTCTATCACATTATACGAATTTCACTTTCAATGTGATGGACTCACGTAAGTTTTAACCAGTAACAATAAGTGCGTTAAGATGATGAGTGAAAGGGTGTGTTATAATCATTAAAACAATGTTTTTTTATTTTTTTTATTTCAATTGATTATTCTGAAAAATAAGTAGTAAGAATAATGTCTGATTATAATAAAAGTTCTACTTTTTTTTAGATTTTGATTATTTCTACAATATGAAATAAAAACATTAAAAGGTTTAAAGGTGAGGACAAATCTTGGGCCTGGATCTGGAAGCTAAAGTGTAGTGAACCTGTTAAATTTTCTATATGGTTAGCTGCGAGAGATAGACTTCCTACCAAAAGTCTTTTACATCAGAGGAGTGTAACAACATCATCTATATGTATCCTTTGCCAGGAGGACCCTGAGACCAGTCTTCACTGCCTGAGGGATTGTCCCTTTGCTCAAATAATTTGGAAAGAACTAGGATTCACACTTCATAACAGCTTCATGACTTTTTCTAGTACTCATGATTGGCTTTTCTGGTCTTGCAGAGAATTTGGTTCTCAGTTTCCAGCTGCAATTTGGGAATTATGAAAGGCTAGAAATTTAAAGATTTTCATAGGTGTTAACTCTACACCATCACAACTTCTCTGGAAAATTGAGAGTTTGCATCAAGTTTTCAAGATTGTTTTTTCCCCTTTGTCAAACCAGGATGATACAGATATCAATTTAGTCAAGTGGATCCCTCCCTCTCCTGGATATGTTGCTTTAAATGTGGATGGTAGCCATTATCCTAACACTAATCTTGCTAGTTTTGGTGGTGTACTTCGGGATGACAATGGTACTTGGATTAGAGGATTTTATGGTTTTCTAAAAACATCAGATATTCTGCAGGCTGAGCTACAAGGCATCTTATCTGGTTTGCACCTTGCCTGGGAAAGTGGTTATAGAAGAGTTAGTTGCTGGTCAGATTCTACTATGGCTATATCCTTATTAAAGGAGAGGGTTCCTATGTTTCACAAGCATGTTGGCATAATTAGTGAAATCAAAAGCTTGCTGAATATGGCTTGGCTGGTTGATATTAAGCATATTTCAAGAGAGGGTAACCAATGTGCTGATGCATTAGCTAAGAAGGGTGCCTCTTCTAGATCTTCACCAATTGTATTCCTTGATTCAGATTATGGGGTCTCACAGTTTATTCAAGCTTATACAAGAGGGGATTCTTTTCCTAGGGTCAAGATATAAGAGTTAGGTTCTAGTTATTTTTTTTCTTTTTTTGTGTTTTTGTTTAGTTTTCATCATTGTTACCAAAAAAAAGGTTTAAAAGTGATTATTATTTTAAAAAATAAATATTTTAAAAAATAATCATAAACAAACCCACAATTAGTTTTACTTATTTAAAAATTGATTTTCACTCTAGGAAACTTATAACAAAGGAGCCATAAGTACATGGGCATCATCACCGTCGCGCTCAAGTACGGACTCCATGCCAACTAAAATGAAAACTACTAATCATAGCATAGTGTCTTTTTCTCCTGGAAGTTAAAAAAAAAAAAAAATGCATCTCTAGTACTTTGGTTTTTTCGTAAATTAAAATTAGATTCACTTATCATTGTAGATGAATAATTGACTTATGGAAAAAATATTGTTGGGAGGGTCCCCGCTTTCCACTTGATAGTACCCCGAAAGATTAATCTCTTACCTACCGGGTGGGAGGATACTTTGGGAAACCAAAAAAAATTGACTTATGCCACTTTTGTCGCGGTAAAATTATGGATTTAATAAATATATATTATCAGTGTAAAAATTTTTTTCACAGACATTTAATGACGTATCATCATTTTATTTAATAAAAATGACACTTATGTGTTATTAAACTTAAAAATAATATAATAACACATAATTAGATGTTTGTGTAAAATAATTTTACACTAACAATATTTATTCATTAAACTCTAAAATTATATTATTTCAATTCCTAAAAGAAAATCAATCTGTAAATTAACTAATATTTAAAAAAAAATGTGTGTTAAAGATGATAGTAAAAATTATTTAATGGCTAAAAATACATTAATTATCAATTTAGTTCCGTAGCAATGATTTTATCAATTCAGTTTATCAATCAATTTCAGTTTAATGTGTAATATTCGAATATCGTGATATTCGAATGTTATACTTTTAAATTAAATCTAGGGTGTACAAATTTAAAAATTGTTGTTCAATAAATAATTATATTTTAATCGTTAGATATGAATTTAAAATAATGAATGATGAATTTTAGAAATATTTAATAACTAAAATATAGTTGTGTACGATAGAATAATTTTCAATTGGTGTACAATGATACACACTAGCTAACATTCCTCCTGGTGCTACATCATAGCCACATTGAAAACGTAGATAATTGTAACCATATATGCATGTAAAATGACAGCAATGGAATGCCAGTCCTCGGGCTTTATTTGTAAAGTTTCTATTTCTTAGTAATCGAAGGTGTTGTCTAGGGTGGAAGAGCAAAAATCTCTTCCACCGGTGAGAGAGCTCTTATAAACCATCAGATAAATTAATAAAATAATGAATGATCCTGATTTTATATCTGTAACCGGTCAAACGGGTTTTTAATGTTTTGCAAACAAGTCCAACAACTTTTTTTTTCTTTTTTCTATTTCAACGCTTTTATTTTTTCTATTTTATTTTTTATCATATTTTTTATTATTATATTAAATATTTTATCTCATTATCCATTTCTATTTATTTGTTTCCTTATATGAAAATACAAATTAAAAAAATATAATAAATGTATTAATTTACAATTTAAAGTATTTTTTTAATATATCATTTATCTCCCTAACTTATTCATTAATATTTTCACGTATTATCTCTCCTATCTATTTTATTTATCTATTTATTACTCTTTATCTTGAAATCGTTTTCCCCAATACATGTATCATATTTTCTCACTTGCGTTTTTTAGTTTTTTATTCTCACTTTATCAAAGTGATTTTTTTTATGGATCACAAGTATCCTTTACGTGATGCAGTCTTGCTCTTGTGCCATTTTCTTTTTTCTTTCTTTTTTATTACATTTTCACTTATTATTATTATATTAAAATATTTTTTCTCATTATCTATTCCTATTAATTTGTTTCATTACAAAAGTGAATTTTTTTAATAAACCGTAGGTACACTTCACAGGAGGCGGTCATGCTATTGTCGTTTTTTTTCACACTTTAATTTTCTTTTTTTCATTATTGTTATATTAAAATAGTTTCTCTCATTATCCATTTTTGTTTAGTTATATGTTTCATTACATAAAAACACACATTAAGAAATACAATAGATGTGTTGATTTACATTAAATTAAATGTGTTTTATCCAATATATCATTTAATTCTCTATTTTATTCATTAATGTTTTCACGTATTATCTCTCTTATTTATTCTATTTATCTTTTTACTCTATATAAAAATTGTTCCCACAGTACTCGTGTCATGTTTTCTCACTTTTGTATTTTATTTTGTTTTGTTATTTATTCTCATTTTAGTAAAATGATTTTTTTGATGAATCAAATGTATCTTCCACGGGAGACAATCATGTTTCTGTTGCTTTCTTTTTTATCACACTTTCATTTTTGTTATTATCATATTAAAATATTTTCTCTCATTATCCATTCATAATAATTTGTTTCATCACAAAAGTTTTTTTTTATGAAACACGTGAGGCGGTTCTTCTCCCTCTTTTTTCTTTTTCCCCCTTTTTTTATCAAATTTTTATTTTGTTGTTAGTGTTATTATTATTATTATTAAAACAGTTTATGTCATTATTTATTTTTGTTTATCTGTTTAATTATATAAAAACATAAATTAAGAAATACAATAAAATGTGCTAATTTATATTAAATTTAGAGTGTGTTTGGCTTGCCATTTCAGCTATCTGAAAGTTGAAAATAGTAGCTGAAACCATTTCAGCACTGTTTGGGAATGTAGCTTTTTTGGGTAGTTACAAGCTTTTTTTAAAAAGCTACTTTGGGTAGCTTTTTAGAAAAGCTCCAATTTTCAGCTACTAGCTCAAAATTAATTACAAGTTTAGCCCTCAACCACCCCTACTTATCATTATTTAATAATTAATGTTGTTCTTAAATGTCATTTTATCATTTTCAACTAGTTTTTACCAAACACATTCAATAGCTTTTTAGCTTTCAGCTAGTTTTACCAAACACACGCATATTCTGTTTTTTCCAATATATCTTTTATCTTTATATTTTATTCATTAATTTTTCACTTATTATCTCTTTTATCTATTTATTATATATTAAAATTTTGTCTCCAGTACATGTGTCATTTTTTATTTGTGTTTTTTAGTTTTTTTTCTTACTTTATTAAAATGAGTTTTTTATGAACCATGGGTATCTTCTACATGAGGCAGTCCTGCCCCTACCATTTTATTTCTTTTTTTTTTTTTTCCAAAAAACTTTCATTTTTTTATTATTATTATATTAAGACATTTTCTCTCATTATCCATTCCTATTAATCTGTTTCATTACATAAAAAATTAAAAAATCTAATAAATATGTTGATTTATATTAAATTTGATGTATTTTTCAAATATGCCATTTATCTCTCTATTTTATTCATCAATGTTTTCACTTATCATCTCTCTTATCTATTTTATTCACTCTATATTAAAATTGTTCAACCAATACACTTGCCACATCCACATGTATCCTCCACAAGAGGCGGTCATGCTTCCGTCGTGAATATCAACACCATGTTGGGACTGACTGTCTCAGCAAGGATTTTTTTCCATACACTTTATATAGATTTAAAGTGATTGAATTGTGAAATCACAAATCTCAATATAATTTATTTTTACAATTATATTTATGATGTATTCTTATTATTTTCTGTAAACATGTTTTTTAATTAGAATTATAAATTTTATAATTATGTTATTTTCATGTTCTTGAATAAAATTCTCATTTTTTATTTTGATGATTTATCCCTATTTATCATGAATTTTATTCACCTTAATGTAAATAATTCACTATAATTTGTAGAAATTGTAAAAAAATCTTGAAAGTCATGGAATGCTTTTGTTTGGTCTGAGAAAACTTTGGTGAGAGTTTGGGATAATTTTGAGATGGTCGAAAAAAAGGACTTTTGAGGGGTCACTTTCATAAAAAAATGCAAGTCCAATAACCATAACCATAACCCTAATCGTATGCATAACTTTATCCAATTAATGTCAATGTGTTTTTGTCTTGATACTTCCTGTTCATATTCCAGGTCGTCCAAGGAGGTATTCGGTAAACTTTGGTGATTTTTCGGATTTATCCCTATTTAAGGTGAATTTTATTGACTCTAATGCAAATAAATTCACTTTAAATTAGTAGAAATTTTGAAAAAATATGGAAAAATGTGGAGGACTAGGAGTGTGGTCATGACAACCCCAGAGCATTATCAAGTTTCTATCACGTGGAAATGACTTACATGGAGTTGTGCATGTGGTTAGGGTTAGTGTGAGTGTTCATGTGCTTGGTGAGATATCGTACCCAAGTCAAAATCACCCTAAACTTTCACCGCTATTTATCTACACAGAAATGGATATTCCATGTTTTTTTTCTCATTTTCCATTAATTTATAGTGATTTATTAGCTTTAAAGTGAATAAAATTCACTAAAAATATGGATAAATTCAAAAAATCACCAAATTTTACCCAACACCTCCTTAGAGTATTGGGAGTGTGGCCATGACCATCTTGGGGTAGCATAAGGATTTGGTCACATTGATATGACTTGTATGAGCTTGTGTGTTAGGTTAGTGTTATGGTTAGTGTACTTGTGTTTTATGTGGAAGTGACCTCTTCAAATTAAAAGTCCACTTTTTCCGACCATCTCAAAAACTCCCTAAACTCCCACCATGGATTCCCCACATAAAAAAAGTGCATTCCATTATTTTTTTAGTTTTTTTCACATTTTCCACTAATTATAGTGATTTTTTTTTGCTTTAAAGTAAAGAAAATTCACTAAAAATAGATATAAATCTGAAAAATATTCAAGCTCAACCAAGCACTCCTTGGAGGACAAGGAGTATGATCATGACCACCCCAGAGCAATATCAAGTTTCGGTCTCGTGGAAATGACTTGCATGGGATTACGCATGTGGTTGGGGTTATAGTGTGAGTGTGCATGTGTTTGATGAGATACCGTATCCACGTCAAAACCAGCCCAAACTCTCACCACTATTAATAGGTCATTTCCACCGAAAGTACAAATACATTAACCATAACCCTAATCTTATGCATAACCCCACCCAACTCATGTCAACGTGATTTTATCTTGATACTATCTCGGGCTGGTCGTGTCCACATTCCAAGTTGTCCAAGGAGTTGCCGGGTAAATTTTGGTAATTTATCCATATTTATGGTGAATTTTATTCATTTTAATGCTATTAAATTGACTTTAAATTAGCGAAAATTGTGAAAAAAATATGGAAAAATCATGAATACTCATTTTGATGTGAGAATAATGTGGTTTGAGTTTTGGATGGTTTTTAGTTGGTGGCATTAATGAACCAAACATGTGCACAATCATAGAATCTTTAACCACATGCACAACCCCATGCAACTGTTTTCCACGTAAGTTTAACTTGATACTGCCCCAGGGTGGTCATTTCCACACTACAGGATGTCCAAGGAGGTGTTGGGCAAATTTTGGTGATTTTTCGGATTTATCACTATTTATGGTGAATTTTATTCACTTTAATGCAAATAATTCACTATAATTTGTAGAAATTGTGAAAAAAATTGGAAAAATTGTTTATGCTCCTTTTTGGTGTGAGAAAACTTATGTGAGGGTTTTAGGTGATTATGAGACGGTCGAAAAAAATAGACTTTTGAAAGGTCACTTTAACCGAAAATACAAGTACAATAATCATAATCATAATCTTATGCATAACCTCATCTAACTCATGTCAACGTGATTTTATCTTGATACCACCTCAAGGTGATCATGTCCATATTCCAGGTCGTCCAAGGAGGTGTCAGGTAAATTTTGGTGATTTTTCGGACTTATTCCTATTTATGGTGAATTTTATTCACTCTAAGGTATTAAATTCAATTTAAATTAGTGGAAATTGTGGAAAAATATGAAAAAATATCGTAGAATGCTCATTTTTGTGTGGGAATAACGTGTTTTGAATTTTGGGTGATTTTGAGTTTGTGGCATTAATGAACCAAACACATGCATAGTTACACAATCCCTAACCACATGCACAATCCGATGCAACTGTTTTCCATGTGATTTTAACTTGATACTGCCCGGGGGCGATCATGTCCACACTCCAGGTCATCCAAGGAGGTGTCGGATAAATTTTGGACATTTTTCGAATTTATCCCTATTTATGGTGAATTTTATTCTCTTTAATGTAAATAATTCACTAAAATCTGTAAGATTTACAAAAAAAAACTGCAAAAATCATGTAATGCTATTTTTTCGTGTGGGAAAACTTTGGTGAGAGTTTGGAGTGATTTTGAGATGGTTAAAACAATGGACTGTTGAAGGGTCACTTCCACCGAAAGTACAAGAACATTAACTATAACCATAATCTTATGTATAACCCCATCCAACTCATATCAATGTAATTTATATTTTCACATATTATCTCTCGTATTAAGAGTAAAAATATAAAAGCATAATTAATATTCATTTGAACTTTTAAATGTAACAAATAAATAGAAATAAAATATCTTCAAATGGAATAGATAAATATAAAAATATGATTTTACTTTTTTCACAAAAAGGATAATGGTAGCGATGAATTTAGAATGATTAGGTCTTTGTGTTACTACTACTATCATTTTACTTAATATCAACACTGTTTCATATTTATAACAACACACCTATTTATTTTTAAAATTAATTTAAAAACTTTATGAGAAAGCCTAACACTGTTTTGTATTAACAACAACACATTTTTCATTATAATTTGAAGGTTAAATAGGAACGATTGTAGTATTAATTTAATAAAAAATATAAATAAATTAAAAATCACTCCAAAATAATCCCAAACATAAATTCATAGTCCCCCATTTATGTAATAATCCCTATGTCCAATTGAAAATTTTAAGTAGATGAAAATAGCATAATTATAAATTTCGTAACTCTAATTAAAAATCACCAATAAAAAGAATGGGAGAAGATTTTAGGAGTGTTGCTAATTTCTTAAATAAATATAAGTGTTGTTGTCAGTATAAAATAGTGTTAGGCTTTCTCATAAAATTTTTAAATTAATTTTAAAAATAAGTAGGTGTGTTGTTATAAATATAAAATAGTGTTGATATTTAGTAAATAATAGTAATAGTAACACAAAAACCTAATCATTCCAAATTCATCGCTATCATTATCCTCTTTGTGCAAAAAAAAAGTAAAAACATATTTTTCTATTTATCTATTCCATTTGAAGATATTTTTTATTTCTCTTTATATGTTATATTTAAAAGTTTAAGAGAGTATTAATTACATTTTTATATTTTTACTCTTAATACGAGAGATAATAAGTGAAAGGGTTAAATATATTTTTAGTCCCTCACAATATAGCGAAATTTGGTTTTGTTCCCTCATTTATTTTTTCATTGGTTCTGGTCCTCCATTTTTTAAAATCACAAGATTTTAGTCCTCGTCGTTAGTTATATTTCACTAAATGATGACGTAGTAATATTTCTTGTAGATTTTTCTATGGATTTTCCTTCAAATTTTTACAGATTTCAAAATTGAAAGAAAAATTGTTTAAATTCTAAAATTTGCGGAAAATTTACTATAGATTTTTTTACAACAAAGCAAAAAAATTTTATAGCAACATTTTTATTTTAAAAAAATTGTCATTTTTTTTTTGGAATTTTACTACACATAAATTTTCTAGAGAAAAAGTCGCAATAAATTTCCTGTAAATTTTTACCCGGGTAAAATCATAGTGGAGCTACGAAAGTGACTTAACATAGTACAGTTAATAAGGAGGACTAAAAGCATGTGATTTTAAAAATGGAGGACCAAAACCAAATTTCATCATATTTTAAGGGACCAAAAACATATTTAACCCTTGAAAATATAAATTAATAAAATAGAGAGATAAATGATACTCCCTCCGATTTTTTTTATAAGACACACTTATAACCAAATTACACACACATATATATACCAATAAAAGTGGTCAAATTAGTTAATTTTATTGGATTTTTAAAAAAATAGTTTAATTTTCTAGTTTTACCCTTATTTAATATTATTAATTAACTCCACTACCATTTGATTGTTGGAAAGACATTAAAGTTAACCAAAATAAATTAATAAGGAAAATAATAATAAATGTTGCCTTAAAATTATAAAGTACTCTCTTATAAAAAAATCACAAAAACTTATAAGAAGTGTCTTATGAAAAGGATCGGAAGGAGTATATTAAAAAACACAATAAATTTATTGCATTTTTTAATCTATATTTTCATGTAAGGAGATAGATAAATAAAAATGAATATAGTAATAAAAATAAGATTAAATAAAAGAATTTAAAAAAAAAAAGAAAAAAGCAAAACAGAAACTAGTATACTACTGTGCGCCTATCATTATTCAAATTGAAAGAACCAAGGTGGTGATGATGGAAGTTGACAGCGAAAAGAAAGGGACCAGATCGCAATATTCCACTCTTTTTTTTCCAGTTGCATAACCGCTCACAATAGGTTATATATTACTCTCTCACGTGGAAGAGTTAACCTACTTTTCCACCCTAGAAGCCGGCGTAATCGAAACCCAAAAATCTATGAACTAGTTCATATTTGAATAGTAAAACAAACAAACGACCCTGCATTTTTTTTACTTCTCTTGCATTATTTTGTATAAATTTGATATTTAATCTAAGTATTTACCATTTATATTAGAGTAAACTAGTACTTTCATTCTCGACTTTACAACATCTTGCAGTTTTATCCCTGACTTTTCCAAAATAACACTTTAGTTCCTCCAACGTGCACTTTAATCATTAACTCTATTAAAAAACATGCATTTTAGTCCATGATTTTATTAAAAACATGCACTTTACCTAAAGTGCATGTTTTTAATAAAGTCAGGGACTGTTATTTTGGAAAAGTTAGGAACGAAACTGCAAGACGTTGTAAAAGTCGAAGATAAAAGTGCTCGTTTACTCATTTATATTACGATGAAATTTTTGAAGATTGAGTTGCTATTTCTTATTGTATTTTGTATAAAAAAAACCTATACTTTAGTTTAGTATGTACAAGTCAGACAAATGTTCAAATATAAAGTTGTGATATTTAAATATCAATTTAATTGATATACACCATGTAAAAGAAATTTTAATTGATATTAAACTCAATAAATATTTGAAGTTTGTTATTAATAAATTAAAGTTTTGAATACTAACCTTCAATGCTAACATATTAATATTATGATGTGCCTACACTTCCTTAATGTTATTAGATAAAAATAATTATGATGACTGTTGATAAAAGTAATTATTAAATTACTTAAAAAAAATAATTATTAAATAATTACCTATATATATCAGATATATCTTTAACAGTAGCACAGTTCGACCACCGCACCAAAACTCAAAAGGTATTTTATTCACGTGGCCATTAATCTGTTACAAACTTCTTATAGTTATTTGGTCCTTGATAAGGGCATTTTCATGAAAGCAATGATGTGAAATTGACACCTAAGAAATTGTGGTGACTATGAAGCCTTTGGTAACAATTTGGCTAAATGTGTACTGTGTACTTGTTTTCCATCTCCTTGAATGTTATTAATTCTTTTCAGTTTTTTTATCCAATTTTAAGGAATTTGTGGTAAATAAAACCTCATATGATAAAATAAACTCATGTTAAATATGTGGTCACTGAGAAAAGTATGAATTGTCCTAATCTTCTTCAAACATCATGAATGGACTGTCCCAAGCATCTTGCAAAGGGACCGATGTTGCTGAAAGAAATGTATTTTATTTTTAACAAAATTGCAGTTCTGAAGTGGCATTTTTATATCTACACACAAATATTTGAAACTAATTTCAGAAATTCTAAAAAAAAAGTGAAGTTAACATAAAAGAAATTTCAATGTCTTAACATTCGACAACTTCAAAATTCTTTTGGTACATAATTTTAAATATATATTACAATCTCATGAATCAATCCATGCTGAATTGCTCAATACTGATAGCATGAGGACATAAGATTTGAAACAAAACGTAAATCCACCGCCAATGTGTGCATCAGCATGATTAATCTCATAGTGGGTCAATAGTTTGATGAGTAATTGATTGAAAATGAATGGTATTGAAAAAAGCAGTTTAATGGAGGATAGGACAGAAACAGAAGGAATTGTTCATGAATTATCTGGCCCTTCTGTAGTCCTTTTTCCTCACTCCCATGACCTTGCATTGCACATAGCCAAAGGGTCTTGGGTCTCTTTTCAACCATAATCACCACATGTTTATACTAACTAATTTAAGGCTTCATTGGTTGGAAAAAAATTATATTTTCATTTTTAATTGTAAAAATATCATATTTTTTATTTTATTTTCTATTTTTAATGATTTATATTAAAAGCAATGAAAACAATAAAAAAGTTATTTTTATACAAATTTTTTAAATCAAAAAACAAAATGAAAATAAATTAACATTTTTACAATTAACAGTAAAATTAAAAACTATTTTCTTGAATTGAACAGGTCTAATGGACTCAGTCTCCTTGTCAACCATTACAATAATAACCAAACATGTATTATCACCCAGTGACACATACGATAATGCCATGGTCACACTCACAAGTCTCATAGTCCCAATCAAAAATCCTCACAGTTTACAACATTATCCTCATCAGCTCCTAAAATCATTGCACATGCTCCCCTTGGTTTCTATCTATATGACTGTCTATGGAAACAAATACACTCAGTACACTATTTTCCTCTAGCACCTTTCATTTTCATTAGTGTGTTGTGTTAATGCTTTAACATGGATTTCTTCTCCCTCTCTCTATCTTATGGCTGAAATAAGCTCTAACTTCAGAAGGAAGAACAGGGGAACAGCTAAATTATGAAGGAACATACTTTACTACTTTGGGCAAGAGTGGGACTGGATAAGGGCCCATAACTGTATGGTTGAAGAAGGGCGTTGGAGACCCATACAAAGTGACTTGTGTAGTGATAATTTCATCAGATGAGGACCAGCAATTTAAAGAAAGTTTATGGTAAAGGAAACAGCCACCTACCCTAAGGATATGCATGATGGATCTGTTTTCAATTTTCATGATCTATCAATGTGCTGAAAGTTCCTTTACCACTATCATCTTATTATTTTGACACTTTATCCACATCAATTCCATGTCAGCACACATAGTACTGTGAGTTTAACTGAACCCACCTCATACCACTTAAGTATGCACAAGGTCTTATGAGGAACTGTTTTTTTTTTCCTTTTCCATTTTTCTCATGTAGGATATACAACTATAGAGTGATGTTAATTTGGGTGTAGTTTGGCCCCACTTATTCAAAACATGCTACTCTGCATAAATGTAAATGGCATAACTACAGGTAATACATACTACTAGTAATACAAAATCAAGAAAACTTCCATTGAGTTTGTAGCTCAATCAGCATTGGACCAAATCTTTTTAAACATGGGCCTGATGAAGTTGATGATGATGTTGTTGGAGGTTCCATCTTTTACTTGGTCACTCATCCCCCTCCCCTAACTAAGTGCTTGCACCTCCTATGTGACCAAAAATGAAAAATCAAGAGTATTGCTACTAGTAGATTAGCAAACAGTCAGACTCCACCTTAATTTGAAGCAATTGAACTCCAGTGCTATAGTTGTGTGTGTACAGCATTGCACTTGGTATTTAACAAAAGTTAAAAAATGTAATTGTACACTCCAAACTGCTTGACAGTTGACAGTGCAGAATTAGTATGCAGCTAACCAGACAGAGTATCTTAAGCTTTGAATATTTTTTGTGCGTGGATAGCATCGGATCTTTTCTTACATTCTAGGAGTCAGAATTCAATCATATAATTATCTAAAGAAACTGCAAAAATGACAAGCTCTTCGATAGTATGAGGCAAAAGGTCAATAAAACCAGATGAATTACTGGGACACCACAAGAGACACAACAATCCATTGGTCATAAAAAGTTCATGGCGATTTTCTACATAAGAACATATTTATTATTTACTAGTGATTTTATTTAGAACTTGTATATTATCACTAATATACAGTAATACACCTAGTACTACATATTTAATATGCTCTCCGCCACTGACCACTGAAGAACATGTATCAATAGAGCTGCGCTATTAGTAGAAGAGGGGAAAAAACAAAATGCTTCCTTACAACTAAACCTTTATACAAGTTACAAATTTCTTTTCTGTACCAATAAGCATTATACCTATCCATAAACTGATGATACACCCGGGGAAACAAAGCTTTAATAGATAAATAGTATCCAGATCGAAGGTACGTACTCTACTATAGTGCGAAACTGCAAGAATATGCTACTCCAAAGTCCAAAGACAAAAAATATCTCCAAGATTCTGAATATATTCCTCCTTTCTTCTTGTCTGTGCTGCATCTTCTTCAACGATTGTAAGTGACAATCAAGTAATCAAATATATGGAAAAAAAATGAATCTAGAATCTAGAATATGCAAATATATACTGCTCTTTTTTCATTGTCAAGAGACTTTTTAGTGTTCTTGGAGCAAAAAAAAATTCAGTAAAAATTTATTTTGTACTACTTCAGCTATATGGTTCATCATTGTCTCCCATTTAGAACAAAAAGATCTCTTGCTAAGAGTACCAACTACCAAAGAATTTCTCCCTTAACCAAAAGAGACCAATCAGAAACTTATTAGGAGGTAAGCAAAAGAGTAGGAGGAAAGCCATGAAGCTTCTGATCTGAAATCAATTTCAGGCATGCTCTGTCCCCTTCAGAGGTATCAACCAAGCATTCCATCACCTACCCTGTTGGCAACTTTATACTCAGCCATACTGATATAAATCCACATTTCTGACGTTTTAACCTCATTCCCTCAATCAAAAGCACCTATTAGAGAGGGGCGACATCTGAAAATACTTACACATATTACTTTTGTTAAATGAATTTTATCCTCTTATTCTTTTCCTCAAGCATAATTCATAAACTCCAGTACCATGGCTCTACAGTAACACAACAGAATGACTCACTCCCTATCTAAAAGGAAAATAAAACCGTATAACGAAATGAAACATACATAACATTCATAATGAGGTCTGTGGAGACTTCAATTCCAGTCTATGGAAGGGGAAATGAAACATACATAACATTCATAATGAGGTCTGTGGAGACTTCAATTCCAGCCTATGTATCTTTCCATGCATTGTCCCCTTCCGAGGTGTCAACCATCCTTTCCCTCACCTGCCCGTTTATCTTCAATCATGCTCATAAATCCACGGTTCTGACAATTAAATCTAATTCTTCCATCAAGTAAAAGCAACAAATAGAGAGTGACCACATGATACTACTTTCCTTAATTTTATCCGCATTCTTTCATCAAGCTTAATATCATACCCTCCAATAACATGGCATTCAGATAATGATTCTTGGAACGCTTGCTAGAAATCAATGAGAAGAATATGCAAGGGTATAAATTTTGGAATCCTAATAGAAAATCCAAAACAACCAACTCAGAGTGGTTCAATGGTTCTCGGAAGATACATGGCAGAGACAGTTAAGAAGACAAAGGCAGCAGAGGCTGTGGCAGCAATGGCGATGACAACAACATTCTTCAACATTCAAGCCCCAGCACCGTTGTACTTGTACCTTCTTACACGCCAACTCTGAAACTAGTTGTGAATCTATTTGGGAGGTCATGAGCAGTAACTTAGGAATTTTAGCAAAGGCCATTTTTGTCCAAAACATTTTAGAAAACAGCTCCTCATGAAAGCTCAAATTAGTTTCCGCAGTTTAATTTATCAAGAAGCTATGAGACAGCTTCTCCATAAACTCTCATACGTGATAAGGGCTTATTACCAGACACCATTTAAAAATTATTAGTACCTGTCTTAGTAGAGAAGCTCTCATGAGCTGAAAGTTAGTGCATCCAAATGGAACCTAAGTAACTAAAAGCCTAGGGAGGAGTTGAAAAGTCATTGAATCAAGCAATTCATTATTGTAAAATGGGCTAGCTTCCTAGCTATAATATCATAGATTGATCCTCAGTCAAAGTTGCTAAAGAACCCAAGGCTTTCCAAAAATCCTAATGACAAACCAATATTTAAATTTAATAACATCTCCATGAAATTCAGGAATCAGATTACTCACCTTAGGATAGCACAAGTTGAAAGAATTATTCACAACCAGAGCAGTTCATAACAAAATTCATGAATTCAATGACATTTACCATAGGTAAATCACAAGAAGCAAAACAATATCCTCAATGTTATTTAGTACAAAGAACTAGTTACAAATATTGAGTACAAAAGGAGAAAAATTCTAACAATACATGATCGGGGTGCATGTAAAACTTATTTTTGAAAATACTTACCCCGCTTCCAATTACTTAATCAATCATATTCATTCATAATGAAAATCATTTCGTATCAAATAGCAATTTCAAAGGAATAATTCCTAACCTAAACATAACCGCCGTTAACACGAATAATCTGAGCGTTGACCCATTCACCGGCATCGGAAGCCAAAAACCCCACCAAAGGTGCAACATCCTTGGTCTCACCGAGCCTCCCCAATGGCGACTCATCGATAATCTTCTTCACCTGCTCCTCCGTTCTACCTCCGAAGAACAGCTCCGTCGCAATCGGCCCCGGCGCCACGCAATTCGCCGTGATCCCGGTCCCTTTCAGCTCCTTCGCCAGAATCTTCGTCATTGCCTCCACCGCCGCCTTCGCCGCCGTGTATGCCGCGAACCCCGGCCTCAGAGCCGCCACCTGCGACGACGAGAACAGTATGATCCGTCCCCCGCCGCCGCGCTTCAGGCGGTTCGCCGCCTCACGCGCGCACAGGAACGCGCCCCTCGCGTTCACGGAGAACACGCGGTCGAAGCTCTCAACAGAGGTGTTGGCGACGGAGGGGTAAGTGCTGTCTAGGGTTCCTGCCGAGTTGACCAGGATGTGAACCGGCGAGTCAAAGGCGCGCTCAGCCGAGTCGAAGAGGGACTGCACCTGAGCCGGATCGGAAATGTCAGCGCGGACCGCGATGGCTCGCGGAGTGTTGCGGTTCGCGGCGGCGTTGATTTCGGCGACGACTGAGTCGGCTGGGGCGGAGTCGGAGGAGGAGTAATTGACGACGACTCGTGCACCGAGTGAACTCAGGTGGAGAGCGACCTCTCGACCGATTCCACGGGACGAGCCAGTGACGATTGCGACTCGGTCATGAAGAGGAATAGACTCAGTGTGAGTGGAAGTAGAAGTGCCACTGGTTTGTTGTGTTGTAGTTGTAGCCATCTGAACCTCAATGACGCTGCCAAGTGCCAACAACACTATGCTATGCACCTTGCAGGATAAGGACAGTGTCACACTGATTAAGCATAAGAACTGAAGACTCTAGTCTCTAGATGCATATTATAAGTAATAATGCATGTTCCACGTGATAAACTTTTGGGTTAATTGCTTAAATTAAATATGAATGAAGGAAATTGATTAGGATCTGAATTATTGGGAATTTTTTGAAGGTTTGATCCACAAGATAAATTCCCACATGCATCACAAGGCTCGAGTGGAAGTATCAACTTCATTTTGTGTTTGGGGGGGGGACCATACTTGACAAAAAAAAAAATCAAATCTAAAGGATCCCTTATGTTCTTCATCAAACATTACATTGACTTTCATCGAAATTACTAAAGACCCCGATCAATATTATAATGGTGAACTGAATACCAAAATGCATACAGTATCAGTTGACAAAATCATAAGAAATTATTTATGGTTTAAGCTTACATAATTTCACAAACTGTAGAGCAAATTAATTTGGTTATCCCAAACAAGGTTGAGAATTTTATGTCTGGAAAAAAACTGGAAGTAAATTTCATCCAGACTAAGGTAGTTCTGTCAATTAAAGCTCAACCAAATGTTTATCGTGGTTTGTGTGAATCAGAATAATAATTCAATTGATTGAGCATATCTTCTTCTACTGATTGCAAATATTCTGTAATCAGTTTTTTTGGTGTTGGTCAGTTGGTCAGCTTACTAATATTCTGTAATTAGTATAAGACCAAAAAAATTACATAAAGACCAAAATATTCTGAAATTAGTAGGTCAGTTCATTAGTTTCCTAAGATAGAGCAATCTGTTTTATAGCTCCCTCTCTTTTGGGGATTTTTTTCCTTAATTGTTGCTCCCTAATGTTCTGCACTTCTCTCCTGTGTGTAGAAAGTTCTATACATTGATGAAGTAAACTATAGAAGCCATCTTTTTGCATCTTGGTATCAGTGCTGCTCTACCGGACTTAGTTTTTTCCATCAAGATGTCTGCTCTTTCTCTAAACTCTCTTGGATTCAACCACCACACAGAATCAGAATGCTGAACCCAACATGACTTTTTATAACAAATTGCACAGTACAGCCACCGTCACTGTTATGAAAAATGATAATGAATTCAGCTCTTAACTTTCTTACATATTTGGAGATTCAATACGTACACACATGATACATGCACAAAGTTGTAGAACATAACAGTGGTTTCTTTGTCAGAAAACTCTGACAGAAGACCTGCAGCCAGTCACCCAATTACTCACTACTGCTTGAAGTTCATCATAGGTATCCAATATTTTTTCTGAACAGAAGAAGGTAGACTAATGAGATAAGAGTCAAAAATCTTTTAAAATGATTCAGCATATCATTCATTTTTTAACCATCATAACATGAATCAGGTTGCAACAACTCCAATTCTAGCCCGTTTGAGAAAATTTGACATGGTGCAGATGTTACATTTGAAAGAATTGAAAAGATTCAAATATAACTTTGAAAATAAACTACCAAGAGAATTAAATATGGATTGAGGATCAGGGTAAGGGAATAAGCCTACACTTTGAAGAAATATGTTGCCAAGAGTCTTAACTATTAAGGGCCTGTTTGGTTTAGATTCTGAACAATGCAAAATCAATTCCACAAAGCACTTCCACCCAATGTGATTCGTAAAGTGTGCATCACTCATTTTCAATCATTGATTCTAGAATCAATTCTACTCAATTGAAAACCAAGCGGATACTGATACTATGAAATACAGACTGTTCCTGGAAGCACGCTTAGGATCAGAAAATATGTTTTAAAGGATTGGAATGAGAACCAGGAAATAAGGAAATATTAAACTCATTTATGGCATTGTGGGTAAACTTGTCTATATAGATATGCAATCAAGTAAAATGTGTATGGTATCATGGTGAAATATGTTCATCAATAAGTGTGTTTGAATTAGCTTATTGTGTTTTAAATAACTTATAATCAAAACAGGGCAGTGAAAATAATGGAAGATATGCCAGCCTTACACTTTCAGACTCAGGAAGTTAAAAGCAAATGAATCAAGCAAAATCTCCTAGAAGAATCGACAGCAATACCTCCAAGCCTATAAGGTCTTCAATTTTGACTTTTGAGTATTGATATCGATGGATGAGATATCAAAATCAGCATTCTGCTTCAGCGATTACTGTTCACCTAATAAAGAGATGATAAACCGTTATTTTAAAGATTTATTTTGGGTATTTAAGTTAGTTACCTGACATTTATGATCATTATTTTATTTGATATCTCACTTATTTTCTTTTATTCTATCACAGAAATAAAAGAAGAATCTTTTATAAGATTTTGGTCAAGAAAAGAAGATTTGATGAAATAAAAGGGAATCTTTAACAAGATTTTAGCCAAGAATAGATTTGATAATAATTTTTTGGAAGAAATCAAGTGAAAATCAAAGTAGAACACCAACAACTATTATAAAAGGACAATCTCAATCTAGATCATCTGATTTATCTATCATCTTCCTACACCCTGGTCTTCTCAAGATTTTTTCAAGAGCGGTAGCATTTTGTATTAGGATTGGGAGCAACTCTTGGAGTGAAGCAACTTTGTCAAAAGAGTTTTTCTCTTTTAGTTTTAACTAGTAGTTATGGAATTCTTAGTTTTGATTGACTTTTGTTTTATTATGAGTAACTAATTACCTAACCAAAGGGCTATGGTGAATCTTAAGTTGTAAACTTGATTTGAACTCGTTTTCCCTTTATAAATTATTGTTTTCTTTTTATAATTGTGTTTTCCTTATTTTTTATTATATCAAGAATTGATCACCCTTGGTAAATCTTAGTTAGTTGGGTAATAGGCGATCGTACCATTCTCAATAAGGTAAACTGGATCAAGGGTTTTGTAAAATCAATCTTAATCCTAGGATTCATTATGCTTTCCAATCAGTTATTAGATTAACAAACTTATTGGTTCATTATGTTTTACTTAATCCAATAATGGAATGACTGGTAGCCATGTTGCAAGTTCAAGCGATGATGTTGTGATACAAGCAAAAGTAACAATCAATTCTAACAATTTTAGTCTTCGTCCATGCCAGCGGGTTGCTCTCTCCTGGGGCCACCAGCTGGTTTTGCCATAATAATCTGAAAGTAAGAGAATACACCCTCCATAAATTTATGCATAGAAAAATAAATGAAAATATTGCATCCAATTTCACATAAAGTAGTATATGCAACTGTCAACAATCGTCATGACATAGGCCTCATAACCTATTTATTCCCCCAGTCAAATGCATTTAGTAAAAAGAAAGGGTCATATCAATGGAGTAACTGCAATATTTCATTTCATTTAAATCAATTGCTTTTTAAATATGAAACACAGTTTACTGGCAGCACTGCAGACTTTCTAAAGATTAAACATTACAAACACTCAAGGATATCTTATAACATTAAATAATGGAATAACTGGTAGACTCTATTTTATTGAAATGAATAAAATAACCTTCCTAAAGCCATATTGTAAGGAAATGTATCTTGTGCTCATGGTATATGTGGAAAATCAAATAGTATTTTAGGAAAGAATAAATTAGAAAATTTGTATATTTCCTTGTAATCTGTACAGATTTGAATAATTAGGAACAATCCCATAAATCAAGGGATCCTAGAATAGAATAGAGTTATTATATTTCCTAAAATAGCATAGGTCTCCTGTATATATCTTGTATGATCTCTTTGTATTATTACAATGAAATCAGATTTCATTTAATCTAATTTTCCAGATGGTATCAGAGCTTTCGATCTAGGAAGCTCTGTCTGCGCACTGTAAACCCTAAGACGGCAGCCTGCATTGCTGCTGCGTTTTTCTTAACCCTAAGACGGCAGCCTGCATTGCTGCTGCATTTTTTCCTATATTCATTGCACTTTTTTTTTCCCTGCTATCGCAACCTTCTCTGTCGCACAACCTTATGTTGCTGCTGTTTTCTCTGTGCCTTAATCGCACAGCCTTTCCTTTTATTCTTCACCACTCAACCATCTTCTTGCTATAATGTCAAGGGAAGAGGAAGTTGTGAACCCAACCCCAGAAACAGGGAATACCCAATCCCAGCAACCTGGAGAACTGCAGAATATACATTCTGCATATAGACTAAATGGAAGAAATTATTTGAAGTGGGCCCAACTTGTTCGTACAGTGTTGAAGGGAAAGGGGAAGTTGAGTCACCTGACGGAGTCTGGACCTAAACAGGAGGATCCCAAGTTTACTACATGGGATGAGGAAGATTCAATGATCATGGCGTGGCTGTGGAATTCAATGATTCCAGAAATCAGCGACACCTGCATGTTCCTTAATTCGGCAAAAGAGATTTGGGATGCTGTAGAGCAAACCTACTCTAAAGCCAAAGATGCTGCTCAAGTATATGAAGTAAAGGTGAAAACTTTGGCAGCAAAACAAGGGAACAAGACTGTTACAGAATATGCCAATCAGCTGAAATCATTATGGATGGAGCTAGACCATTATAGAGTCATAAAAGCCAAATGTACTGAAGATTCAGCACTTCTCAAGGAGTATATCGAACAAGACAGAGTTTATGATTTCCTTGTTGGTTTGAATCCTGAATTTGATCAAGTTAGGATTCAAATATTGGGGAAGCAAAAGGTACCATGCTTCAATGAAGTGGTGGCTATTGTGAGAAGTGAAGAAAGTAGAAGGGGTCTCATGTTAGAGAGTCCAGCAGTAGAGAACTCAGCAATGGTGGCTGACCATAAAGGAGATCAGACTTTGGCCATGGTAGCCGAACAGAAGAAAGGAGGATCAGCAAATGTGGAGAAGAAAAGTGATGGTCTCTGGTGTACCTACTGCAATAAGCCTCGTTATACCCGAGAGAAGTGCTGGAAGTTGTATGGGAAGCCTTTAAATCGAGATCGAGAAGGGGGACACAGAGGAGGCTCCTCAAGGAAAGGAGGACAAGTTTATGTTGCTGCTGGAACAAATGAAGAAAATAAACCAGAAGTTGCTGACCATCTTAACCAAGAGGAGATAGAAAGGGTGAGAACCTTTCTTAGTAAGCTGGAAAAACCTCCAGGTGTGTGTTCTTTGGCATACTCAGGTAAGTTTCCACTTTCTTTTGGATTTAATGTCTCAGATACACCCTTTAACCATTATTGGATATTGGACTCTGGAGCTACAGACCACATGACACCATTAGCCAAACACTTCTCCACATATTCCCCATGTCCCAGCAACAAGAAAATTGCCACAGCAGATGGAACCCTTATAACTGCAGCTGGTCAAGGAAATATCCAAATCAATCCTTTAATAACCTTAAAAGATGTTCTCCATGTCCCAAAGTTGTTCACCAACCTAGTCTCTATACAAAAACTTATAAAGGATGTGTCATGTAAAGTTGTTTTTTACAACGATCATTGTGTATTTCAGGACAAGGATTCGGGGAGGACGATTGGACATGCTAGAGAATGGAATGGCCTTTATTATCTTGAAGATCCAAGTCTGTCCAGCAAGAACAGAATCTCTCACTCCTTCATATCTGAATCTTTGATGACCAACAGAGAAAAAATCATGCTTTATCATTGTCGGTTGGGACATCCCTCTTTTGGAGTGATCAAAATTATGTTTCCCTCTCTGTTTACCAAGTTAGATGTTGAGAGTCTTCATTGTGAGGTGTGTGAACTTGCTAAGCACAAGCGTGTATCTTTTCCAATAAGTAATAAAATTAGCAATTTCCCCTTTTATCTTGTTCATACTGATGTATGGGGGCCTTCTAATGTTCCAAATGTGTCTGGTGCTCGATGGTTTGTCACCTTTATAGATGATTGTACAAGGGTCACTTGGGTTTTCCTACTTAAACAAAAATCAGAAGTCAGTTCTGTCTTCCTAAACTTCCATTCCTTGATAAAAAATCAGTTTGGTGTTAATATTAAGAGGCTTAGGTCAGATAATGCCAAAGATTACTTCAATCATGTCCTTAATTCTTTTTGTCAAAAAGAAGGTATAATTCATGAGTCTTCTTGTGTCAAAACACCACAGCAGAATGGGGTCGCAGAGAGGAAAAATGGGCATCTATTAAATCAGACTCGGGCATTGTTGTTCCAAAATAGTGTCCCAAAAAATTTCTGGGGGGAAGCTGTTCTTACAGCAACACACCTTATCAATAGACTACCCTCTAGAGTCTTAGGATCAAAAAGCCCTATGGAAGCTTTGTCGTCTTTCTATCCAAACCTGTCCACTACAAATAATCTTAAACCAAGAGTTTTTGGGTGCATCTCATATGTCCATATTCATAGTACAGACAGGGGGAAACTTGATCCTAGAGCCTTAAAGTGTGTCTTTGTTGGTTACTCATCCACTCAGAAAGGGTATAAATGCTACCACCCCCCATCCAAAAAATTCTTTGTGTCTAGGGATGTTACCTTCAATGAACAAGAGGGCTATTTCCATCAACCTTATCTTCAGCGGGAGAGTTTCAGGGAAGATAAGGAAAGTAGTAATTCTGGTTTTCCCATTCTTCCAGACTTGACAGACTTGATATTTGAACCTAAACTAGATCAAATTGAAGCTGTAACAAGTGAAACAAGTCAAGGAAGTGAAGCTGGTCAAGGAATTGGTCAAGAAAAGGAAGCTGGTCAAGAAAGTGAAATTAATTGTGAAGCTGATCAAGGAGATGTTGAAGCTGGAAAATTTGGTAAGAAGCTGGTGTACTCAAGGAAGACTAAGGCCATTCCAGGATCAAGCCATGTTCAAGAATCCAACTCGACTCCACAAAAAGAGGTAACAATTTTTTCTCCAGCTGTGCAGGTTGAAATTGAAACCAGAAATGATCTTGATCTCCCAATTGCCATTAGAAAAGGGACAAGAAAATGCACCAAACAGCCACTCTACCCTCTCTCAAATTACCTGTCCTTTGAAAATTTCTCTCCTACCCATAAAACCCTCCTAGTAAACCTAAACACTACACTTCTACCTAATACCCTATCTGAGGCATTGTCTGACAGAAAATGGAGGCAAGCCATGGATGTAGAGATGGAGGCATTGGAGAAGAACACCACCTGGGAGTTAGTCACCTTACCAATAGGAAAGAGGCCAGTTGGATGTAAGTGGGTCTATACAGTGAAATACAAGGCTGATGGATCAATTGAGAGATATAAGGCAAGACTAGTTGCCAAAGGGTTCACCCAAACCTATGGAGTTGATTATTTGGAGACCTTTGCTCCGGTTGCCAAAATGAACACAGTTAGGGTGATATTGTCTCTTGCTGCCAATTATGGTTGGAACTTGGAACAATTTGATGTTAAGAATGCTTTCCTACATGGAGACCTTGAAGAAGAAATTTATATGGAGATACCTCCAGGATATGGTAGAGATGTTGCTGCCAACACTGTTTGCAAGTTGAAAAAGGCATTATATGGGCTAAAACAGTCCCCCCGTGCATGGTTTGGCAGGTTTACTAAAGTTATGACAAGTCTGGGTTACAAACAAAGCCAAGGGGACCATACTTTGTTCTTTAAACATTCCAAGTCAGGGGGAGTAACAATATTATTGGTGTATGTGGATGACATAATATTAACTGGAGATGATAAAGAAGAGCAGCAATTGTTGAGCCAATGCTTGGGCAAGGAATTTGAGATCAAGACCTTGGGAAAACTAAAATATTTTTTGGGAATTGAAGTTGCCCACTCCAAGAAAGGGATATTTATATCCCAACAGAAATATATCACTGATTTGCTCAAGGAAACTGGCAAGGCAGCTTGCAAACCTGCTAGTACCCCATTAGAACCAAACCTAAAGCTTGGAAATGCAGAAGAAGATGTTGCTGTTGAAAAAGAGATGTACCAGCGATTAGTGGGCAGACTTATATATTTGTCTCATACCAGGCCAGATATTGCCTATGCAGTGAGTTTAATTAGCCAATTTATGCATAGCCCAAAGGAGACCCATTTACAAGCTGCCCACAGAATTTTACAGTACCTTAAAGGAACTCCAGGAAGAGGGATTCTATTCAAAAGGAATGGTAATGTGAAGCTTGAAGCCTATACCGATGCTGATTATGCAGGGTCAATTGTGGATAGGAGGTCAACTACAGGATATTGCACCTTTCTTGGAGGAAATCTTGTGACTTGGAGAAGTAAAAAGCAGGGTGTAGTGGCTCGGTCCAGTGCTGAAGCGGAATTCCGAGCCATGGCACAAGGTATATGTGAGTTGCTATGGCTTAAAATCATCTTAGAAGACTTGAGGATAAAATGGGAAGAACCTACGAAACTCTATTGTGATAATAAGTCAGCAATCAGCATAGCCCACAACCCAGTGCAGCATGATAGAACAAAGCATATTGAAGTAGACAGACACTTCATCAAAGAAAAGCTTGATAGTGGCTTGATATGCACTCCATATGTGTCCTCTCAAGACCAAATTGCAGACATTCTTACCAAGGGACTGGGCAGCCACAATTTTGAGAAGATTGTATCCAAGCTGGGAATGGAAAACACCTATTCACCAGCTTGAGGGGGAGTGTGGAAAATCAAATAGTATTTTAGGAAAGAATAAATTAGAAAATTTGTATATTTCCTTGTAATCTGTACAGATTTGAATAATTAGGAACAATCCCATAAATCAAGGGATCCTAGAATAGAATAGAGTTATTATATTTCCTAAAATAGCATAGGTCTCCTGTATATATCTTGTATGATCTCTTTGTATTATTACAATGAAATCAGATTTCATTTAATCTAATTTTCCAGATGGTATCAGAGCTTTCGATCTAGGAAGCTCTGTCTGCGCACTGTAAACCCTAAGACGGCAGCCTGCATTGCTGCTGCGTTTTTCTTAACCCTAAGACGGCAGCCTGCATTGCTGCTGCATTTTTTCCTATATTCATTGCACTTTTTTTTTCCCTGCTATCGCAACCTTCTCTGTCGCACAACCTTATGTTGCTGCTGTTTTCTCTGTGCCTTAATCGCACAGCCTTTCCTTTTATTCTTCACCACTCAACCATCTTCTTGCTATAATGTCAAGGGAAGAGGAAGTTGTGAACCCAACCCCAGAAACAGGGAATACCCAATCCCAGCAACCTGGAGAACTGCAGAATATACATTCTGCATATAGACTAAATGGAAGAAATTATTTGAAGTGGGCCCAACTTGTTCGTACAGTGTTGAAGGGAAAGGGGAAGTTGAGTCACCTGACGGAGTCTGGACCTAAACAGGAGGATCCCAAGTTTACTACATGGGATGAGGAAGATTCAATGATCATGGCGTGGCTGTGGAATTCAATGATTCCAGAAATCAGCGACACCTGCATGTTCCTTAATTCGGCAAAAGAGATTTGGGATGCTGTAGAGCAAACCTACTCTAAAGCCAAAGATGCTGCTCAAGTATATGAAGTAAAGGTGAAAACTTTGGCAGCAAAACAAGGGAACAAGACTGTTACAGAATATGCCAATCAGCTGAAATCATTATGGATGGAGCTAGACCATTATAGAGTCATAAAAGCCAAATGTACTGAAGATTCAGCACTTCTCAAGGAGTATATCGAACAAGACAGAGTTTATGATTTCCTTGTTGGTTTGAATCCTGAATTTGATCAAGTTAGGATTCAAATATTGGGGAAGCAAAAGGTACCATGCTTCAATGAAGTGGTGGCTATTGTGAGAAGTGAAGAAAGTAGAAGGGGTCTCATGTTAGAGAGTCCAGCAGTAGAGAACTCAGCAATGGTGGCTGACCATAAAGGAGATCAGACTTTGGCCATGGTAGCCGAACAGAAGAAAGGAGGATCAGCAAATGTGGAGAAGAAAAGTGATGGTCTCTGGTGTACCTACTGCAATAAGCCTCGTTATACCCGAGAGAAGTGCTGGAAGTTGTATGGGAAGCCTTTAAATCGAGATCGAGAAGGGGGACACAGAGGAGGCTCCTCAAGGAAAGGAGGACAAGTTTATGTTGCTGCTGGAACAAATGAAGAAAATAAACCAGAAGTTGCTGACCATCTTAACCAAGAGGAGATAGAAAGGGTGAGAACCTTTCTTAGTAAGCTGGAAAAACCTCCAGGTGTGTGTTCTTTGGCATACTCAGGTAAGTTTCCACTTTCTTTTGGATTTAATGTCTCAGATACACCCTTTAACCATTATTGGATATTGGACTCTGGAGCTACAGACCACATGACACCATTAGCCAAACACTTCTCCACATATTCCCCATGTCCCAGCAACAAGAAAATTGCCACAGCAGATGGAACCCTTATAACTGCAGCTGGTCAAGGAAATATCCAAATCAATCCTTTAATAACCTTAAAAGATGTTCTCCATGTCCCAAAGTTGTTCACCAACCTAGTCTCTATACAAAAACTTATAAAGGATGTGTCATGTAAAGTTGTTTTTTACAACGATCATTGTGTATTTCAGGACAAGGATTCGGGGAGGACGATTGGACATGCTAGAGAATGGAATGGCCTTTATTATCTTGAAGATCCAAGTCTGTCCAGCAAGAACAGAATCTCTCACTCCTTCATATCTGAATCTTTGATGACCAACAGAGAAAAAATCATGCTTTATCATTGTCGGTTGGGACATCCCTCTTTTGGAGTGATCAAAATTATGTTTCCCTCTCTGTTTACCAAGTTAGATGTTGAGAGTCTTCATTGTGAGGTGTGTGAACTTGCTAAGCACAAGCGTGTATCTTTTCCAATAAGTAATAAAATTAGCAATTTCCCCTTTTATCTTGTTCATACTGATGTATGGGGGCCTTCTAATGTTCCAAATGTGTCTGGTGCTCGATGGTTTGTCACCTTTATAGATGATTGTACAAGGGTCACTTGGGTTTTCCTACTTAAACAAAAATCAGAAGTCAGTTCTGTCTTCCTAAACTTCCATTCCTTGATAAAAAATCAGTTTGGTGTTAATATTAAGAGGCTTAGGTCAGATAATGCCAAAGATTACTTCAATCATGTCCTTAATTCTTTTTGTCAAAAAGAAGGTATAATTCATGAGTCTTCTTGTGTCAAAACACCACAGCAGAATGGGGTCGCAGAGAGGAAAAATGGGCATCTATTAAATCAGACTCGGGCATTGTTGTTCCAAAATAGTGTCCCAAAAAATTTCTGGGGGGAAGCTGTTCTTACAGCAACACACCTTATCAATAGACTACCCTCTAGAGTCTTAGGATCAAAAAGCCCTATGGAAGCTTTGTCGTCTTTCTATCCAAACCTGTCCACTACAAATAATCTTAAACCAAGAGTTTTTGGGTGCATCTCATATGTCCATATTCATAGTACAGACAGGGGGAAACTTGATCCTAGAGCCTTAAAGTGTGTCTTTGTTGGTTACTCATCCACTCAGAAAGGGTATAAATGCTACCACCCCCCATCCAAAAAATTCTTTGTGTCTAGGGATGTTACCTTCAATGAACAAGAGGGCTATTTCCATCAACCTTATCTTCAGCGGGAGAGTTTCAGGGAAGATAAGGAAAGTAGTAATTCTGGTTTTCCCATTCTTCCAGACTTGACAGACTTGATATTTGAACCTAAACTAGATCAAATTGAAGCTGTAACAAGTGAAACAAGTCAAGGAAGTGAAGCTGGTCAAGGAATTGGTCAAGAAAAGGAAGCTGGTCAAGAAAGTGAAATTAATTGTGAAGCTGATCAAGGAGATGTTGAAGCTGGAAAATTTGGTAAGAAGCTGGTGTACTCAAGGAAGACTAAGGCCATTCCAGGATCAAGCCATGTTCAAGAATCCAACTCGACTCCACAAAAAGAGGTAACAATTTTTTCTCCAGCTGTGCAGGTTGAAATTGAAACCAGAAATGATCTTGATCTCCCAATTGCCATTAGAAAAGGGACAAGAAAATGCACCAAACAGCCACTCTACCCTCTCTCAAATTACCTGTCCTTTGAAAATTTCTCTCCTACCCATAAAACCCTCCTAGTAAACCTAAACACTACACTTCTACCTAATACCCTATCTGAGGCATTGTCTGACAGAAAATGGAGGCAAGCCATGGATGTAGAGATGGAGGCATTGGAGAAGAACACCACCTGGGAGTTAGTCACCTTACCAATAGGAAAGAGGCCAGTTGGATGTAAGTGGGTCTATACAGTGAAATACAAGGCTGATGGATCAATTGAGAGATATAAGGCAAGACTAGTTGCCAAAGGGTTCACCCAAACCTATGGAGTTGATTATTTGGAGACCTTTGCTCCGGTTGCCAAAATGAACACAGTTAGGGTGATATTGTCTCTTGCTGCCAATTATGGTTGGAACTTGGAACAATTTGATGTTAAGAATGCTTTCCTACATGGAGACCTTGAAGAAGAAATTTATATGGAGATACCTCCAGGATATGGTAGAGATGTTGCTGCCAACACTGTTTGCAAGTTGAAAAAGGCATTATATGGGCTAAAACAGTCCCCCCGTGCATGGTTTGGCAGGTTTACTAAAGTTATGACAAGTCTGGGTTACAAACAAAGCCAAGGGGACCATACTTTGTTCTTTAAACATTCCAAGTCAGGGGGAGTAACAATATTATTGGTGTATGTGGATGACATAATATTAACTGGAGATGATAAAGAAGAGCAGCAATTGTTGAGCCAATGCTTGGGCAAGGAATTTGAGATCAAGACCTTGGGAAAACTAAAATATTTTTTGGGAATTGAAGTTGCCCACTCCAAGAAAGGGATATTTATATCCCAACAGAAATATATCACTGATTTGCTCAAGGAAACTGGCAAGGCAGCTTGCAAACCTGCTAGTACCCCATTAGAACCAAACCTAAAGCTTGGAAATGCAGAAGAAGATGTTGCTGTTGAAAAAGAGATGTACCAGCGATTAGTGGGCAGACTTATATATTTGTCTCATACCAGGCCAGATATTGCCTATGCAGTGAGTTTAATTAGCCAATTTATGCATAGCCCAAAGGAGACCCATTTACAAGCTGCCCACAGAATTTTACAGTACCTTAAAGGAACTCCAGGAAGAGGGATTCTATTCAAAAGGAATGGTAATGTGAAGCTTGAAGCCTATACCGATGCTGATTATGCAGGGTCAATTGTGGATAGGAGGTCAACTACAGGATATTGCACCTTTCTTGGAGGAAATCTTGTGACTTGGAGAAGTAAAAAGCAGGGTGTAGTGGCTCGGTCCAGTGCTGAAGCGGAATTCCGAGCCATGGCACAAGGTATATGTGAGTTGCTATGGCTTAAAATCATCTTAGAAGACTTGAGGATAAAATGGGAAGAACCTACGAAACTCTATTGTGATAATAAGTCAGCAATCAGCATAGCCCACAACCCAGTGCAGCATGATAGAACAAAGCATATTGAAGTAGACAGACACTTCATCAAAGAAAAGCTTGATAGTGGCTTGATATGCACTCCATATGTGTCCTCTCAAGACCAAATTGCAGACATTCTTACCAAGGGACTGGGCAGCCACAATTTTGAGAAGATTGTATCCAAGCTGGGAATGGAAAACACCTATTCACCAGCTTGAGGGGGAGTGTGGAAAATCAAATAGTATTTTAGGAAAGAATAAATTAGAAAATTTGTATATTTCCTTGTAATCTGTACAGATTTGAATAATTAGGAACAATCCCATAAATCAAGGGATCCTAGAATAGAATAGAGTTATTATATTTCCTAAAATAGCATAGGTCTCCTGTATATATCTTGTATGATCTCTTTGTATTATTACAATGAAATCAGATTTCATTTAATCTAATTTTCCAGATGGTATACAATGCAGTTTATGCACTAGAAATTAACAATTGACTATAATTTAATTCCAGGTCCATACAAACAGCTCTTACCAAACTAATAGTTTATTCCTATTGGGCAGTGCAATAATTGATTTAACATTATGTGCACACAAGAATATCCCATTGCTAACTCAAGCATTGTTTCTAGACCTTTATATTTACATTCTAAAGAAAACATGATCCCTCATGCACTATAAGTGGCAAACCAACAAACACTCCCATCTCAGGATATGGCATACATCATGTATCCATACAGTTTAGTTGCTGTTAAACACAAGCAACATATCATTAGTATTATTCTAAACCTACAGGTTGCAATTTTCGTAAGATGCTTCCCTTCTCCCCCATTAAAAAAACAAAAGAACAGAACAAAATAGGGAAAAAAAAAAGTCATATCATCAACACTGCTTGTCACAGTTTAAGTTGGATTTTCCTTCATAAATATAATTTTCTAACCATAAAAATTGTGTCTCTGAGTTTGTTTACCCAAAAGAAAAGTGCGCTTCCTAGATACTTATTTAAGGTGGCAAACAGGAATTGACAGGGAACAACTGACTACTATTTACTTCTAGTTGATTACCTGGTACACCCGTAGGACGGTGCATGTAGCATCCGCAGCATATTTAAGAGCAAAGAACCTAAGCAGAAAAACGATATGATGAAACTAGTCTTCCACATGGTCTGAGATAAATCTAAGTCAACATAGAATTATTTCAAATCTAAGCAGTTGAAAGAAGGCTTCATCAATCACAAGAGCCCTTAATTACTGTCCTTAAATTTTTAAATGACAAGGCTATGTAGAGAAATCTAAACTACCAATAATGAAAAGCCAGTTCATTATATGCTCAAACTAGGGGGTTGCCACTTGCCACCATATAAAACATGCATGCATTAGAAAGAAGCTTACTTAGTCACATGGAGATCCCAAACCCTCATGGTTAAGACATCCTTACAAACACCTTCCAAATCAATGCCAACTTTGGCATACAAAGAAGATGTGATCTCCATTGCATTTAGCCCAGCATTGTCAGCTAAAGTTCTAGGAATCATTTCAAAGCTTTCAGCAAACTTCGCTATAGCATACTGATCCAATCTGCAGAGCCATTGCAAATGTTAATTCCATCCATTCATATCTCAATTACCAAATAAGCACTAA
Source organism: Sesbania bispinosa (assembly GCA_026901365.1). Classification (NCBI taxonomy): domain Eukaryota; kingdom Viridiplantae; phylum Streptophyta; class Magnoliopsida; order Fabales; family Fabaceae; genus Sesbania; species Sesbania bispinosa. The sequence continues at coordinate 478,747 of QLOH01000476.1, read as the reverse complement.
ACAAACAAAATAAAGCCCTAAAGCACAGATATATAGCACAACATGTAATTTTGCCAATGTTCCATACTCCACAGATGGAAATATGTGGCATATAATCAGAAACAACATGAGATAACCATATGCAACTAATAATCAAACTAAATTCCCCATGTGATTTTTAAGAAAAAAAGCCTACACCCAAACAATGAATGAAAGAAGAGTGTGTACACATCAATATATCCAAGAATACAAACCCATGTCTTTGTACTAAAAACTTAAGGGAAATACAGAGTACCCTGTTTCCTTGAAGGAAAAGTCTTTCACCCTTTTAGCTAACTCAATTTCAGTTGCTGCAGCTCCAGGTATCAACACCACTAGCAAACACAGAAACCTTAAAAAGCATTGACAAAAGACCTTAGTACTAGACAATATGAAGATCTGCCAGTATCATTTCATTGAGAAAAGAAAAGCTTTTGATATATTGATTTCTTAGCAAATTAAATCAAAATAGAAACAGAACAACAGATCTTACTCCATTATGATAGGAAAATATAGAAGTCAACAAAAGGTAAGAGAGAGTGAACGAATAACTTGAGCTTCACAGTAGAACTACAGATTTTCAATATGCACGACACAATACTAGTTCAGTAGAAATAACAGGTAACAATCAGTTAGATACATCTCAAAATCCAGCAATCCATCAACCAAAGGAGGCAGAATAGAACATACTAACCATGTACATACAAATTGAATAACAGTGTCGCATAAGCAGCGTCAAGTCACTGTCCTATCCAAAAATCTATCTAATTACTTCAGATTAGAGTTCTTACCACAGACTTGGGTGACCAATGAAAAATAATCTGCAACACTTGTCATAAATTGCGGTCCACACTCCACACCTCAAGTCTAGAGGGATTCATTCATTTTAGTCAACCTTCTGCCATCTTAGTATCTTACCAATAATCTTTACATGAACAAACACCATCTTTGAAATGATGAAAGCGATATGAATCTCTCACTATGATCATTCGATCTGACATCTTAGAGACATGCTTAATCCAGTTGTGGCAATCCCCACAAACACGAAGATTTTTAAAAACATGGATAGGAGCGGAGCTAGACAAACTAAGCAATCCAAAAGCAATTGCCAGTTTCTCACTGTGAATAATTTCTGTTGGCTCCTTCTGACGTCGTTCTACATCACTCAGAAGGCTATTGCATTGTCGTACATAACCATTTTCAGCTGCCCGATCATTCAGATCTCTGAGATATTCATATATCATACCTACACGGGGGTGATTCTGATCACCAGCAAAAAATGCATGAACTGAATTATTAACCTCAATCCAGCTACGACCAGGCTCTTTCTTAACACCTCTATCTTTCATCATTTGCCTCGTCCGATCCCTACAACCCCATTTCCCAGTCACTGCATACATATTTGAAAGCAGAACATAGGTTGCTGAATCTGTAGGTTCCAGTTCCAGAAGATGACTTGCAGCAAACTCTCCAATATCAATATTCTTATGAACAATACTAGCACTTAAAAGGGTTCTCCACACCATTGCATCTGGTTGAATTGGCATCTCTTCAACAAATCTCCTTGCACGGCTTAAAAGACCAGACCGCCCAAGGAGATCCACAACACATGCATAATGTTCAGGTTTCGGCACTAAACTGTGAACTTCACTCATTGATTGGAAGTAGCTAATTCCCTCATCGACCAGACCCACATGGCTACATGCTGATAAAACTCCCACAAAGGTAACATGGTTTGGCAATACATCAAGCTGTTTCATATCCTCAAAAAGGCTTAGTGCTTTAAATCCCCAGCCATGTTGAGAATAACCAGTAATCATGGCATTCCAAGAAACCTCATTTTTCTCAGGCATTTCAAAGAACTGTCTCTCAGCATCATCAATGCTACCACATTTTGCGTATAGTGTGATCAAAGCATTGGAAACCTCGGTTTCTGAATCATAGCCAGTTTTTTTAATCATGGCATGAATCTGCTTCCCTAGTTTGACATTGGCAACATTGGCAGCAGCGCCAACAGCAGAGCCAAATGTGAATGAATTTATTTCTAATCCAGCTTTATTCATTTGAGCAAATACATTCAATGCTTCCTCACAATGTCCACTTTGTGCAAAACCAGATATTAATGAGTTCCATGATATATTATCTTTAGCAAATATTTTATTAAAAGCGAGGTATGCTTCTCCTACTTTCCCACACCTGGCATAAAGACTAACAAGTGCATTACCAATTGAAAGATCATCTGAATAACCAGAGACACAAGACTGAGCGTGAATCTGCTGTCCTTGATCAAGTGCTTGGATACCTGCACATGCACTTATTGCACTTGCAAATCCTATGTTATCAGATTGTATCCCTTGATCTTGCATTTCTTTAAAGAGGTTAAGAGCTTCAGAAAACTTATCATTTTGTGTGTACCCAGCAATCATGGCTGTCCATGAAACAATATCTTTCTCTTTTAGTCTTCTAAGGATTTTCAGGGCAATATCTAGTTTTCCATGTTTAGCATACATGTCAATAAGCACACTAGAGACATAAACATTGAACTGAAATCCAGTTTTCAGTACTTGAGTATGAATCTGTTCTCCTAGATCAGTAGCTCCCAAAGAAGTGCAAGTTCTTAAAATACTTGGATAGGTGAATTGATTAGGTACAATGCCTTCTATCTGCATCTGTGTAAATATTTGAAATGATTCATTTAGATTGTCTAACTGGCCATAAGCCGCGAGCATCACATTCCACAGCACCACATTTTCAGTTTCACTGGCAAGGAAAAAATCATGGGCAGTTTTTATATCTGAGCATTTTACATAAAGATCAAGCAGTGAACCTTCCAGGATTAAGTCTGAGGACATTCCAGCCTTTATTGCATATGAGTGAAATTGCTTTCCTATCAGAAGAGCCCCAGCTGATGCACAGGCACTCAAAAGACTTGCAACTGTAACACAGTCAGGCTTCAGGCAATCAAGATGCATTTTCTTATACAACTTTAAAGCTCTGTCACTATATCCTTGTTGAGCTAGACCTGATATGAGTGAGTTATATGAAACTCCATCCCTCTGCGACATTGCACTAAAAACCTGCTCTGCAGATATCAAGTTCCCCATACGTGAATATAATGTTACAAGGGCATTGCAAACATATGTTTCAGAAGAGAATCCCTGCTTCAGAACAAGTCCATGGAGCTGCTCTCCAAGCTCAAAAAACTCTATTTTTGTACAGGCACTTAGAACACTCGAAAAAATGTAAGGAGTAGGGCTTATTCCTGATGTGTGCATCTGGCAAAACAGAATAATGGCTTCTTCTTCATACCCACTTTGCGATAAACCAGATAACATAGCTACCCAAGAAACACTATCCCTATCATGTAAATTGTCAAATACCTTCTTGGCAGAATTCAAAAAACTATTTTTAAAATAGAGATCAATTAGAGGATTACATATAAAGGGGCTGCTTTCAAAACCATGCGTTATAGTCCTGGCATGTATTTGCTCCACATAGTGGAAAGGAACAGCATTACCACTACAACCCCTCAAAACCCCAGCAAAAGTTCTCTCATCAGGCTTCACATTTTCCTTCATCATTCGCTGGAACAAACCCAGCACATGACCCGTCAACTTCTCAGCAACAAACCTGTGCATAATCTTATTCCAACAAGACAAGGGTCTAACTGGCATATCATCAAAAACCTTAACTGCACCATCCAAATCACCAAAAGCAATGTACAAATCCACAAGACGATCACATAAAACCAACTCTGCACAAAAGCCCATCTTCAGAATCTTCCCATGAAGCTTCCAACCATCAGAAAACGACCCAGAATTCAGACACCCTTCTAACAACCACAAATAGGTCTGGGAATTGGCACGAACCCCACGTTCTTCCATGAAATGCAAGAAATCAAATCCACTTGCATCCCCTTTGTTCTCCCTCTCGGGAAGCTCATCGTAGCCGTGTGCATAGTTCAATGCAGCGTTGCTGAAAGCAGCAGAGATCAACTTTCCACGAAGTAACTGCACAAAGAAAAGAAAAGAAAAAAGACAAGAACTTTTTCATTCCAGCGAGAGAACCGTGAAGATAACCGAGTGCCCTGGATTTAGCATTACCTTGTGATCCTTACAAATGGGTTTGGGAAAAAATTGATGTGTGAATTTGAATTTGCATGGGAAAGAATAGAACTTGGGACATAGGAAGAAGAAGCCGCGAAGAGAAAGCGGAGAAGGAAGCATTGGTTGCTGAGTTAGCATCTGACCAATCTAAAATGTGTAAACAGTAGTTGGTAGTTTTCACTTTTCACAGAAGCTGTTTTTGTTCATGAATGGGACAGTTGGACTTGGAACTTCGAAGCCACAACACAGGCTGCCCATCATATCATATCCGAACCACTAATATAGCAGTTTGTTTGTTTTTAAAAAAATATTTTTAATTATTTAAAAATATTGATTTTATTTTAGAGATTTTTGTGTAATAAAAAATAAATGTTTGTTTGACTACAATCATAAAAAAAATATTTTATTTGTTACAATAAATGTTTTCACATTATTAAATAAATGTTTTCACATTGTTAAACAGTTTTCTCTCTCTTCTATTTTAACTGCTTTCTTCAAAAAGCAACTCTGAGTTGCTTCTTAAAAAACAGAAAACTATTATTTTCTGATTCTGCTTCTTGAAAAAAATTTAGACAAACATCTTAAAAATCCATATAAGTGATTTTTTTTAAAAAAAAGAAGTGATTCTTTTAAGAAATAATTTTAAACAAATGGACTCTTAGACTTACAGAGCTACGAATCCTCTTAATTATTAAAAAAATAAATATTAAATATTTTTATATTTTTAAGATAGTAAATACAATTTTTATTTAATATTTTTTTTTGGTGAATGGGCAAAAAGAAGCCAGAAAAAACAAAAACAAAAACAACGAAAGAAAACTAAAGAGAACTACAACCGGGGATAAAGCACCCCACTAGCATCAGCTAAAACTAAATGGGATAGCTGAGGAGGACACTCCTAAAGAACTTCCAAAGAGGTATCTGAGCGAGCTCCCATTTTGGCAAGATAGTCAGCATAACAATTTCCTTCTCGCAGCATGTGTTTGAAAGAAATAAACCAATCTTATCTCACCCAGTTTTGGATCTCTGAAATGATAGAGGCATAACGATGGCAAGGATGGACAATTTTTTGAATTAACTGAAGAGCCAGGAGAGAATCAGAATAGCATAATATGCTACGGTATCTTAGGGTTTAGGGTTTGGTGGAGGATTTGTCATCCTTGGCTGCTATAATGTCGAAAGATGAGGTTCAAAAAGCAGTTACATGGGTATGCTATCTTTCAATGCTTCGGGTTCATATGTATTTCAGTCGATATTTTTCAAGAGGTATAGAAAAATGGTTGGTGATGACTTATGGCATATGGTTAGTACGTAATGCTTTTATGAGTGGATATGTTGATCCTAAGCTTGTTGAAACTTTGGTGATCTTAATTCCTAAAATTGACCGGTCTATGAATTTGAAGGATTTTAGACCAATTACTTTTTATAACGTGGCTTTAAAACTCATACAAAGGTTATGGTAAATAAAATAAGTTTTTTTATTGATGATCTCATTGGTTCTATGCGAAGTAGCTTTATTCTTTGTAAAAGCACTTTCGATAATGTTATTATTACTTAATAAGTGATACATTACATGAAGAAGTGGTCAAAAGCAAAAAAGGTATGTTCGGTTATAAAATAGACCTAGAAAAGGCGTATAATTGAGTCATTTGGGAATTTTTGGAAAATACTCTTCAATTTTTTTGGTTTACCTCTTTTTACTATCAAGTTGATATCATGTGTTGTGTTAATTTATTCATTATTTCTACCTTGTAAAATGCCTCCTAGCTAAAGAGTTTCACATCATCTAAAGGTCTTATGCAGGGAAAGCATAGCATGGACCACAAAAAATGGTCCAGGGTAGACCTTTACCATAAGTGTTATAAATTTAACATTAAAAAAGTTAATAATATATATTATAAAATTAATTTGATTTTTTATGATAATAAAATTGAGGGTTTATAATGGACCCAAACTCAAAAGGGTCCATCCTAAAATGTTTTATCTTAGGAAAGAAGATATTTTGTCCCTCTATCTTTTTGTTTTATGCATTGAAGGACTTATTTCCATATATGACTCATGTTGAATCTTGACTTAAAGTTTTCAATGTTCTTTTTTTAAAAAAAAGTTAAAGAAATACATATGGACCAAAGGTTTGGTGGGGAGAAGGGTCCTTTTGGTTTACAATCGAGTAGAATTGATTCTAGAAATCAATGGTTGAAAATGAGTGTGTACACTTTACGAAGCACGTTGGACGGAAGTGATTTAAAATCAATTCTGCAGAATTGATTCTAGATGGTTCAAAATTTAAACCAAACATGCACAATTATCTCTTTAAAGGGACATTAATTCATAAAGGGAATATAATGAATATATCCTATCATTTGTGTATGATAAGAAAAACTGAGAATCAAAGTTGTAAATTCTGAATGCCGTGATTTTGAAGTTAGAGGTTTCCATTCATATTCCATCTTTTTTTTTTTTTTACTTTACTTTGTCCAATCCAATCCATCTTAGGCTCCATGGATGCATTCAAAAGATTATTGCCTTGGTTTTGGGAATTATATGTATATTGATCAATTCTCTTTTATAGTTTGAGAAGAGATTTAAGGTTTACCTGTTTATGATTCTTCTCATTATGGATACACATTTCGAGGCAAGTTTATCAAATGCTAAAAAACCTTGCTTCATAATAACTATTGTTTATGAGGTCGTGAGTAGATAAATAAAAAACTACTAAGTAAGGAATGCTTACAAATACATTTTTGATATAGGTGGTCATGGGACAATTAAGGATATACTTCACATGTCTCTCACTTAACCTTAACATTTGAATGAGTCAATTTTTTAGACTTTAATAAGATCATAAAGTCGAAAAACCCAATATTGTACATGTCTAATTAACATCAGATTTAAGCAGGTTGGGACTGAGTTGACTCGAAACATAAACTAAACAAAATTATGAAATATTCGCATAACAATCAGAAATAGAGACGAAATTTTTCCGTCTCTAAAAGACACTTTGCAAGAATCAGAGACGAGATCAGAATGGTCGCTGATTTGCTCGTCGCAAATTTAGTAGAGACGGATTTGTTCAGTCCGTCTCTATCTAGAGACGGAATTATTCCGTCGCTACCATATGAGAAATTCGTCTCTAACATCATTCTGAAGTGAAAATGATTTCGTCTCTAACAGAGACAGATTTTTTCCGTCTCTGATTTATTTATTTTAAACGGAGACGGAATATATTGCCCGTCTCCAATGAGTAGATTCAGTTCCGTCTCTATGGTTAAAATTTCCGTCTCTACCTAGAGACGGACCATTTTCCGTGTCTAAATGGCTTAGAAATTAATAAAAAAAATAACTATCTCTATATTTCGTCTCTAATTTTTGAACTGGTTTTAAAACCTTTTTTAATTTAATTTAATTTAAATACTAGTTGGGTTCCAATCTAGAAACCAATAATTTTATTTAGAAAGAAAAAGAAGTTTGGTAAATTATTAGTAAACCAATAATTTTATTTAGAGAGGAAACACAAATAAGCAATGCTAGGAAAAAAGAAGCAAATGCCTTCTATACCTTTTATAGGAATTACTTAGAAGCAGTCTAAATGGCATGCAAAGCTAGATAAGCAAACTCATGTTACAATAGATCATGACTAAAATAGTTAGCTCTCTTCAATTAATAATCTTACCGAGATAACGTAAACTAGGCCACAAGTAAGAAGCAAATAGCAGACTATGTACTAAAGAAAATATCTAATATACCTAAAATTAGTCTGGCTAGACAATAACTATCTAAAGTTTTCTAAACATTAGTCCAGCTATAGCAAATCTTTCAAATCCTTTAACAGGTTTCTTCCACAAAATTTTTCAATGTTGCTGAGACAGTTGAGCCTCTGGCTGGATCAGGTTTACTGATCCAGTATTTGTATAAAAAGATGCATGAAAGCAAAATGTGCCTCTGATTTTGGATCACCCTCTGAAAGTCTATGCATTGTGTCTCTTGAGATAGAAAAGAAGATATGTTCCACATTTAAAATTGTTTTGCCACTGTGTAGAAAAGTTTCAATCATGAAAGTGCAGAAAATACTTTGTCCAAGAGAAATGCATAAGAAATGCATGCTCAAAATTGATCTGACTAAGCATGCAAAATAAATAGTAGTTAAATTTGGCATTACACACAATAACAAGGTTTCCAAGAAAAATCTTATTACTCCCTAATCCTATAACCTGTTGTATCCAAGGTAATCTATATCTTGAAAATGCTAAGATGATGATGGTTTAGCAAGGGTTTGTGAGCCTTAACAAATAGTGATCAACTCATTAAGAAATTCATCAGTTTGGCTCATCCAGGCAACAAACACAGTGATAAAAAAAAAAGAAACAATGAATCGTTTAACATCCACAACAAAAATAAATCGAAACAAACCTCAAACTCAAGTATCACTTTGATATTAACCTCCTCTCCTAAGGTATCCCTCTCAGCAATCACATTCCTATAAGTAGTAAGTTACAGGATATTCAGTTTTACTAACAATAACATAATATTATTAGAAAGAAGACAGAGATTTAAAGAAAAAAAAAAAAAAAATCTAATATAGGTCAGGATAAATACTGAAGTATATGAATTACACATTTGGAATTGATATGCTAATTAAGGGCAGTTCTTAATACCTGACTTGACAGCCATCCGACTATGAGGCTATCCTTTGTATGAATAATTGAGAAAGATGATTCACAAATTCATATAAGAACAGAGTTGACAAAAGAACAAGAAAAAACAATGATTTAAAAATGTCTAAACTTTGTCTTCTTTGAACTTTTGCCTGATTTTCTCTCTAGCCCTTTTCTCTGCTTTTCTCAAAGCCAACAACCTGCAAAAGGAAGCAGATTTTTCTTGTAGAGCATTCAAAATAAAACACAAAATGTGAGACAACTAAGTGAACTAGACCATTTTCTCTCATTCTCTTCTTCAATCATCTTTGCTTCCAGCAACTCCTTACCAATTTGAATTCTCTCCTCATTAATAACAGATATTAGAGACAAGAAAATGAAGGTGTAAACTACTTTGGAAATGTGAACAAATATATCTAAAAATATGATATTACAATTTTATATACTGGTCCAATCTCAACATTTATATTTATATTTATATAAAATAAATTAACTGATGAATTTTCCAAGTTAAGCAACAAGATACCATATAAAAGAACATAATTAATTAAGTCAAATCACCACCTTTCACTTTACCACTCAATTTATTCACCTCCTTGTCTTTATATTAGCCTTAGGTATCTAATGGAAAAATCAGAGACACCAGAGAAAAAGATGAACCATATCCACGTCCAAATACCGCAAAAAAATGTAATTATGCTTGTCTACGCCATTCATTACTTTTATTAAATACCACAAGTGTCTCAGCTTAGGAAGTTATTAAATACCTTTTACATTTTTAAAGTATTAAATACTCTTACTATTTAAAATTTTATATAATCCCATTTAAAATTTTATATAATCCCATTTATATTACCACAAATTTTAAAGCAACATCTTTTTACTCACTCTTAATATTTGAATTATAAGTTTTTTATCTATCTTTTATTCTCTATACTACATTCAGATTCGATTATGATTTAAAAAAATTTCAGTCCATGAGGATAACAATGTTTCAAATAACAAATCACAAGTCAATAACTTACCAAAGTAATTACAACTTAACATGTAACTCTGCTAGTAAAGGAAGGAATATCTTAAGCTGTAATTAATGATAAAATTTCACATAATTTTTTTACAAGATAAGCATTATATAAAATTTTAATAAAAACTCTTTCACTTTAATCCCTTTTATTTATCCAAAGAGCTACAAGGAATAAACACCAACATAACACAGCTCAAAGGCCCAATCCTACAACAGCAGTGCAAAAATGTCTGAGATCAATCATCTAAATTAGTGCATCGAGTATAAAATCATATATTTGAACCTATATTTATAATTTGCTGTAAACTGCATGTACCTTGCTTAGGTTCAGGTTCATATGAAGATGTTAAGTCTTGCAGCTTCCTTAGGTAATTTTCTTTCTGTGGTTTTGGTACTTGAAATGAGAACCATGTAAGACTTACCTCATCTCTCATACATTTTGGATGATCCATCAATAACCTAAAAACATGAAATACAATTAATGCTTAATAATAATAATTCAGAAAAGGCAAGGCCCCATTGCAAAGATATGGTAAAGTAGAAGCAGTAGTAACATACTTTTAGATCTCTACCATAGAGCGAAATCTCTTGCTTGATGGTGCTACAAAGTATCTGAAATATTAAAAAAAAAATCAGAATATTGATTTATAGTTTACACATATTAAGGAACTTCATTCTTCCATTTAATTCAAAACTATGTCAATAAAGGTCTTTTTTTGTTATCACACGCTAATTCACATGACATGATCAACAGAGGTTATCCCTTACTTGATGCAAATTTTTTTTTTTTGGGGGGGGGGGGGGGGGGGGGGGGGGGGGAGAAGGCTACCAAATACTGCAAAGCTTGAATAGAAAACCGATATCAAATTTTTACAAAAGTCAAAACTCAAAATAGTATGAATATATTAAACAGAAAAGGTAGCAACAACAAAGAGAAGAAACTATAGTCAAAGCTAAAATATACAAACTAAGGGTTAGCACTAACAAAGAGAAGAAACTATAATCGACATAGGGGGAGCTCCTCCTTAAGCTTCTTCTTCGTTTGCTGTGACAAAGGGAAATGAGACTCATGAATTAAGGGTTAGCACTAACAAGGATGTAAAAGACGATCACATTGGGAGGGTTAATCGAACCTAAGCAAAATCACATAAACCCTAAGTAAAATCAGGAAAGAGAGCGAGAGCGAGAGAGACAGAATAGCTGCTACGAATTGACCTCAGTCGCATCCCTCCTGATTGCTTCACACTAGTGTTGGCTTTGTCCCAAATCCCGCCTCTGCAACTCTCTGCGCAACACTACAATGCCTTCGACATAGCCACAAACGAAATTAGGGAAGAATGCATGATGAAATTAGGGATTGGAGTGAAAGATACAAATAGGGGTGCTCACCATGGATGAAGGTTCATAATGGGTCTGGTTGAGCAGCGCCGCGTCCTGCTTACGAAGAAGAGGAGCTACAGCTGCTGCCCCTGCGAGGAAGAACAAAGACGTTGCCGGAGCTGCTGCGCCTGCGACTCTGCGAGGAAGAAAAGACCAGAGATGTTGCGAGGAGGAACAGCTGCTGCGCCTGCGAACGTGAACGGGGAACGGCGCTGTGTGCGAACGTGAACGGAGCTGCTGCGACGTCGCCGGCGAAGGAGAACGGGGAACGGAGCTGCTGGCAGAGGGCTCTTTTTGTTATTAGGGTTCTTTTGATTTTCTTTGTGAGGAGGCAACCAAAAACTCTTTTTGTTATTAGGGCTCTTTTTTTATTGGGTTGTTTTTTTTCTCAGCCAACCAATAAAACGACGTCGTTATAATGGAAATTAATTTTAGAATAAAAAATTGTCTCAAAAATAATACGTACAAACAGATTATATATCCTAGTCATATTTCCGTTTCTATATTTCGTCTCTAATATTATTATTACTATTGATATTATTAACTTGGGATTTAGAGACGATCTTAGAGACGAAAAATATCACGGGAAATTCTATGGTACCCTCTAGTGAGAGGGGGTTTTGGTACCTTCTTTGATTATTTAATCAATTTCTCTCAACTTTTTTAATGGTCTTAGTATTTTTACAGTTATGGGACAATATTTAATTATTAGAATTTGTATTTTTAATTTTTGAAAAGACTTTTTGACCCCTATAACCATTATCCTGTATTTTTTATTGTATTCCCTCATTTTCACATTCTTATTTGCAATACACATGTGTCTCATTTAAAATTTACTTTATGTCTTCAAAATAATTTAATTAGGACGGAGTACATGACTTGTTCTCATGTAATTTTAGCCTTTATGCCTCCATTTTATTAAAAAAATAAGAAGAAGATACCAAAACCCTCTCTGGCGAGAGGGTACCAAATTGCAACCCAAATATCAGACACGAAAAAATTTCGTCTCTAAAAACCGTCTCTAATATAGTTTTAACAATTTAGAGACGGACTTAGAGACGGAACACAACTGAGATGGACCATCCCGTCTCTAAAGCAGAAAAATTTACTTCCGTCTCTACTTTGAATATTCCGTCTCTGACCCTTTCCTTCATTGAATCTTTATTTAATCAATGAATGTTATTGTTAACTTGTACAGTTCACATTCTTTGGCTCTATTCATGAAATATCAAGTAATAGTAATAGGTATTTCACAACGAAATCTAGTTATACAGTAACGGTATTTAAATATGAATATTTGCTGGGTAGTTGACCCTCTTAGTCCGTTCTTGTAAAATTTAGGGCATAATTTTTCTCTAATTGAAATATCATTTTCCCCGCTTAATGGCTAACCATTTGTTACCAATGGGAAAGTCTTTCTCATCGTAAATTGGAAATGGAAGTGATTCGGTTTGCACCAATCGAAACCATAAATTTGATACACAATAGAAGAATATGTATTATATATAGATATATAATACATATGAATTGAATCTATTTTTTTCCAGTATCGGTGATTGGTTAAGATAGTGGAAAAACTCCATTCACACTATTTTAACCAATCACCGATACTGGAAAAATTTCTTTCCTTTCGTTTGTATTAGTCTATGATCTGAACGAGTCGCACATACACCCTAGTACACGTTCCTCGGCGCTGAGGGCATCCCCGAAGAGCGGGGGATTTCGTGACATTTCGGATTGGCTGTCTTGTCTTTCTAATAAGTTGTTTCATAGTTGGCATGGTGATTCGTATACATAATGAGCTGGTTTAGATCAATCCTAACCCGATTCTCAATTAGAGACGGAAAATTTTCCGTCTCTAAATTCCGTCGGTAATTACAACTTTTTTAGTGGTGAATGGTCAAGAGAAAATAACTCATGCAATTAGTATATGTATAACTTTTTACATTAGAAATTTTCTCATTATATGCAGCATTTTTCACTCCATTCTTATTTCAGGACAATATAAAAATAAGAATAATAATATATTATTATTGACTTTATGTATAATAGATCTTTTAGAAATAAATGGAGAATAACTAGAAAATTTTGAGTAAAAAGGATAAATTAAGGTTTGATACAAAATTATAAAAAACAAATACGATTTACATATGTGTGGGTTAGGTTTGGTAACCCAAAGGTAGATATGAATCCATCATCGACCTAATGTCATATCATTAAACAAGACTCACTTTGACCTAATTATTTTTTATATGATGGGGTTAACCCAACTCGAATAAGATACGTTAGGTTGGATTAATGAGATAAATTGAGTTGTTAACACCCTTAATCAATTGAATCTCCTCCTTTATTATTTATAGCAATAGTTATTTTTTTTTGCATTTTTTATCATCTCATTTTTGTTAGCTTTGGTTTTTTTTTTTTTTAATTCTCGATGTCTAAAAGTCATATTGGACTATGATTAATCCGAGTCAACCTAGGTTGACCCATTTAAAGGGATATGGCTCTCTCATGGACTTTGTACTTATTTAGGAGAATTAATCTCCCCATCAGTCAAACCAATCAATGTTGGTATTTCCGGGTTACATTTTAAGTGTAAGTTTTTTAGACCAACTTCGTAATTTCGAGGTGTAGTTATCACTGAAGTTTAGTATTTTATCCTGTTCTATTTATAAAACTTTTTTTTAACCTGTGCAGCAGTGCATATGTTAATAAATCAAAAGTGAAAATATTTTATTAAAAAATGTAACATTTAATATTACTAACATATTGAATGTTATGATAGTTGTAATTTTCAATAAATTTTTTTCATTTTTGATTTATTATCCTGTGCAATGTTGTTCATGTTAAAATAACCGAGTTATAAAACTCCTCTAATCTAAGTACATATATATATTAATAAAAGATATTTTAATGCATTACCTTATTTTTAAATCGAGTTCTATTTAATTACTCACATTAACCAAAATCTAAAAAAACAATCATAAATGATAAAAATGAAAAAAAATTAATACTTTTAAAATTCTATAAAGAGTCTTATAAAAAAGAACTAAGCAAAAATCTTTAAAAGGTAATATTAAAAGAAATAGAGAGAGAACCCATTCTATCACTTACACTTTGTTTGGTTGTAGTGTAGAAATAAAGAAGAGAGGAGTAGAAAAGAGAGAAATAAAGAAGAGATAGAGATGATTTATGAGTTGTTTGGTAAGAGAGAAATAAGTGAGAAATAAAAGAGAAATGTGAATTTGAGGTGTTTGGTTTGATTGAAGAGATATGAGAGAAACGATATAATTAAATAATTTTCTGTTTGTTCCCGCCAACAAATTCATTTAAAATCGATTTTCAAATACAGAAATCGATTATCTGAAATTTTTTTTAACAAAAGTGTGAAACTAATCGATTATTAGCATGAGAAATCGATTAGTTTCAAAGAGTCAAAGCAAGTATATTCCCAATGGAGAATAAAGCAGCTCTGTTCCTTGCATAGGAAAAATGCCCTGTGGCTGCAACAACCAAACCGGTAATGTTTACGGTCAAGCAAACCATGAAAAGCCGCTTGTACACTGTGAACAATCCTTGATCTAGAAATACTATTGAGAGTTTGTTCTTTCGTGAAGGTGCAAGCTTGGATGGTTGGTCTTGGTCATGAACATTTTGTTTCTCGACATCTTAGGTATCTTCTTCATGGATGTCGTCTTCGTTTAGATCAAGGTCACAGAAATGGCGCTAGGCTTGCTGGAGGATCTTTCTTTGCAAATTTGCACCTTCGTTCCCGTACGTATACCACCTCCGTCGTAGCTCCTTCTCCGGTGAGCGCCGACGAACCACCTGCATGTGACATCCGTGCCTCCCTGCAACGAGCGTGGATTCTTCTTCCACCCACTTGACCCAGCAGCTGCCGTTGGGAGAGAGAACGGTTCGGTTTCTCTACTCAATTCTCTGCTGACTCTCGCCAATTTGGGAGAGAAGTCTCTGTACCGTGGGTCCCACCACTTTTACTAACCTTTTCTCTGCTTCTTCCCTAAACCAAACCGGGTAAGTGGAGTAAATCCATTCTATTTCTATGCTCACCTCTTATTTCTCTCCCACCTCCACATAACCAAACAAAGCATTAATATCTATATAAGAATGAACAATATCACAATATAGAATATGATATATTTTTTTTGGTTTAGTCATCTTTTTCAATGTATATTTTTTGCCTTGCGATTTTTTTTCGTTTTATTATTGTAATCGATTGTTGCCGGCTTTTATATACTCTTTAAAATTATTAAAATATAAGATGAATATTTTTATCCATCATGACATGTAAAGTTAATTACAGGCTATCAAAATTATCCTTATTGTTAATGAAATTAAATTATTTTATTCAAACAAAGTATTTAATTTATCAACAAAATGGAATTTAATTATTTTATTCAAACAAGAGAATCTATAAATGAGAAAAAAATCAAACGAAATAATTCGATTTCGGGTAACCTAATAAAACTTTCTTTTGATCGTCTTACTTATCTTATTTGCTTACTCAAGTTGGTTTATAGGGTGTTCAAGACTCGGTTTATCCCTCTGACCCGTCTTAACCCGTCCTATTCGGGTTGGGTCTGTTTCTGTCATACAGGAAAAAATAGAACCAAATCGGGTTTCATCGGGTCTTATTTGTTGACTCGACATGGACAGGTTCGGGTTAACCTTTGGGTTACCCGACCCGTCATTTATATATAAATATAATATTTAATACTTATAATTTTCTATTATGTAAAGTCCTAACCTTATTTTTTTCATTTTAGATAAGGTTTTTTAGTCTAAGTTTCCTCTATCTACCTTTAAAAATACATTCTATACGTAAATTTATATAGTGATATAATGTTATTATAGTTTTAGTAATGTCCAAACTTTAAAAAATGAAAAAAAAA
Organism: Sesbania bispinosa; assembly: GCA_026901365.1. Classification (NCBI taxonomy): domain Eukaryota; kingdom Viridiplantae; phylum Streptophyta; class Magnoliopsida; order Fabales; family Fabaceae; genus Sesbania; species Sesbania bispinosa. The sequence goes on along the minus strand of QLOH01000476.1, from coordinate 462,651 downwards.
TGTTGCATGCACTAAGAAGAATTCTATCTATGCAATATATTTATTAATTATATGAATTATTTTCTTTTGAACATTATTATATGATCGTTTGATGATTATATTTAGCTTATGTATCAGGTCAACCTGGTCATGTCATACTAAGACTCGGTCTTATTTAAACTTGCACATCATCGGGTTTTTTCGAGTCCATAGAATTGACCTAGTAAAAAATTACGGCTGGATTAGGAACAAACAAAACTCGTCCCATGAACACCCTAAACCCTAAACCCTAAACCCTAAACCCTAAACCCTAAACACCCCTATAATGACTAATAAGAATTTCTGACCATTTAATATTTTTTTGATCACATATGATGGATAGTCGATCAATACCATGCATATCATGGAACTGGATCCTCTCTAGTAAGACTGGAGAGAGCCCGTAGGAAAGAGAAAGTATATGGTGGGTCCCACAACATCATAGTCCATTGGAGTTATGGAGTGTTAGGTGGTGGCATTTAATTTCGATTTTCAATATTTATTATTTTATTTTTTATTTACATTTCAAATCTGCAAAACAAAACTTACAAAGGCGGGAAACTGCTTGAGACAAAAGGGCGGTAAAGACAAAATCAAAGAGGCCGCATGACATGAGGGGGTCCTATTGACGATATCACCCTCCCACTAACATATTAGAATTAGAACGTTATCCTGTGATTTGTAAGGTAATACTTTAAAAAAAATCATAATTGTAAAAAATAAGTTTGATCAAATTAAATATCCATACTTTATAGAAAAATATAATTAAATAGAAAATCATTAACTATTCGTATTTTATTAGTAACTTACAAAAAACTATATATTGAGGAAAAAACTTCAAAATTTGACATGTGATATAAATTTAAATAAATTTATTATAATAACATAAAAAATAGAAAAAACTTAAAGAAGTATATAAAAGGATGTAAATGTGTTGTGATAAAACTTATCTAAAAAATGGAAAAATTGTAAGAAGAACTAGATATTTTTAAACTGAAAAATGAATGTGATTTCTTACTTTGTATGAAACTAAAAGAAAGAAAATGTGAAATTAAAAATACACCAAGATAAAAAAGCAAAGTAAGAAAATAAAAAATAAACATGACACATTAACTACATACGTGTTAGCTTGTAACTTAAATAAGTGCTACATACACCGTCTATTTTATATAGACGAAAGAGTTTCATTGTGGCTATTTTAAATTGGTTGAGGAGTCATTATCAACTTCATTAACAAATGAGTCCAAAGTGTTTTATGATCCAAAATTGAGGAGTAAAAAGTTACAATAAACAAATAAAAGAGTGTGAAAAAAAAGTTGAATAAACACTCAAGGGAAATGAGAGTGTTCAAGGGCTTCTAAGACACGTGAATCAATAGTTTTGTTAAAAGTATAAGATCCATCGACATCATTAATTCTAAGTTATGGGAGGTCTGTCAACTTTATCTATTGTTTGGGATAAAAACTACTTAAATTATGTATTGAATATAACTCCGTATTAGTTGTTGAACTCGTGACAATTGGATATTCTAAATCTCACTATGCTTGTCCATAGTTAGATTAATACATGCTTTATTGAAAAATATTAGGATGTTAAGATTTCTTATGGCTTAGGTGGAAAAAAGGGGTAAGAGATTGGATGTTAAGATTTGTATTTATTACATATTCCACCTATGGGCCATGGTAGTTTTTTCTTCAAAGACTTATTCATTGTATCATTTTAAATTAGTTAGGTGTTTCATATGTTGTTGTAAAAAAATGTAATTTTTTTTATGATTTATATAATATGCAATATAATATTAACAACAATAAAAAATTTAATATTAATATGAGGTTTTAAGTTCTAACCTCATTGCATTCCATAAAAAAAAAACAACAAAACTTGTCAAAAACTTATCTTAAAATTGCATGGAAATAGTTTTGACATTTAATTTTAATTTTTCAATTTTATTGAACTTAAATCAACTCAATTGCCTTATTAATTATTTTTTAAATAATAAAAGTACTTATATTTTGATAAAATTATTCAAAGAAGTAAAAAAATGTCCAGTGATAACACAAGTTAATTAAAAAATTCTCATAGCCAATGACTAGACATGACTAAACTTAATTAGTTAAATTTTTTAATTTTAAAATAAAATAATCTATTATAATCTGGTTCCTAACCACTCTTAAATGAAAAATGGAAAAACCGAAAAAGAATACTAGGGAAACGTTGTTGGAGGGCTTTTTGGTCAAAGGAAGGGGTTTTTCTTTCTGAAACTGTGGTAGGGTCCACCATGGCAAGGATAGCGGTGGAATTTGCACAAAAGATTTGAAAATGAAAGTGATTCGATTGAATTGGATTGAAATTTGACCCATTTAAGACACAGTAAAGCCAGAAATGGAAAAAAAAAATCTACACTCAGAGAGACACAAGCCCTAAAAATGTGCTAAAATTTGAATTGAACAGCTCAAGCCCTAAAACTGAAAACACATTTCAGACACTGCTTCTCTCTTTCTTCTAACGTCTACCACACTACACTGTTGTTCCTTGTTGCTACCTCTCTTCCACCCACAGCTGCACAACGCAACTTCAAGGTGACCCATTTGTTTTTAATTGAATAATAATGATGTTTTCTTGGGTTCTGTACTGTTTGATTTATTGTTGTAAACTGAATGTAATCCTTCTTGTGCTTTTCTTAAGCTCATCTTGTTTCTCTATCTACCATTTTTGTGAATGCCCCAAAAGATTCTGTTTTCTAGTTTGATTGCTTAAAGATTTAAGATGGGGAGCAATTGGGTTTCTAGTATGTGGGGTTTTTTTCATTCAGTTGTGAATTTTTCAATCGTTCCATTTGCAAGAATAATCGTTTATTCATTTTTGTTCAGAAAAGCTATAAACTTTAACTCATGTTGCTACCTTTTCCATTCAATTGTAAAATTTTCAGCTGTCCCAGTTGCAAGATTAGTCATTTATTCTTTTTTCTATAGAAAAGCTATGAACTTTACCTCAATTGCTAGCTTTTCCATTCAATTGTAAAATTTTCATTCATTCATTCTTTTATATTTGCTCATGGTGCGTTGTATTTAACTGTATCATTGTCACTTATGGTGGTTTCTTCGGTTTTAGTTCAACAATGGGAAGGAGTCTGAGTCCAGTGCTACAACGAGAGCTTCAAAATCTTGACAAAGATGCAGATAGTCGCAAATCTGCAATGAGGGCATTGAAATCGTATGTGAAAGATTTGGACTATAAAACAATTCCTATCTTTCTTGCACAAGTTTCTGAGACCAAGGAAACTGGTACTTTGTCTGGAGAATTCACAATTTCACTGTATGAAGTTCTTGCTCGGGTTCATGGAGTCAAGATTGTTCCCATGATAGACAGTATTATGCAATCCATTGTTCAGACCTTAGCTTCAAGTGCAGGGTCTTTCCCTCTTCAGCAAGCTTGCTCAAAGGTGGTTCCAGCTGTAGCAAGATATGGAATTGACCCCACAACCCCAGAAGAGAAGAGGAGGCATACAATTCATTCTATTTGTAAGCCTCTTTCTGATTCTCTCTCAAGCTCTCAAGAGAGTTTGAGTTGCGGGGCAGCACTTTGCCTGAAGGCTCTTGTGGATTCAGATAACTGGCGGTTTGCTTCAGATGAAATGGTCAACAGGGTTTGCCAGAATGTTGCTGTGGCCTTAGAGGGAAAATCCACTCAGACCAATTCACACATGGGTCTGGTTATGGCCTTAGCCAAGCGTAATGCTTTGATTGTTGAAGCCTATGCTAGATTGCTCATACAATCTGGGCTGCGAATACTAAATGCTGATGGTGAGCTTTTGGAGGGGAATTCTCAGAAGCGATTTGCAGCCATTCAAATGGTGAACTTCTTGATGAAATGTTTAGATCCCAGGAGCATTTTCTCTGAGGTTGAGGAGATAATTGAGATGATGGAGCTGTGTCAATCTGACAAAATGGCATATGTCAAAGGTGCTGCATTTGAAGCTTTGCAATCTGCTAAGAGAATTGCCATTGACAAAAAATCCAGATGTGTAAAGAGTCCTGCTTCAGTGACAGGGTCAAATTTTAGCAGGAGAGACTATATGGAGGGAGAAAGTTTTTCTGGTGATGGAGACCATTCTCCTGCATCTATGTCACCAGAGTCACGTACCTTAGATTTTTTCCCTGGATATGAATCCCTTGTTGAGTCTCCCATTTCAACAAATCAGCCTTCTCAGAACTTGAACTATACAAGAAGGAGTATAAATAGGAAGCTTTGGAGTCATGAAAATGGAGGGGTTGATGTGTCTCTCAAGGATGGTTTGTTCTCGAAGTCAGGGCAGGGAAATGCCTTGTTTGAGCACACTGTGGATCACGAGTTTTCCAATGGAGGGGGAGATTTAACAGAGGAATTTGCTGGTTTCATGCACAGAAATCCTAGGCATGGAGTATCCAAAAGTACCAACACAAGTCCCCTAGTAAGTCTCTCAGATATTGATCATATATTCTATTAAATTCTGGGAACAAAGTTGCATGTTCTAAACGGACATCTTTACAAATGGATATTTCCAAAGTTGTTCCTTCCCTCCTCTATTAACATGAAGTGGTTGCATTTGCATGTCGCATTGCATACCCATTTTCCAATAAGATTATAGAGTATGTAGTTTTTTCTTCCATTTCCAAACCCCTTTGCTATGCTACATGCAACCATTTCATGTTAACAGTCTTATGAATGATTATTATTGTATATACTTGTTGTTTATTATTAATTCTCCTTCTTTGTTAGCGGTACTTTTGAAGTAAGCTTAACGGTAAAAAGTTAGATAATGAAGGTTCTTTTCTAGCCATTAATTCATGAAATAATTATAACAATAATGGTATTACTGTATTAGTTGCAAGGAAAAAAAAGAACAGAAAGCAGAGAACACACTTCTGATCACGATATACTATTTCATTTAATCACAATTTTACTTTTACCTTACATTGCATAGTGTTTTTGTGCACCATTGGTTAAAGAGTGCTGCATGCATAAACTTGAATGCACTATTACTTAACATAAACTTTTCATGTGCATACATCAGTTCAAACTTTATGTGAACTTATTATTAGTGGTCTATAAAAGCTGCCAAGGGCAGTGCCTCAAGTCAAATCATGTTCCTTTGTAAATTGAAACTTCAATGATTTCCTAAGCTGCTATGTTTATGATTAAAATCATAAGTTCTTGTTTTGTTCTATAGAGTTAACTTATTTTGTGTTCTCTCCTGTACACAGAGATCACGCACACCGGTTAATGTTGACAGCATTAAAATCTTTACAACCCCTAGGAAGCTCATTCACTCTCTTCAAGACCCAGATGATGAGACTTCAGATTACTCTGAGAAACAGAATAGAAGGTTCAGGAGTCTATCATCAGGCAATATTGAGTGGAGCCCAGCTTCTTATTCTAAATATGACCAGAATGGGGCTGCAGATCATGGCAACTATGATCCTAAAGAGAATGAAAGCTCGTGTGATGATGTGCAGTTTCAAGGTGGACAGGAGTCTGTCTCATCAACTGATGACCTTCCTGTTGGTGATGCTGATATGCAGAGGCCTCCTGAAAGTAGAGATGATACTCAAACTGTTCTCATGAAAAAGCCTCTTCAAAAGGCTAAACGTAAATTTGTCTGTGGCCTTTCTTTTGTTCTTCTTGCAATGGCTACACCCTTGCTCTGGATTAACAGTCAGGAAGAAGGCCACTTTCTTGTCCCAACATAATGTGCTCATTCTAGTGGACAACCTGGGAGTTAGGAGAATTATAGATATGGTTTGTGAAAGTACTAGTCAATTTCAACTAAATGTTGGGATGGAAGTTCAGTGAAGTAAAAGATCAGTAAAATTGAGCACATTCAATGTGCTTTTGTTTTTCTTTAAAGAGTCTGTAAGAACTTTTATCTCAATTCTACCTTCTGGTAGAATGGAAAAACAAATGCCATATTTGAAATTAGATGGATCATTTCATTATGCTCTTTTGATAGATGATAGAAATATGGGGACTAGATGTAGTTATACATAGTTTTTTAGTTTTCATGTAGTATGTGAAGTTATCTGGTATTTTAGAGGTTTTATATCTGTTTACATGACATGTAAGAATTATGATTATGAGAAATTTAGCTTCTTGGCTACTATATATATATTGGATGGTTAAGCTTATCATTAATTTTATTTTTGGTGCAATGATTTTTACTAACCTTCATGAAGGCATAAGTTAATTCATAATCATGAAAGAGTGTCAAAGTATGGCCCCTCCCCCTCCCTGCCCCCCTTAACTGGTGGTTATGATTTCTGCCCCAATTCTTCCACATCATTAAAAGAACAATATTATCATTAGAAATTATACAATCCAAATTTTTAGGTCATTTGGCATGATGGAACATAATATCTCACCTTTTCAAGTTGTCACTCGAATTGTATATTTGTATTCATCAACATGCTGCTGAATGAAATTTCAAGTTGTCACTCGAATTGTATATTTGTCACTCTTGCCCTTTATCCAACTCATCAAAATGAAATTTCTATAGGACAAACCTAAATTTTACACGAAAAGCACATCTTTTAGTGTGCTGCTGAGTTAATTCGCTCAAGACAATTGCAAGACAAGCTTAAGCATCATGTTATAGATTTGGATTGTGTAGATACTGCCCTCCTCTCCATACATCTTCAGGACCTAGTACTATCGGTTGGAGGACAGCTGCTTGACCAACACATATGTAAGCATACTTGCTGTAAATTTCAAAGCTTGAGCCAGGACTGAAGAGGTAGATTTCATCAAATCCATTCCTTCCAACTGATACTGAGTTTCTTCTACCCTGATACAATAAAAAAGTTTATTGGAATATACCATGTGAGGAATAAAAATATATATTACAGTTGATCTATATAACCTATAAATTATATGCTAAAACTATTAACTGCGAACTTATATTTAATGACATATGAACTTGTTACTAAATTTTAGCATGAAAATTAATGAAGGTACTGAGCTTCAATTGAAATCATGAAGTCTGCAGTGGAATCATTGCAGAGGGGAACCCCGTTTAATGAAAACAGATTCTGAGGAAAAGCAACTATGAACTTGAACATGTTCATCTGACTGGATACGGTAATGAATATGAAGAAAATACATATGTATAGACTAGATTACTAGTAGAACACTAAAGCAGGTAGAGATGGAGGAGGAAGAATCATGTTAGACTATAACACTAAGACTATATAATCCTGCTATAGTACCCATCAATGGTAATATTCAGAATCATGTTAGAATATATTCTAAGGTAAATATATATATATATATATATATATATATATATATATATATTCTACAGGAAAAGATTATATCTTCAACTATGTAAGGTATATGCACAATCTTGACTATTAATTACTAGGGAGTTATTCAATGTCATGAATGAAAATATGAGGTCTGTAAGTTTATGTTTGTGCAGGTATCACTACTCATTTTATCTTCTGAGGATGATGATTACAAACCCTGTCAATCACTGTAAAATTTCGAGGCGCATTTGTGTATACAAGGCTTATTTTCTCCCTTAACTGCTTGTAGCTGTCCATTTCTTCACCATTCATATCTTCACTACCTCTTTGGCTTCCTTCTGCTTCATTGTTCTGAATTTTTGTGCCCCAACGAGGAAAAAGTTGCTTAAGTGCTGATGAATTCAACATTTTTCCAAACCCTTCCCCCTGGCCTGAATCTGGAGGACTCAAAATAAATTCTGATTTAAAAGGGGGTTTGCTGCAGTAATCTGATCCTTCTAATCCTATTGCATAAGTTGCTTCTGGTGAGCTTACTGTCAGATGACTCAGAATGGACCCTGTCATTTGAAGAGGCAAAGACTTTGAGTTTGATATTTCAACCTCTGAGCTTAAGACATCTTCTTCCAAAGTCACAATGTATTTTAATCCAATCTTGTCCTCTGGTTCTCTGTTTATTAATTCTATCTGCATGAGATATGCATATAATTAGCATTAAAAAAGAATGAGAAAACAGCAAGCCACTAATATGCATAATAAATAAGTACCTATAGGAATATCCGGATGTGCATGCTTACCAAAAACAAAAGCCATATTTGAGGGTAGATGATAAAAATTGAAATTATAAAAGTAAATAAACTGAAGTATCTAATTAGCATGTATGGCAGATTGATTATCAAGACAAGCACTGACAAACTACTTTAGTTCTTTCTTCTCAAGATCTATTACTTATTTGCTGGGAGTTCTTCCCATGGTTCATTCAGGCTTTTGATCTGAATATTAATAGATCATCTCCTAGTTCCATTTGTCCAGCACTAACTAGTTCTAAAACTACTCTAAAGAGAAGTTCCCATGATGTATCCTTACTTGTCAAATGAAGATGAAGAAGGAACAAACAATAAAAAGAAAAAATAATTTGAAATTTCTTTATGTAACACACCTTACTGAATTACACTGGAAAACAGACCTGAATGGATTCCTCAGCATTGCCCTTAATGTTATGGAGAATCCAGTTAGTTGGAGACCACGAAACTTCATCATCATCGGTTTGAAGATTGAAGTTTAAAGACACCCCTCCTTGAATGATGGCATCACCATATTGTCCCTGTGAAACTGCAGTATGGAGCAGCTCCATCTTGCCCCCATGCCACATGGGGGCCTTGTAGGAGGTGATCAATCCACTTGGCAACAACATGGTAACAATGCTTCCATTTTTCAATTCCATCTTGGCCATGTAGCTGTCACCAACTCCTTCAAAGGTGACTCCATGTCCATTGAATTCTTCTTCCAAGTAGTCAAAGTTGATGGGTTGGTAAGGGACTGAAGCCACTGCTGGGAGTGGAAACTCTCTCTTGCATTGGTTGTGTCCAATATACGTAGCAGAAGAAGGTAAATAAGTGTGTGAAGAAGGTGTGTTCCTAATAGAAGTTAAAGTAGATGTGGGAATGAAACGACTGGAGCAAAAAAGTGAACTTAAAGCCATAGTCATGCTTCATACCAAATGAGGTCTTACTCTAGACATTCATTCAGAAGGAACAGAAAATTTTCTTCTTGTTGTTGGTTTGGCTTGAAATTGGTCCATAAGTGGATAAGGTGATTGACATTATCGCTTTTGTTATTTCACACTACTAGCATCTCAGATATTTCAAGATATTTTTGTAGCCTTTGTCCTTTCTTCTAAACACCTACTTTTGTTTTATCTCATTAGCCATGATACATTGACTGCTAAATCTTATATTTTCTCTCATTTAAAATTTCTCTCCTCCCCTCTAAATATTATATTTTCCTTGCCTCTGACCCAATTATTTTGTAGAAAAAATAATTAAAGATAATAAATAATTTTATTTTCTTAAAAAGTTATAAACGTACTTTTTTATTTTTAAATTAATAAAAGTAAACTATAAAATATAACAAAATAAACCAAATAAAATTAACTTTTAATTTTATTTTATTTCATCATAAAAATAAAATATGGAGTAATGTTTGTTTATGGCGTAGCCGTAAACGGATGAGGTGAGGTTGCTCAAGATGTTGAGGGTGGCGGTTCGTTGGAATTGGAGGCCATTGACTTCTCTCCCTCTAACTCGCTTCAAACGCCGAACGCTGAACCCTAGGCCTCGATTCCCCACCTTGAAGCTCTTCTGTTCTGCTGTTGATGGCGACCTCAACACCTACCTCCGCTGTTCAATGCCGCAGAAGAACCCGCTCCGAGTTGCCGTTCTCGTTAGCGGAGGCGTTGATAGCAGCGTCGCTCTCCGGCTACTCCACGCCGCCGGCCATTCCTGCACCGCTTTCTACCTCAAGATATGGTTCCAAGTATGCCTTCCTTCCTTTGCATCTACCAAGCATCACTTCTTCGTTTTCAAATTGCATAATTGCTTTCGTGGTTTTCTGTAGGAAGACTTCGAGAACTTCTGGTCGGAATGCCCCTGGGAAGATGATTTAAAGTATGCCAAAGCTGTTTGTAATCAGGTCACGTTCTTATCAACATCTTTATTGTAGTTGAATTTGATGTTAACCGGCACGTTACCAATGTCAAGTTAAACGGTATTTGTATTTGCATTTGCAGGTTGATGTACCGTTAGAAGTTGTGCATTTAACCGATGAATACTGGAAAAATGTGGTATGCAAATGCAAGACCCCTTCACCAGTTCACCTACTTTTATCCAAATAATAATAGCATAGCATTTCTTGTTATCTACATGATATTGATACCTGGTTATTTAACTAGGCTTTTAAGTTAATAGATACATTTTAATTGCAATAGCACTATAGGGCATCTGGGCATAGGCCTGTTTATCAGGTTTCTTACATCATTGAAGAGTATCGGTGTGGTCGAACTCCTAATCCAGATGTTCTTTGCAATACAAGGATAAAGTTTGGTATGCATCCTGTCAAATGCAATGTAACCAATCTAGGCACGTTGAAGTTTATTTCATGTGCTTTCTTTCTGTTTCATTAACCAGATATATATTGTTTGTTCTGTTAGGTGCATTCTTGGATGCAATCAATGGTATGGGTTTTGATTATGTTGCCTCTGGGCACTATGCAAATGTTATCCATCCATTTGCGGATCAGATGGATGAGCCTTCTGTTCTGGAACTATCGCAAGACATGGTACCAATATGAGATATACTTTTTATGATTACAAGATCTTGTTTGCATTTGTGGATTTTTGGTGACATTTCTGTACTGCCAGCTCTGTTTGAAGAAAGTTCACTGATTAATTTTTATTAAATAGTTTATAATAATATTAAGTTTTGCATGTTATTTTGCTTGCCTGTTTATTACTTGGAAATATATTTTTCCATGTTGTTAGTTTCTAATGCGGTTTTGAAATTTTAGGTAAAGGATCAAACATACTTCCTTTCACACCTCTCTCAATCCCAGCTGAAGCGACTTCTTTTTCCGCTTGGTTGTATTCCCAAGGTATGTTGTGAGTAGTGACTAATACCATTTATCAACCCAAATTACAATTAATTTTGTCTGTGGTTCAGTCATTTTATGATGTCTAACATGAGAGCTCAGACAGTAATATGCGTCTAGAATATATTTGTTTAATATTTTAGTGCCTTTAGTTGTTATTTGAGATTGAAAATTAGATGCTGCTTTGCAGTAACCATTTGTAAAGGGCAACAAGTTATCTTGCTCTGTATGAAGAATTTTTATCATCTTGTGGCTAACATCCTTTTTTTTCCCTTTAAAACACCACTTGCTATCCATTTTTTTAAAAGGTCTGGCATGTGAACTCAGGCAGGATGTTTTCAGAATAAATTTTGAGTGCCCTTAATTGTAGTCTGAGGTTGAAATTTTGATGTCGTTTTGCAGTAACCATTTATAAAGGCCAACACATTAACTTGTTCAGTATAAGGAACTTATTTTTTTTATAATCATGTGCATGCAAACGTGCTTTTTTTTTTTAAATAACTCTACATGATATTATGAAGAAATTTTCAATCTGATTTTTGTTTCCTGCCACATCATCTGCAGGATGAAGTCCGCAGGCTTGCCACTAAATTTGATCTACCCAATAAGGATAGAAAGGATTCCCAGGGAATATGCTTTTTGGGAAAGGTATGTAGAGTGAACAGCTCTGCTCTTTTATGCGATATCTATTTCAATGTGTTGTGAAATAGAGTTCATTACAAATCACTCTTGATCTTTCAAATTGTTTAGCAATGTCCATTATGAATTACTGTAACTATTCGTTAATTTTCTATTTTAAAACTTCAATACTTTCATTTTGTTTACATTTTATCTATTGTTTTGAATCAAGTCTTGAAGATAGTTTTCTTTTATAACTCTGTCTTTGTTCACTTTTTGTGTCAGATAAGATTCAGTGAATTTGTTGCAAGACATATTGGGGAGAGAGAAGGTATCATACTGGAAGCTGAGACAGGAGATTTCCTTGGCAAACATCGGGGCTTCTGGTTTTATACTATTGGTCAGCGCCAGGGTCTACGGCTACCTGGAGGACCATGGTTTGTTCCTACTATATTTCTGACATCAGTTATATTTATCTAATAAATTTCCTATCACATAATTATACACTCCATTTGATATTGAAGGTAGATCCACATTGTAGGTGCAGAAATATGAAATTATGAATCTTTGTTAGTTTGCTGTCCCACAATTTTAAATCTTGATTATTCACTAGGAAAAAAAATCCCATTTTTCATCTTATGCAGGTATGTTGTTGAGAAGGATGTTAAAAATAATGTAGTTTTTGTGTCAAGAAATTACTTTTCCTTTGACAAAAGAAGACGCATATTCCGTGTTGGATCTTTAAAATGGCTTAGTGGGTCACCCCCTAGCCAGACGAGTCAGCTCCAATGCAAGGTAGATACATTGAATATCAATTTCTCTTCCCTGTTATTACAAACGTTTTTTTATAGTATTTGAAGTTCTGATATCTTAACCTTTTCAGGTAAGACATGGTCCCGGATTCTATAATTGTATCTTACAAATGGAAGTTGAAGTAGATGGCCAAGATGAGACTGCTGTCGTCCGCATATCTGAGGATGATCAAGGCCTAGCGGCTGGGCAGTTTGCGGCCTTTTATGAGGGAAGAACATGTATAGGTTCTGGTGTGATTTTGGAGTCCTGGGATGATCAAAGTTTTCCAGTATGTGCAAAAGCATTAGAAATTGCAAGAATGGAAGATAAATCAAAGATTGGTAATCCAGTTAAGATAAAAGTTAAACCAGATAACCTGCAAGAAGTGTGTGATTCCACAGAGTTAGCAAGTAAAGCATCATAAGGGAGTAAGAGATTCTGGAATAAATAGGCAGACATGTCAGAGGAATACAGTTTCCATACTCCCATTCAACAGACTATAAAAGAATTGGCAGGCGTGAGCATAATGTAGACTTTATGGTCTTTGCTCTTTGGTTATGAACGTTTTCAAATGTTCGGGAGAATCTTAAGGGTATGTTTGTGAGTTGAATTTTGGAGGGGAAGGGAGGTAACGGAAGGGTTTATTGGAAGCCCTTCCCCCCTTTGTGTTTGTGAGTTTAAGTATTTTACAAAGTCTTTCCCTCCTTTTCTCCCCCTCCCTTCTCCTTCCAATCCTTTCTTTTCCCTCCTCTCTAATCTCACAAACACACCCTAAGTATTTTTTGGAGGGACGGATGGCTAGTTTTAGATTGCAACAATGTAAAGTAGGTAGAGAAGTAGGACGTACCATTATTTGGTGTTTTGATTATGTAATATAGCCTGTAGGTGGTTTAGGCCATGTGCAACGCATGGTTCTACTTTCATGAACAACCTGAGCAAGTAGCACACCATTGGAGAGGATCATAGTGGGATTCATTAAAAATAGAGCAACCGGTGCTTTGTATTATTTTGTGAGATCCTGTGAAATTTATATAATCAAATATTAAATATGACATATTTATGAAATGTAATTAGCATTTTTTTGTGCTCAAAAGAATTGTGCGATGTACATAATATAATAAAATATTCGGCTACTTGGGTTGCATAACTTGCATTCCAACAGCTACAATTTGACAGCTATAATTGATAAAGCTTGATAGCATTCCAGTTCATTAAAAGCAAAGCAACCAGTGCATTCTATTATTTTGTGAGGTCCTGAGAAATTTATATCCTAAAAGGATTTAATTGACTGTCAGTGTAAATAAGTTTTACACAGACATCCAATAGTGTGTCACCACATCATTTAATAAATGTGACCCCTTGTGTTATTAAATTCAATAAATGATGTGACGACATATCATTGAATGTCCGTGTAAATTTTTTTATGAAATGTAGTGAGCATTTTCTTTCTGTGCTCAAAAGAATTGTGCAATGTGACGCATAATATAATAAAATATTCGACTACTTGTGTTACATTCCAACAGCTACAATTTAAGGACTAATTGATAAAGTTTTTTTTTTTTACGTAAATAATTGATAAAGGTTGATAACATTTCAACGGCAAGAATTTTACATTGAACCGTTATTTTATAAAGGTCTATAAATAGTACAATTTTTATTGACCAAAAACAAAATAGTACCATTTTGATAATATTTTTTTTCTCACAATAACCTTTACAAAATCTTTCATCTTTTACGGTTCTACCTACTTATTCTCTTAAATTCTCTTTGCATTACTTTCCTTTTTCCACACAAATATAATCCCAATCCCAATCAATACATCCATTCTCGAGTGAATACTGTTATTTAAATCAAATTCAACAAAATCATTCCGACCAAATAAAAAATATCAACAAAATCATTGACAAGGAGAAACCTGCGTTCATTTGTACATAATAAATCGCATACTTCCTTCATTACCCTTATTTTTATTTATAATTATCATGTTTTGTATTGTAAGGTTAGATACTTATATATTTATACGAAGAATCAAATAACCTCCTAATACCCTGTACAGATTAACAGGTAAGTTGATTTTTTTCCCAAAGAAAATGATAATGTTTTGCACAAGAAACATAACAATGATAACATCACCACTATGCTTAACAATTCTGCTTGCACCGAATGAAAGAGAATTCTTGGCACTCCAATATGATACTACAGTTTATGGCATGCAACACAGGGATTTAGTGAACTATGCTCAACAAAATTCCCAAATAATTTTTACATAACTATCAAATGGCAGGACAATAATGCTCAAGAAAAGAACACCACCACTCTTACAATGGGGACTAAAATAAAATTTACAGACCTCATTCGTATTCCATGGATAATCAAAATTCAAAATTTGTTAAGATCCCTTTACTGACATCAAAAGAAAACAAAATGCCTAAGCCATGTAGCAAGTTCAAGTGATGATGTTGTGGTACAAGCAAAAGTAACAATCAATTCTAACAACTTTAGTCTTCGTCCATGCCAGCACCAGCAGGTTGCTCTCTCCTGGGGCCACCAGCCGGTTTTGCCATAATAATCTGGAAATATGAAAATACACCCTCCATAAATTTATGCAAAGAAAAATAAATGAAAATACTTCATCCAATTTCACATAAAGAAGTATATGCAATTGTCAACAATCGTCATGACAGGCCTCATAACCTATTTATTCCCCCAGTCAATTGCGTTTAGTAAAAAAGAAAGGGTATCAATGGAGTAACTGCAATATTTAATTTTCATTTAAATCAATTGCTTTTCAAACATGAAACACTCAAGGATTTCTCATAACATTAAATAATGGAATAAGTGGTAGACTAGGTTTTATTGAAATGAATATCATAACCTTCCTAAAGCCATATTGTAAGGAATTGTCAGTTGACTATATTTTAATTCCAGGTCCATACAAACAGCTCTTGGCAAACTAATAGTTTATTCCTATTGAGCAGTGCATAAATTGAATTATCATTATGTGCACATAAGAATATCCCATTGCTAACTCAAGCATTGTTTCTAGACCTTTATATTTACATTCTAAAGAAAACATGATCCCTCATGCACTATAAGTGGCGAACCAACAAACACCCAAAATTTTAATTATTAGATTCCATGTCAGCATATGGCATGCATCATGTATCCATACAGTTTAGTTGCTGTTAAACAGAAGCAACATATTATTAGTATTATTCTAAACTACAGGTTTCAATTTCCTAATTTACTTCCAATCTCCCCCATTAAAAAAAAAAAAAACAGAACAGAACAGAACAAAATAGGGAAAAAAAAGTCACATCACCAACACTGCTTGTCACAGTTTAGGTTGGATTTTCCTTCATAAATATTATTTCTAACCATCAAAATTGTGTTTCTGAGTTTGTTTACCCAAAAGAAAAGTGTGCTTCCTATGTACTTATTTAAGGTGGCAATCTGGAATTGACAGGGAACAATTGAATTGACTACTATTTACTTCTAGTTGATTACCTGGTCCACCCGTAGGACAGTGCATGTAGCATCCGCAGCATATTTAAGAGCAAACAACCTGAGCAGAAAAACGATATGATGAAACTAGTCCTCCACATGGTATGAGATAAATCTAAGTCAACGTAGAATTATTTCAAATCTCAACAGTTGAAAGAAGGCTCCATCAATCACAACATTAATTACTGTCTTTAAATTTTTAAATGACAAGGCTATTTAGAGAAATATAAACTACCAATAATGAAAAGTGAGTTCATTATATGCTCAAACTAGGAGGTTGCCACTTGCCACCATATAAAACATGCATGCATTAGAAAGTAGCTTACTTAGTCACATGGAGATCCCAAACCCTCATGGATGAGGCATCCTTACAAACACCTTCTTCCAAATCAATGCCAACTTTGGTATTTCCAGATGCATGTTCCGCATACAAAGAAGATATGATCTCCATTGCATTTAGCCCAGCATTATCAGCTAAAGTTCTAGGAATCATTTCAAAGCTTTCAGCAAACTTCGCTATAGCATACTGATCCAATCTGCAGAGCCATTGCAAATATTTATTCCATCCATTCATGTCTCAATTACCCAATAAGCACTAAACAAACAAAATAAAGCCCTAAAACACAGTTATATAGCACATGTACTTTTGCCAATGTTCCATACTCCACAGATGGATATATGTGGCATATAATCAGAAACATGAGATAATCATGCAACTAACAATCAAACTAAATTCCCCATGTGATTTTTAAGAAAAAACCTACACCCAAACAATGAATGAAAGAAGAGTGTGTACACATCAATATCCCAAGAATACAAACCCATGTCTTTTGTACTAAAAACTTAGGGAAATACAAAGTACCCTGTTTCCTTGAAGGAAAAGTCTTTCACCCTTTTAGCTAACTCAATTTCAGTTGCTGCAGCTCCAGGTACAATACGGCTATCCCTGCACATGGCCTGACAAATAATTGCACAGAAAAAGACTAATCAATATTCAAAATTACAATTAGCTACATTATTTTTTAAAAAAGTAAAATGCCTTCCAAAGTGTGATCCAAACAGATGTAATAGCAATCTTGGGTTTGCAAAGGCCCTATTTTTACAACATTGATGGGTGAAAAATTAATATTGACTTTCTATGAAAGTTGCAACATTGGAAATTACCTTGTAAGTGTTCACTCCATCATCAACCGCTCTTTCAAGATCATCTAGTATACTATCGGTACTACCTCGTAAAACAACAGTGGATACAGAATTTCCACCATCTTCATTTTTCACAATGGTCACCTACACATCATATCATCATAAAAAAGGGTAAAACATATGCTACATGTAGAAATGAGAACAAAAAGAAGCAAGGGAATAAGCCAATAAAAAGAGAGAAACGTAGGACCAAGGGAATGACAACCAAAAGAAATGCCTTGAACATACACTGACACCACCGATTTCCTCGACTGAAATAGAATCAACATATCCAAGATCGTCTGGGTTTGGTTGGCTAAGTTTCAGCTGTTGCAGGAAAATAAAATGGGTTAGACAGAAGGTAGAAATATTCTCTATGTAGCCAAAGAAGCAAAGCACAAACCAGAGCAACAGCATCAGTTGTCCGGCAAAATCGACGTAGTTCAAACTTTGAACTGATTTTCAGAACCATAAGCCTACAAGCAAAAAATTTTATGTTAGAGAGTAATCTAGACTCATACCACAACTTCAAATTAACAGATACACTGACAATGTTAATATTAATTCAATAGCATGATGAGATATGACTTCACGCACTTGTAACGCTCACAAAAATGTAAAGCCATCTCTCCTACTGCTCCTCCACTGACAATCACTTTAGCACCAGAATCTGCTACTGCCTTGATGAGCTCCTCTACCTTAGCCTCTTCAGTTTTTGAATAATTTTCTAGCTATATCAATCAAAACAAATAGAAAAAAGTCCAAACAGTAAAAGCATCAAATAATTTTAAAAAAACATGTAAATAAGTTCCCTATGAACTATGAAAGGAAAAACTTGGTCCATCAAATCTTAAAAGCTCCATCAGTACAGCATCATGTAATAAATAAAGCCATTGCCTTACACAGCAAGAAACGGTTAAAAATTGAAGGCAGAATACAAGTTATTGAAATATTGTGTTAAAAGTTTAAATTTAAGTCTTAGAAATAGCTTCAAAACAAAAGCTCTAGCAACAAATTTACAAGATAAATCACCTCATACAAGTTCAGCACAACAGAAATAGATGAAGGGAGTCAAGAGACGACTAAAGTCATAATTTGAGAAACCCCATGCTGGTATGGATTAAAAAAGAAATAAGACAGTCCATGCTGCTAGACTTAACAGCAAATCTGCTAGACCTCAAGCTGAATAATCTAAATGAATTTTTATACACATACAAGAGTAATATATTAATGTTGCACTCAAAACATTTTGTTTTACAAATTTAAAGCTGATTCTGTCATAAAGCTGAAAATACTCAGCATCCAGAATTCTCTCAACTTGAATTGACTATTGTCTATTGACCAGCGCATTACAGTTTATAGACTTTTTAGGCTTTTAGATAATTTAACAACCACAAAATATCACATGCTAAAATGAACATAGCAACTTCAGCAACAATATCACCTGCTAAAATCTACTAGACAACAAGGACACAACCCAAAATAATACCTTATTAAACCATTCAAATTTCAGTAGGAATTAATTTTGTGAAAAGAAACAGTCACGAGTTTAGGATCATCAATAGTACATAGCTATGGCACCCTACCACAAAATCCCTTTTCAACCTTCTTTATTTGGGATAGCGGGATGGACCTCCAGCTTATATCACCAAACACACATCAATAGGCCTCCACACTCAAACAATGAATAAATATTACAGCCATATAAAACAGAAAAAAAGATAGTAATCAAATTCAAAACTATAATCATTTTGATATACCTGCTCCGCTGAATGTATGAGGACAGTTCCTTTAGTTTCAGTTGCAGAGGTATCAACACCACTAGCAAACACAGCAACCTTAAAAAGCATTGACAAAAGACCTCAGTACTAGACAATATGAAGATCTGCCAGTATCATTTCATTGAGAAAAGAAAACCTTTTGATATATTGATTTCTTAGCAAATTAAATCAAAATAGAAACAGAATGACAGATCTTACTCCATTATGATAGGAAAATATAGAAGTCAACAAAAGGTGAGAGAGAGTGAACAAAAAACTTGAGCTTCACAGTAGAACTACAGATTTTCAGTATGCATGACACAATACTAGTTCAGTAGAAATAACAGGTAACAATCAGTTAGATACATCTCAAAATCCACCAATCCTTATTTATTTTATATCCTTCTTTGCATAAATAGCATGTACTCCTTCAACATATCGAACCCATAAACAAACTAAAGCCTCCAATGAATCAAAAGGGACACAAGATGAAAGAAATATTGTATAGTGATGCAAATAAGAATTGCTTCCTGAGGACCTATAACACTGAACAAGACTAAAAAAAATGTTTTAGAATTTCAGGTTACCTAGCCTATCTATAACCTATAATATTGCACAAAATTCACAAACCATAGTGAACTAAAAATAACATCCACAATTCCACACATCAATTTTAAGAAAATTGAAGTACATCAACAATCTTGATCCTGAACTTTTTTCTAAATGAAGCAACAACTCAAAAAAATGTATTTGTGCCTCATGCTATATAAGTTATTCCATCTTCTCTACTTGGCTCACTATGTTGTTCGTTGAATCGCTGCTTTATTATTTATAATTTATAATTTATAATTTGTTTACAATCACGCATCATTAGATGGGAGAATATGTGAAAAGCAAATAAGATAATACAGAACCAAAAGTATGGCCTTCATGTTACTCAAAAAGCAGGCCAAAACTAAAAAAAAATAGCTTTCACTTTAATCAAAATATCAAAATAATGAACTAATGAAGAGCACAGTACAAGCAATCCTGAGATCATATAGCTTGAAATCTTCTAGCATCAAGGAATGGAAGAAATGAAAAGTTGTGAAGAATCCCAGTAAATAAATTATATATTAGACCCTCCAATAAAACCCCAAAAACCTGAAAATGTATAGAAAGCTAACCTTCGCGTTTTCTGTTCGCTTTATAGTCCCAACAGCATCAATTTTCAAAACCATTCCCCTAACAACTGTACTGTTATGCAAGCCCCCTCCCAAGAGCTTTGCAACACGAACATTGTCCACATTAAAGTTTGCAGGGTTTTTCGGACACACTTGGATGCAGGCCTATATTTTCCAAACAAAAGTCAGAATGTTCAGTGTTTGTGCTACCAAAGCATTTTATCATAGTAAAATGGGGAAATCAGGATATACTTACATCAGCAACAAGTGAGCATATGGTATCTTCTTGACCAAATTGCTTGCTAGCAACAGCTGCTTTCATTCGAGAAATAACTTGCTCCTTATCACGGACATCCATATTCTCTGAGCCTTTCTCAACCAGTTCATCCAATACTTCAACAGTCTAAAATATGGCAATGAGTAAGAGAGAGAGAGATAGAATCAGTATGAAATTTAAAGATGAGTCACAACTGAGGCTCTCATCAGAGAAAACTGAAAAACCTTATTGATTGCTTTAGTATATCCACTGATGATTTCACTCGGGTGGAGACCCATCCTGATAAGTTCCTCTGCACCCTGAAGGAGCTCCCCAGCAAATGAAATAGTTAGATTTGCTCCATCCCCAATTTCCTCCTGTTGAGCCTTCCCAGCCAAAACCAAAATCTTGGCAGCAGGATGCTGTACTTCTAACTCGTTTACAATAGTTGCGGCATCATTCGTGACAAAAAGCTTGTCCAAATGATTTATAACCATCTTATTCATACCTGAAGCAGAGCAAATAAGATATAAGACAGCATTCTAAATGTAGCAAAACCAGTTCATTCCCAGTCCAAAATGCATTCACTTGCAAACATGATGCAGGAACAAATAAAAACTTTCTAGAGCCTGAATTCCCTTAATAAATGAAAAATAAATAAAAATACTATTTTTCAATTCCCCCTATATATTCAAGCACGTGGCATTCCTAATGTATGAACTAAAATTACAACCGTCACATATTTTGAAGAAACTACCGGCAATGCATGCGGTGAAAATGTTAGATCATCATAAGATGCAAAAGCACGTAGATCCACATTATAAAAATCCGAACTTTTCGAATCTGAAAAGGCATTGTTCATTTGGGATGAATAAAAAAGAGCGAAAATTAAGAAATGGTGAGTGTTATTGTTACCATTGGGGCCAAGAGAAGTTCGAGTAATGGTGGAAAGCTGCTTGCACGCGTCAATGTTCTTGAGAACAGCTTCGTCGAGACCAGAAAGATGCTTGTGGCCTTCCTTCAGCATGGATTGCATCCCATAAGGTTGAATGTTGAACCCCATACTGTTGCAATCTGAAAAAACCCGATTCCTAAACCTAAAACCCACAAAAATGACAATTTGAAAATTTCGTGCTTACTACACTCTCACTGGTCACTGCCGCGGCACAATTTTCATATATACTGCAACAAAGTGAGAGAAAAATGAGAGAGAGAGAGGGTTTTTTTTTTTTTTTAAAGCACTTGTTGTTTATTACTAGACACGGCAATCGTAGAACTTATGCTGTGTTTGATGAAAATAGGGAAATAGAAAGGAGATAAATAGGAAAGAGAGAAATAAATTGTTGGGTGTGAGAGACATAAGGTATGAAAAGAAAATGGGTTATTTGGTATGGGATAAATGTGTGTGAAATAAAAAAAAATGAAAAATCGATTATTAAAAAAAATCGATTATGGGACATTAAAAATCGATTTTTTATGACAATGAGTAACATAAAAATCGATTATGTGTACATGAATCGATTCTTTATGACATTGGGTAACATGATAATCGATTATGTATACATAAAAATCGATTATCACCCGTTCACTTCTCATTTCTCTCCATTTCACTACAAAATTGCAGAGAAATGAACAGTGTAATCATCTCCCCTCATTTACACTCATTTGACCATTTCCCTCCTCACCAAACACACCATTTCTCCCCACTTCCCCCTCCCTCCTCCACCAAACACACCTACTTTCTCCATTTCTTCTCACTTCCCTCCTCCCTCCTCCACTTCACCTCTACCAAACAGGGGGTTAGAGACAGAAAAAAGGCTGTATCTTTTTGTCATTAGAAAGCAAAAATATTTCATCTCTATTGTAAAGATGGAATCAGAGAATGAAAGAAATAAATCTTAGGTTTTTTATAAACAACGGTATTTTATTAGAAATCACAACATTGATTGCATCTGTAACATTAGATCCTGATTTACGTCTAAACAAACACGATAATGGAGAGGAAATTTTTTTGTCTATATTTAGAGAGAGAATTAGAGAGGGAAATATCTCATCTCCAATTTGAGACGGATCGAAGAGGGAGGTATTACCATTCTTCACTATCCATCAATTTAGTCCAACGTCACATTTTCCATTAACGAAACGTTGAGTTATCACATCAAATGACACATAGGACCGAATAAAACTGCAAATTAATCCCTAACTTTTTTAGTATCGATCAATTTAGTCTTTGGCATTTAAAAACGAACCCGCTAAGGATTGAATATTGTAGATAGTCATGAATATTGTAAACATGAGTATCTTTTAAACTCTAAAAAAATCTCTCAAAATACATTCACTTCTATTAAAAAAGTGACCAATTATATTCTTAAAATTCAATAATGTTCATATTAAAATTTTCCCTTTAACTTCTGATTTTGTTCTTTCTCTTCCTGTTTTTATTTCAATTAACACATTTATTAAAAAAAATGAACTCTTAAGAATTAGATTTTATCTGAATTTTTCATTAGAATCCTATATACAAATTATAAACACATTCCAAAAGGCATGTACTATATAAAACACCATATCAAAAACAAGAAACTAAAAATTATGTTCATTCTATCTTTCAATCTTAATTGCTTGTAAAAGGTATGCGATAAGGCCACATCCACATCCACTATATCCACATATATTATTAAAATATCAAATATCAATACCGCCATGTTATTTGACTAGCTAAGAAAAATCTAAACTGATATACTCCACTACAAGACTAAGCATGGATAACTTAACTTGGAACAGGAAAACACCAAAACTTGCTCCATACAAAAGGAATGCAGGAAAAAGGAATAAAAAAAAAAGGGATGGCAGGGGAGGCTATTGAAAACCCCCATTTTAACCACTCTACTGTCTGGCACTGTCACTGATTTAGCAGCTCTTTGATGAGTCTTCAGGTGCTGAAGTCAATCCATTAACTTCTACCACCTTCTCCCTTCCTCCTGCTGCATCAGCAGCAGCTGATTCATTCATCAAGGTCCCATCATTAGACTTGGGCAAGATAACTGTTCCAATTGTTGCTAAATCATTGGACTTGCTGACCTGTAATTGAGCAAAGGTTCAATCAGTAGGACAGGCCACTCAGATGATTAAAGAGTGCTTAGTAATAAAAGACATGCGAGTAAAAATGTACAGAAACATGTCACATGCCAAAACTCGTTTACTAGTACATGGTGTAAAGGTGCATAATACCTGTTTTGTGAACGGTTGCTCCTTAGATTTTCTTTCCTGCAACATCTTTTCACGAGCCTCGTAAAACCCAAAGTCATCGAGGATGCATGTTTTGCTTGAATGTTCCTTGAAAATTTTGAGAATTTGAATACCCTTCTCAAACTTAACCTGCAGAAGGATAAAGATAAGCATTGCTATCTAGTTGAAAGGGAGAGGGGTTCATGGGAATGAAAACAGCCACTGGGTGAGAATACCTCCTGAGTGTCCCTACTGTTCGTAACAGGTTTGTTTTCATTGTTTTCGAGTGTTATGTGTCTCAACACACTATTTGGGATGTCCTTCATGATATGCCACTTCACAGAAAAGCAACCAGTCCACCTGTCCTGCTGCCAATACTCTACCGTTCTACCAAAATCAACTGGACCTACCATCTCTGCTAAACCAACAAATTGCCCACTAGTGTTGACCTGAACCCAAAAATATACAAGGGGAAAAGTTAGGCTTAGTGAAACCAAGAAAACATAGGAATTACCTAACAAAATAGTGCACCCAGTCACTAACTTACCGAGAACAGCAAAAACACAGGACAGTCACCAGGCCTCTCCTTGGCTTCCTGATATGCTGCATCTAGCTTCTTGTTGCCATTAGGGGTGCTTGTCCAAACACTATATTTTATGCTTTTATGAATATCGTCCTCGCTGTAAGATTTGAGGACAAAGAATTTTGCATCAGAATAATTTTCAAATAAATCTTCTCCATTGTACTGTTGCTTATTGGGAACTGGTTGCACTTCTTTACTATCACTCTTAATAGGAAAGTTCTGTCCCTTGAGTAATAATGTGACAGGTCCAAGACCTTTGACATTTTTATCATCAGAACTATTGGCAGCTCTTGGTCCCTTATTCAGCTCACCAAAGCCATCCATATTTTTTTTGACATGATCAACAACACGGCCAACACTTGTGGATTTAATCTTGTTATCAACAAATCCTGCTCTAGATCCATATGCAGCAGGTCCAAAATGAGGACTAGCTCTATATGTGTTTCCAAATTGGTTGTAGATCATGTTGCTTGGGTACATCCCATGAGTGAATCCAGGGACAAGTCCCAGTCCAGATGAATGTATGGAACCATGCAAGCTCTGCAACCAAGGAAGAGTATTCAAGGCAAATTTTGAATTGATTCTATATAGAAACAACACTATTGTGCACAAAAAAAATAGAACTATATACTGTATAACAGGTAATGAATACGAGGAATCACAGCCATGTGGTTGGATAAATATGCAGAAATGATTGGAACATGTACCACTGCAGCACACACACACACACACACACACATATATGAAAAGTAAGTTGAGGAAAATAAAACTAATCTTTCTGGATAGGAATCTACATCATACAAATGAAAGTTCTTTATGCTACCAAGCGAAAGTTGTAAAGGAAAAAAAATGCACATAAAACTCTTAAGTCCAAAGGTTAGAAGCAGGGACTGGGATAACAGAAAAAACATACAGTGAATTGTGGAAATGGCTGAGGAATAGTTGTATTCCTTTGAGTGGAAAAATCTTTGCCAGGCACAGCTGGTGAAGAAAATCCCATTTTTGCTCCATGTTTTGACTGCTTATCAGAAAATAATAAGGGATCTGAAGGGTTTGCTGGTTGAGTCCCATGAGTGCCTACTCTTGGATCTTGATATCCTGACAAAGGCACATATGCAGGATAGCCAGCCCTTTGATAAGAATCATTTGAATTCAATGCTGAGTGCTGGGAACTTGGTAACAATTCCTTTGACCCATTGTTATTTGTAGAATCTTCATTGACCACACCAAAGGTGCTTCCTTTATTCATAACAACTGATGAAGGTGTATGTTCAGCAGTAACAGCACTTGATAATTTCCCTTGTTGAACATTGGCTTTGTTAGTAGCAAATGACACATTGGCAGAAGTCGGAGGTTGGTAATAAGGAGAAGGGTAGTGGTACTGTTGCATCCCATAAAGCTTATCATCATGTTGCAAGGATGGAGAAGAACTGGGCGGCGGATATGATCCATATGGTGCATAACCATAACCTTGATGATACATATAAGAGCTGCTATCTCCCAAAACACCCTGTTATTCAGTACATTAAACAAAACCAGCATAATATAGATTAAGGCTTCAGCATTTTTGTTTACCCATATTGTATTAAAATGGAAAGAAACAAATCATATTAGCAACAACAGGAGGAGAAAGAAGATAAGAAACTAAACTTAATAAAAAAGTAGCAAAAGAAGGAAATGATTAGGGCTAGTTACATTGACATCCTTTGAGGATAATGCTCATCACAGTACACTACTGACACCCTTCTTGTTTGGGAAATGACACCCACACCTGTTGCTTTATGCATTGTTATGCGTTTCTTTGTTTGAGAAATTGCACCCCCCCTACTGTATGCATATAGACTCTACGCAAAATCCCCTAAAAATAACAAAGCAAAGGAGGTAGGTGTAATTCCTAAACAAGAATGGAGTCAACATTATAAGAGCTAATCTCAGAGGAGGTTATTGTGGTTACCCTGAATGATTTCAGGTTCATCAAAGTGATCAAACTACAAACAGATTCCCTAAAAGGTCTAGGACTGGAGATCATCAGGAAAAATATCATAAAAAAAATGTACTGCTATATAAAATTCTAAACAGAATGGATGCATACATGTGTAATACACAAACATGAAATGTTACATGAATGAAATAATTCAGAACCTTCAGACAGTAATCAAGCATGATTTTAGGAAGTAGAAAGCTTCAATCTTCCATCACTTAATTTTGAAGTCAATATATAATATAGAACTATCCAGCGAGCACCAATTCATAACTAATACCCAATTATAGTGTAAAAATACACACAATATTCATCACAAAGTCTAGTGACCAGAATAAGTGGTACTTACTTGTGTCATCCCTCCATTAAGGTTCACATATCTGGAATAAGCATTCCAATCATCTTGCCCATTATAGCCTGTAGACACTCCCATAACCATGTCATTTTTTTCAGGAAAGAATAATAAGTTATTCAATAAACAATCTCCACATTATCCTCTTAAGCCATAGAAGCTTACCTTACCTCCATAATAGTATGCAGTAGAAGGGTTTCCATTTGGAATGAAGCACGCATTTGTATTAAATGGCTTTGTCACCCCATTAGCTGGGCCATGTCCACTCTGCATAGAAATAGACTATAAGAATCAGTTAACACACTGCAATTCCAAGCACACCAATGTTATAGTACATATACTTGCCTTCTTTGCAGCCTCAGGAACTCCAATGGTCTTGGACTCAGAATTCAAAGACAAATTCTGTAGTAAATCTGCAGCTTCTAAATAATAAGGTAAAGGAAATCCATTTACAATTGAAAGAACCATTTCACAGGCACAAAAAAATACACTTGCAATAAATAGGGAAAAAAAAAGGAGGAAGTTTGAGCAGTTCAATACAAGTATACCCTATAGTAAAATTCAGTAAGAGAAATTTGATTAGACCTAATAGCATACCCCACATACACACACATATTCCTAGAAGGTAAAAAAGGCGTATTGTGCTATTAAACCACCAGCTTCTAGAATAACTAGGTAAAGGAGAACCACTTGCCTTTGAAAGAAACATTGCACAAGCATAAAGGCACCAACCCCCAACACACACACATATACAACACCAAGGCACACATATACAGAAACGAAAAGGATTAAAAACAAGAAAAAAAATTCTGAGCAGCTCAACATCATTACAGACTATAGTGAAATTCAGTAAGAGAAGGTATCAATAGAAAACAACCACCAACCCCTAACACACACATATACAACACACGGGGTGGGGGTTTAGGTTTAGCAATCAACTTTGACCACGAGCTTGCATAGCTCCATTACTAGAAGTGTATCCATATCTATCACAAACATACGCTACCCTCCACATACACGTTAGTCAGAAACAGGGGGCATAAAACACCATAATCGAATTACCAACAGAACTCCAGCAGCAATATATACAAGTATAACGCAGGGAGTTTTTTAAACAGAAAAGATTGAAACTTTAGTTGAATTGAGAGAAGAGAAAACAGAAGAATAATTGAATGAGTATGAATAAAAAATTTAAACAAACAACAAAGAGAGAGAAGGAGTAGAGCAAGGATACTAGTATCTGGGGATTGAGCAAGGGAATCCATGATGCAGTTGAAGGTAGGTGACGAGTGATGAGAAAGAGAGAGAAAGAGTGTATAATTTTATTGGGGAGAGAGAGTGAGAGAGAGGGAGAAGGGTAGAAGAAGAAGAGAAATATATAATTGAGGGAAGCTTGGAGAAGGGGTCGCCGCTGGCACCGTGTGTGTTGGGGTTTTAGAGAAACGCGACTATTCAAGAGATTTAAGGCCAACAACAATTTCTTTTAGTATAGTAGGTATAGTCATATAGATTATTATTATTATTATTATTATTATTATTATTATTATTATTATAATAGAATAATACTTCTTGCTTTTTTTTAGTTAGTAAATTGCCCTAACCCCACCATAGTTGAGTATAATTACTTCTAAAAATTAATGATTGAGATGAGTATTCATGTTTCACAAAATCATGATTTTATATTATGTTAGTGCTAAAATAAACATACACTTATAGTATTTCTTACGTATGATATAGGTAATTAGGTATAGTCCTTCTAAAGGTATAGTTTTTGGTTTCTTAATTTTCTTCTTCTTTTGATATATTAATTAAAAAATAGTACATTTTAATAGATTATGACTTTATATGAGTTTTATCTACAAATATTAGGAATTTAAAATTTAAAAGTCTCTATTTTAAAAGGATAATATAATTTTACAATAATAATAGTATTTTGTCATTGTGAGGAAAAAATATTTAATTTTAAATAATTAATATATATATATATTGAAAAAAAAATATTAAAATATGAAATATACGTTAAATTTTAAATAAATAATTTATATTTATATTTATATATTATAATATAATTAATGTGTATCAGGGATTTGAGATGAACGTTTATATTAAACATCATTATTTTAAATTTGAATTATTAATTATTAAAATTAATTATTCTAATCATATTATTTAATAAATAATATTTTATATAATTTTAAAATTAGAATGTCGTTCAAATTGTTTAAATTTTGAGATACTATTTTTTTAAAATAAGCAAAATGTTTTAATGAGAAATAGGGGTGTTCAAACCTAAATATATTTAAAAAAAATGAGATACTAAATTATTGTCATATTATTCAGATTTTTAAATTTGATTGTTTGTTACTATAATTATTAATGATAAAAATTTAAATTTAAAAGGATTTGAAATAGAAAAAATTAATAATTAGAATTATAAATATTTATATTTCAAAATATCAATGTTTAAGAGATTGAGAAAGATTTGAGATAATGTTTTAAAAAAATTGTTGAAAAACACATTTAAAAATAGTGATAAAACATAAAAAAGAATGACACATGGTCTTATAGGTGAGTCCTCACTTGTCAAAGTGAAGTCTTAAAATTAATATATAAACTAGTATATTAGCATGCCTAATATGCGGATAAATATATATTTTTATTTAATTAAAATTATAATTATAATAAAAAATTTTAAAAAATAAAAATAAAATAATTTGAGATAATTTTCAAATTTAAATTCTAATAGTATATTATATTTACTATTAAGATTTAATTTACATTATATTTTTTTTGTAGTGATCAGTAGTGTTTTTTTGGTAGTGATTTACATTATCATTTGATAATAAGATATAATAAAAAAAATTAAAATCATAAAGATAAGAATAAAAAATTATATATTGAAAAAAGATTGAAATAGAAAATAATAGGATAAGATTTTGAATCTTACTAAATTTCAAAATTTAAGATTATCATTTATTAGCATTAATTAAAATTTTAAATAGAATGAGAAAGAAAATTAATATTCGTGTTTGAGAAGGTTTATTTGATAAAATGGTTAAATATGTTTTTAGTTCCTAAAATTTGACCCGAATTTGGTTTTAGTCCCTAAACTTTAAAACCATTGGATTAGGTCCTTCGTGTTTTGAAATCATTTAACTTTAGTATATGACGTTAACACCGTTAAATTTTTCGCTAATATGGCAAACGGAGCTCTGACTCAACATGTCCAGTCAGCTTTAATCACCATGATGTGGTAAGGGTTAAATATGTTTTTAGTCCCTAAAGTCTGGCCCGGATTTGATTTTAGTCCCTAAACTTCAAAACCGTTGGATTGGGTCCCTCATGTTCTGAAATCACCCAACTTTAGTCCCTGACGTTAACATCGTTAAATTTTTCACTAGCGCGGCAAACGGAGCTCTGACCAGCATGTCTAGTCAACTTTAATCACCATGATATGAAAATTACTTTACGCCTCAGCCTTTATTTATGGTTTTTATTATATTAACACATAATTACAATTGAATTAAAACACAATTAAAAATGAAATTACCATTACAATTAATGTGATTAGTTTTGTTCAAATTACAATTACCATTATAACATATTGCACAAATTCCTATTTTGCATCTTGTTGTGTAACTTCTTTATCAGTCCATTGAAGCATAATGAGGTTGAGGAAACAAAACTACTCACATCCCAGTTCCTGCATCTCCAGAACACTCTACCAGAGTTGGTGACAGTTTTTGAAGTTAGAAAAAAAGCTCTTCTCCATAGTTATAGCATCTAGACCTTGGGTGTGAGGAAGACATAGAGGAACGACACGACAAAGCTCTCTTCATTGGTTAAGACCTGGACGATTTCATCTTATCCCTGAGCAACCAGAATACTTTCTCCCAAGTCTCTTCTTCCCCAATCAAATGTCTTTCCTTACACACTGAAACTTCAATTTTAAATCCTAGGTCTCAATTGGGGGAGAATGTAATTGTAATGGTAACTGTGTTTCAATTAAATTGTAGCTATGTATTAATATAATAAAAGCCATAAATGAAGTTATGTAATTGTCATAGTATGGTGACTAAAACCAAATTCGGGTCAAACTTTAGGGACTAAAAACATATTTAATCCTTGCCACATCATGGTGATTAAAGCTGACTGGGCATGCTGAATCAGAGTTCCGTTTGCCACATCAGTGAAAAATTTAACAGTGTTAACGTTGGGGATAAAATTAGGTGATTTCAGAACATAAGAGACCCAATCTAACAGTTTTAAAGTTTAAGGACTAAAACCAAATCTATGTCAAACTTTAGGGACTAAAAACATATTTAATCCTTGATAAAATCATGTCATACTGATATCTATTTGGTATAAGGACTTACAATCTTTTCCCTTCTTTTGAAAGTATTTGTAAGAGATAATATTAAAAAAAAGTACAAGAAGGTTGAATTGTATTTCTGTTTTTATAAATGTTTGACTTTTTAAAACAGAACCCTGGTTTCCTTTAAGAAAGTAAGGATAAAGAAAAAGGTTTTCTTCAATAATTGTTAACTTAAATATTTTTTTCGTAATATTGTTAACTTAAATATAGCTAAGATGCCTTGTATCTGAATTTTTTTAAAAAGAAGAAAAACTATAATATAACTATTAGTAAGATGTCAATATAAAGAGCAAAGAATCGAACACCGGAAATTTATAATAGTTTAGTAAAAAGAACAAAAGAAAAAACACTACCTACACCTAATTTCCAGTCAAACCTAGGATTTTCAAGTAACCACTATCTCTTTATTCTAATTACACAAGTGCTGTTTGAGCACAATCTCTTCATATTATAGTGTGTTTATGAACCCGTTTCCATCTCAAACTTACGTTCAACTTCAATCAAACACGCTATATTTCTTCCTTCTAAATTTTGGCATTGAAATATGCAATTTTGTGTTAGAAATTCGTGAAACGTAAGTTATCATGTGTAAACAAACATAATATTGGAATGGGCATATCTTTATGAAGTATAGCCCCTGCATGCGAAGTTACAATCTTCAGAAAGAAAGCCAGGTTCCTCTTACACTCTTAGAATGGGTATACCCTTATAAAGAAGGTATTCACAGAATTAAGTGATAGAGATGAAGGTAGGGAATACACTTGAAAGAAATAATAAAAGGACATTTAGAAGCTTAGTGATGAATTTTTCTCAACAACTACACCATTTCTCTTCATACTTGTCATTTAATGTGAGGTTTTATTTATAGTTTAGAGCTTCAACTTGACTGTTGTTTTTGAACGTTGCTACTGCATTGTGATCCGAAAATACTGTTTAACATTTGAACCACGTGTTAATGTATACTCCACCGTGTCTGAGTCAGGTAACAATTTTCATTGAGGCTCATATTTGAGCATATGCTTACTATTTACACTTAAAACAATTTCTACCTCTTCTGTCTTGATTGTTTATTGAATTATACTATTTATACCTCTGTTTAACTTGTGTAATTTAATGCTAGGAATTAGGATGGTCAATCTAAGGCACTAGTCAATGCTCTGTTAGTCAATACTTCACAGTAAACTTTGCCCTACCTTTGCCAAGCCACAAAGTCCCCCCCCCCCCCCCCACCACCACCAAGACAAAATGCCTCACCTCCACCAAGACCACTTGCTAAACCACAATCAAGACCATCACAAGGCTGTATAATAGGCCAACTCCTAGTGCACCATCTCCAAGGTTCAATGTGGGATAACATGCCTCAAGGCCTTCACCAACCGAGCCTCAACTATCACCATCTTCATGAAAGACACCAACAGTTGAGCCACCACCATCTTCAAGGAATCCAACAACTTCAATCAACCTGGCTACAAAATCTTTGTCACCATTAGTTAATCTTATAGCTAATCTAAGACCCCCTTTGGACTACAATTTGATGGCTGAATAATGGACCAAGTGGAAAGTTCAGTTAATGCAAGAGCACCAAATCCTCAAAAACATAGCAATAAAGTTTTCCTTTTGTGGTTGTGGTGGGGAGGGGGGGATAATGTATAGTGCATAGATCCTTTGGGTGTGCTGCACTAATATTTCTTGGTCATAGTGCACTGGTTTATTTACAAGTACAATGCCCTTGGAATTTTATTTTTTTGGATACTGGTGATGTATAACCTTTATGCCTTTTGATTCTTAGTTTAATGAAAGATAATTTTGATTCATTGTTGTCAATTGTGAACTTCATGAAATTCTGTTTGGTTATTCTACAATACCATTATAGGCACAATAAGTTAATTTGTTCTACTGATAGGTTCATTAGTTATATTCAGCTATTTTAATAAAATATTGTCAATGACTTAAAATGATAGTTGCATGTCAAAATGATCCTCCATAAACCCAATCAAGATGCCTAAATTATAACTAGAAGCATAGATCGCTAAGGAGGTGTTTTATCCAATTTATTACTTGGTTTCAAACCTTGGGCCAGAACTTCAACGGAATTAATACCCTCAAATGCACCTAAAGAGGGATTTAGTGTATGTTTGGTCTGACATTGAAAACTGACCAAACTCAAGTTTAAATCTCTCAATGCAACTATTTGTAGCATTGGAGACGTGAGTTTACTACGTTCCAACATTAAACCAAACATACCCTTAGTCTCGCTACACATAAACTGGCACAAAGAGACTCTTACCATAAAACTGTAACAAAAATGTGTCAATAAAAAATTATCAGCTTACAAGTTTGAGATTAGGTTACCAATATGACCTGTTTTATCCTGACTCTGGAACATGCACTTCTCTTAGAACCTTTGCAGCATCCTCAGGGATAACAGGATTTATGTAACACCCAGTTCCAATCTCAAAACCCGCTATCCCAATTAGCTGAGGTACTATCTGTATAAACCAATGGGTGTATGCTAACTCTGACCCACTAACATGCAGTGGACTAGTGTGAATCATAAAGTTGAACGGTGGATTGTTCAACTGCAGAGACATTTTCCTAAGCATTAGTTTCAACAAACCTCCAAGATCAACTGCCTGCAAAATAAATGTCAAGATATAGTAATGAACCTTTAGACCAGAAACCCCAAAACAGAGAAATTACCACACATATATTTAGTTGATAATAGAGTACAATAGTATGTGCTATACCTATATGCTATATCAATTATGCTAAACCCATAGCATTGTAAAATCCACAACCTGTAGCAATAGCACAAGCTATCTGTGATATTACAAGGATGTTCAATCAGCACTGTCATGATAAATACTCAAAATTCCAATGTCCGTTAAAATTAAATCATTTCTTATTGGTCACAATCTCTTACAAGGAAATCGGCATCCTCATTCAGACTTACAAATTATTGCCAAGTTCTGAGTTCACACACTGCAGCATTGCTTGTGTCTTCTCAGAGCTCAGGGTTTTCCAGCAGCACTGGTCAGGTAGTTAATCTAACAGACTCTGTCTGTCAAATTCAAACCTTACCTGTGTTGAACCTTTTCCTTTCTTCCCTTATATTTCTTCTCTCTTTTCATACACTCAGAAACCTACAGGTCTTCATAGCCAGCAGATTGTTGTTTGTATTGTTTCTAGTTGTAATTCTAAGGGGCCGTTTACTTTGAGAAAACATTTTTTGTTTTCATTTCCTGTTTTTTAGTTTTAATTACAAAATATTGTTAATTTTGATTATAAAAACATAATTTTGTTTCCTTTTTTCAAAGTTTTGTAAAGGAAACAGTGAAAATAACTATGTATTGATTTCTCTTTTCCTGTACAAAACTCTGAAACATGAAATAAAATGAAAAAAAAACAAGTTGACATTGTTCATAATTAAAACTAAAAAACAAGAAATAAAAATAGAAAATGTTTTCTGAAAGTAAATGAGCCCGTAGTTTTCTTATTTTGTGTTTAACTGTCCAATCACTCCATGCTTCTCAGCCTCTTTCACTATGTATATCCCCCTAACATCAACATGTTTATGATAATGCCAAGACCGCTTAACTCTTTCATAGTTTCAACAAGGTCATATAGTTTATGATTTAAGTCTTTGATGAATTTTTTGGTTAACGTAAACTTAGGATAATAAATTGATAATGGAGTTGTATGAGTTGTACCTTTAGTTTTTTCACCATATACATTAGTGGTCTTAATTGTCAGTTTTGTAATTTGCACTTAGTTTGTGCTATGCTATGTGTTATAGCAATAACAGCCCCTGTTCCTTTATGTGCTATTTGTTATGAGCAATTATGGTATAAGGAAAATATAAACAAACACTATTCAGGTTTACAACACATGAAGCAGACATGAAAAGCATTTGTTACTTAGTTATATTCTATGACACCTGACAACTCCCCTAATAAAACTCGGCATCCACATGTCTTATTTGTTATTACAATTTCTAAGAACAGTCCATATCCAATCTCATATGATTCAAGCACCATATATGATGCAATTACATTCTAAACTACCATAATGGCAATGGAATAACTAACAGTCTAACACCATTTCAGATCTACTCAATCAATATGCTTGTGTCACAAGTAATCACCCCAATTAAAGATCTAGAATCTAAGGGCTGAAAAAACCATAACAATCAGCATCAAGTCTTATATTTTGCATTTAAGCATTGAGAGGACATTGCAAAGAATGAAGTGTTTACCTTTTCAGCATCCAATTCATGGAAATGAGCAGAGTGATACCGGGGAACAATCCATATCTCAAAAGGAAATGACGCGGCAAAAGGAACCAGTGAAAAGAAGAAGGTAGATGAATCAATCAAAAGATCCTCACACTGAATTTCACAAATACAACATTTCCCTGTCTGATCAAAATGATCCTTCATACTTCCAAGGCGTGCAGAAACACTAGGGGGAATAATTGGCAGGGCCAGCATTTGACTATGAGAATGACTCATTGATGCACCAGCTGAAGCACCATGGTTTTTAAACACCTTCAAATATTAATAAGATCAAGTTTATACATGATAATTACATGAACAAATTCTTTATATTTTTCTTTTTCTTAATATACATTATATATATTTTGTTAATCAAATTAGTCCAAAAAGGTCAAAGCCAGCCTAACAAAGGTGGTAATTTCTATTTTCAGGAATGAATATATGCACACTAATATCTAGGGTTTATTTCAAAATTATCACCACATTGGTCAGAAAACGAACCTGGACGTATTTGATAGAGTCACGGGTCGTGATTTGTTGGATTCTCTTGGTATAAGCAATGAAGACGTGGCCAATTTCTTCAGGGGACAGGTCGGAGAGCTGAACCGAGTGAACCGGGGTTTCGATCACCACGTCGTGGAACCCGAACCCATCCAGAACCGAACCGGCGGGTGCGCGGGTTGAGGGATCAGGGAGATTGCGGGAGAGAGCGGGGTAGAGGTTCTGGATGACACGGATCCTCCAATTCGGGTCTTCGGGTGGGACCCGAAAGATCTCGGGCGCGCACTCGTGCTCGTGGCCGATGCAGAAGGGGCATATGGTGTTAGGGTTAGGGTCGGAGGGGGATTTGGATTTGAAATCGGAGGGTCTTTTGGCTCTGGCGGGTGAGAATATGACCCAGCGGTTCCACACAGTGTCTTTCCTCAGTTGTGGGTTTGGATTACCTGAGGAAGATGCCATCGTCTTACGTTGTTGCCTTGTATGTCACCTACAGTCTCATACCTTGTCTTGTCTTCTGTCTTGAAAATCTTTTACCAGTTGGACAGTCTCTGGCCCTGGCACCCGATTCTCCGTCGTCTTTTCCTCTTATTCCTTTTGTTTTTTTAACAGACGTCGCCATGACGCAAGGAGAAAATGCTTTTATTTAGCATGATAATTGCATTTCTTTTAGGTACTTTTAATTAGTCGGTCAATTTTAGTCTTTTTTTTTTTCAATTGTTTTTAATTTAAAATTTTAAATCTCATTTTCTAATGAAGTCCTTTATAAACTAAATTGATTAAATGATTTTCAACTTTATTAAATTTAAAATTTATTAATTAAAATATCAAATTTATCTAAAATAATAAAAAAAATCTCAAATTATTGTCATCTTTAAGCCCTAATACTTGGTGTAAAATATTTCAATTTTTATTATTTTTAAATTTTTAAATATTTAAAAATATTTAATATCTTAAATTTAACATAAAATCCCAAATATTTTGATAAGCTAAAGGTTACTTTTGAATAGTTACCTGTCTTGGCCTTGTCTAATTTTGATACGCCCTTTGAAATTGAGATAGTAGCCTCAAGTTTAGGAATTGGGGCAATACATTGGGTAGGCCTTTCTCTTTTACGAGCCAAGCACTATTCAAAAGAGTTAAGTGTAAGTCCATGTATGAAAATAGTTGATGACCATAGTGTTTGCAGTATGGAAATATCATCGATATTTTATTAGGACACCATTTTATCATTAAGACCAACTAGAAAAGCCTTGAGCTCTTATTGAAGTAGTGTGTAATTGTTGGAGAACAACTCATATAGATTAGTAAGTTGATAGGACTCAGCTTTGAGATTCAATACAAATCAGGCTCTGAGAATAAGTTGTTGATGCTTATCTTAGGTTATAGAGTTTGATGCAATTTAAATGGTTATTAATTATGATTTGGTAGAAGTAGTTAAGGATGTTTTGGAAAATGATAATTTGAAGTTGTTCCTTTAAGATATTTTGCAAAATACTAAGTTCGATCTCATCACATGGATGCCTGTGGTACAAAGGTCGACTAGTCTTCCTTAGTAGATTTGCTCGAATCCCACTTCTCTTAAAAGAATTTCATGCTTCACCTTGGGGGTTATTTGAGGGTGTTCCACGCTTACAACATACTAGATATAGTAGAAGGGCATAGCAAAATATGTTGCTAAAAATGCAGTGTAGAACAAATACCAAGCTCTTGGGCCATCAGGTTTTGCTTCAACCATTGCTTATTCCTAATTTCCATGGATTCCATTGAAGGTCTTCCTAAAGCTAAAGGTGCATATTCTATCATAGTGGTAGTTGACCACTTGAGCAAGTTTAATCATTTCATTACGTTATGTCATCCTTCTAAAGACGTGGCTTATGCTTTTGTTTATGAAGTGGACCGGCTGCATGGGTACCCACGATCTAAAGTGCCATATGGGGATCGTATCTTCATCAACATGTTTTGTAAGGAACTTTTCCAACTTTCAGGTGCCAAGTAAAAAATGATCTCAACATATCATCCACAAATTGTTGGCCAAACAAAGGTAATAAGATAAATGAGACATATTTAAGGCATTTGTTAATGATCACCCAAATAAATGGTGAAGTGTTTGGCTTGGGTAGAATTGTGGTTCAATACTACTTATAATCCTTCCATTAAGATAAGTCCTTTTAAGGCTTTATGGTTAAGATTCTCTTTCGATACTCCCTTTCTATAAAAATAACATTGTGTTAGGTCTCAAATTTTGATAAATACAAAGCTAAAATAAACTAAGTAAATATCTTTAAAGACTCACTGGTAAATGCATTAACATATCAAGTATGAATATCTCATATGAAGTGCGTCATCGATCTGAAAGAAGTCTATCTGAAGTCAATCCAAGATCTGAAGTTGGTCAAAGTTCTGAATACTCAAGTTCTGAAGATCAAGGATCTGTCTGAAGTGAGAATGGTTCGGATGATGGTCCCCATTTGAAGACTAAGTATGTCTGAAGTATTAGGGCATATGACGTGGCAAGTCAACGCTAGTACCAGAACTACACATAACCTCATAACACCAGAAAGGCGAGACTAGAGACAAACTTTTTGGCTAAATTTTTAAAGTTAAGCCAAATAAGGAAAGTCCGTTGTAGTCAAGCTGCAAAAGCCAGAAAGAAAGTTGCAATCTCGTACCTTTGTCAGAAAGGATTCACAACGAGAAATTAAATCCTATCTCTCAACTTCTCTTTTAACGGACATCTCAAGCTCAAGTATAAATACTCTTGAATGATTCGTCAAGAGAAGGTTGGTTTTTCAGAGTTGTTGGCTCTTAAGAAAGTTTTTCTTCAAGTTAGAGATATGTGCTCTCAGAAAGAAAAAGATCAATGATTAGAAAGTGAAGAGATTAGATCGAGTGTGCAAGAATGAGTATTCAAAAAGAAAGAAAGCAAGCACAAGCATGTATGAAGATGCGCAGTGTAACATATTTACAAGACATGCATCAAAGAAGCACTAGGATTGAGCTCAAGTTGAAATACTACAATATCAAAAGAAAGGGCACAAACATGAAGTTAAAAGAAGTGCAGCAAAACTGAAGAAATGAATAGCTGCTGGTAAGCATACTGCAGAGTTACTAAGTTTAAGAGCTGATAAGCTGATTGTTTCAAGTCAGTATTATGCAATAACTAGAAGTTGTCTAAGTTCTGCTTATGTTTGATTTCATTGTACAATAACTATTTTTTATATCCAGTGTTAGATCAATGTTATGTTATATTGTACACCAAGAACAAAGAACTTATGTCCTGAGTTCAAATCATTTGTATTCGTTCTGATGTATGAAGCCCGAAGAGGCTTGTGAGAAAAGAATACTTGTTGTAAGAGCCTGAAGAGGTTTTGTAGGAAAGAATACTTGTTGTAAAGCCTGGAGAGGCTTGATAGAAAAGCATACTTAGAAGCCTGGAGAGACTCTGTAAGAATAATACTTTGTGTGTTGCCTGAAGAGGCAGTTGATAACAAAGAATACTTGTAACTTTGATAAGTTAGTGGAAAATTCCACGGTTGAGGGTGAACCGAGATAAATTGGCTGAGTACTTTCTCTTTCCCTTAACTCTTTACATTTTGTTTATTCTAACAAGAAGAGGGAATTTGAACTAAGTTTTATAAGCAATCTTATGAAAACTATTTACGAAAAGCTTTCTGAAAAACCTTTGTATGAAATCTACAGACAAAGACTCAAGCTTCAGAAAGCATCTAAATCATTGTTTGAAAGCCTTCTGAACTTAGTTTTTGAAAAGGTTTCCATCAAAACATTAGTTTATAAAAATACTATTCAACCCCCTCCTAGTGTTTTCCTGTGTGTCCCTACACATTGTTGTAGCCAATGTTGACCAATTGTTAACGAGAGACAACATTTTGAAGGAGTTAGGATCAAACTTGTTGAAGGCTCAACGATGGATGAAAGAGTAAATTGATAAACATAGAAGAGAAGTTGAGTTTTAGGTTGGGGATATGGTTTTAAAAAAGTCAACCTTACAAATTTAATTATCCAACCCAAATAGTTAATGACAAGATGGGTCCCTATTTTTATTTATGGTTCATTCAAAGTGCTAGACAAAATGGGTGTCATTGCTTTATTAATCGCAATTGCCTAATTATTCTCGATTACCCCCATTTTCATGTATCACAACTGAAGAGAACCCCTCCTACCAGTATTCCTTATCAACAAACTTCTAGTTGGGTTAATAGAGGGGTGGGAATTGCAAGATTTTCTTGAAAAGGTGTTGGTTACTCACAAATGTGTCATATTTTTATGGAGTGTTTACTCCTAAATTCCTTTACTTTGATGTCTGACGACTCAAACCATGTATAGAATTGATAAATTTAAAGATTTATGCTCTAATAATATGGGGAAAGATGACTTGGTTAGATAGGAGCAAACTATATATTATAATAATATTGAGCAAACTAAAAAAAATATTTTTCATTGAGATTCTTTTATTCAATGGAGTATATCCCAATCCACTTACTATGTGAAGCAAGATTAGATAGTCTGATGCAATATCGATGGATGTATCCATTTGAAATGTATCTAATTCCCCTTTCATTTATTTTTTAGACGGGGAGGATGATGAGAATGGGGAAGATTGAGATAACAACTAACATTTACTACAATATTAGGTCAAATATATATTAGTATTTGTTTCTTTTGATAATCTATATCTTCTGTATGTAAAATTAACTTGAACTAAAAATTAATTCATGTCATTAAGTTTTACAATTTCAAATTAAATTTCATTATGTCAATAAAAAAAAGCGTTACAAATTGTTTCCTAATCCATTCTCATAAGTAAGCTATTAACTTTGTCATAAAGCCATTATGTCAATAAGGAAAATGTTACAATTTGTTTCGTAATTTAATCTAAAAAACCTATTATGCCAATAAGAAAAATGTTACTATTATATAAGATTAAAGGTTGTTATTGATTAGAATAATATCCGTTATGTCAATAAGAAAAACGTTACAATTTGTTTCGTAATTTATTCTCACAGGCAAACTATCATGTTATTAAGGAAAATGTTACTATTGATAACATTAAGGGTTGTTATTGATTAGAGCAATATCCTTTTCGGAATATAGTATTATAAAACTAAGAATTCATTTCCAAGAGTAAAATATTATATAACAAATGTGTGCATTGAACTAATGCAATCACTCAAGTAAAGAAATTTTAATAATATACATCATGTTAATATTTTAAATAATTATTTTAAACCCAATTTTTAAAATTATTATATGATCGTAGGGAGTCATGCACATATGGTGGAAATTTTGATATCAACAAGTTCTTTGATGCTCCCTAAATTGGATAAAATGAAGACAATAGCAAAAATTTTGGCCTTGGCAACATCAAACAGTAATATAGTAAATTGATTTTTTTTTTGGAACAGTTAAAGTTTAGGGTGAGGGGATAGTGCCCCAGTCCAAGACAGGGAAAGCCTCCGGGTTCTTTGAGCACTTACAGAGGTACTTACATTTTACCTCACTCCAAGGGGACAAGTGGGGGTTCGAACCTGCAACCTGTCAAATACAAATTGATGTAATTTCTAAAATTGATGTTTGTTTTAGAAATTACATATTCTTAATTTATTCTAAAAATAAGGGTACTTATTTATTTAATTACTTTTCTTTTATAATACAAAATGTTGTAAATAGTTGTGTTGAAACTATAAATGATATCTTGCTAAAATATGGTCGGTATTATAATTCCTGCTCACATTGCATAAAAAAATATGTTTCCTTCGCACCTACAAATTTCATTTGCCAATATTGTAAGCAGAATATTGACTACCCAATGACAAGGTAATTTTTTTTCATATAATTATATTACTATATATTGTTGTGTTGTTAATTAAAAAAATAAAATTAATATAGTTATTTAATGTGTTGTATTCACTACATTGTAGTGGTTTCGTTTGGAGCTTGATGTCAACGATCCTATCGATTCAATTATATTTTTACTATTTCATAAAGCTATTGAATAATGAGTAGTTTTGACAGCAACTGACTCTAAGCGCGATCTTTTGTGTTGAGAAGAAAGCAATTCCCAATAAGGGTATGCTATGCACCAAACTATGTTGTTTTATAGTTAAAGTTGGATAATATATGAATTATTTTTTATTTGTACAAGAGTTGTTTTTTAATTAATTTTCATTTTCTAATTAATTTATTATTTTATAGATAACAAAAGTGTGGGTAATGGATACGGATACATAAGTACCCAACGGGTAAGGATACGAGTATTAGAATCACTGCTCACACATGTATGGGTCCAAGTACTTGTATTTTTTAGAAACGCAGGTATGAGAATGGGTACTATACCCAGACCCTACCCATTGTCATCTATTGTCGTTGTCGCTGGCTAATATGGAATTCATTTGTAAATAAAAAAATACAGTGTGAGAATGTTGAAAGAAATTCTAATGAGAAATTTGCAAATTAAAATTATAAATAAATGAGTTTTTCTATATTCAACATTTAAAATATTTACATGACAATATTTTTGCAATATTATAATAGTTTGTTCCCATATTCAAGTATGAATATCTAAATAAAAATTGAAATAGAAAATAAACTACTTCAAAACAACAGAAAATTTCTAAGATGCTATTAATACTCATTTTTAAT
Source organism: Sesbania bispinosa (assembly GCA_026901365.1). Classification (NCBI taxonomy): domain Eukaryota; kingdom Viridiplantae; phylum Streptophyta; class Magnoliopsida; order Fabales; family Fabaceae; genus Sesbania; species Sesbania bispinosa. Next base: position 420,483 of record QLOH01000476.1, on the reverse strand, counting down.
TAAAATATTTAGCTTACTTTGAATAAAATTAGAAAAGTAGATTATGTTCATGCACATTTATTAAAAGTGAATCATACATATTTGGTTCAATTGTACTTGTTGACCAAAGATTACTAAATTGTGTGAAGTTAATCAATATAACAAATGTACCACACCATTATTCTCATCTGAATTGCATGTATAAACAATACTTTTAATTTCTCATTTTATTTTCATTTTCTTATAACTATCAATTCATACTAATTTGCTTGCATTGTATTATAAAACTTGGTTGTATAGTTGGTGATTAAACCAATCTGAATGAATATATATGATAGTTTGTTTACACATTAAAATAAAAAAATAAAGAGTTTTATATATATAGCACTTAAAATGTATACATAACAATATGTTGACTGTATTTTAATAGTTTCTTTCACTATATACATTTATATGAAAAATAAATTAATAAGTAAATTATTTTAAGAAAACACAAAAATTACAAGATAATATTAATGATTATTTATAATTAAAAGATATAATTTATTTTATCATCGAGTATATAAATCAGGTGATAAGTGGTTACTCTAGCTTAACTCAAATGTACCTATTCATCATTTTCAAATGCATATTTAATATTAAATTTGCATGAAGTTAGTTTCAATTATTTTATCTAATAAATTAATTAGTTGTTATTGTTATCTTATTTACATATACAAATAATATCTTTAATTACTCATTTTACTTGATTTTCTCTCACAATTGATATTGTTCTAAGTGCATTATGAAATTTAATTGTAGATAATGTGTTTAAACCAAACCAAACAAATATATATTTATACCACCCTTGTTATGAAAAACTTATTTTTTTTTAATGGTTTCCAACCATAACAATGGCGATAATAATTATGGCACGTTAAAAATAAGGTCTTAGAATATCACATGCAAAGAGTCATAACGGGAAAAGTTGAAAATGCAGCAAAAGGAGGAAAAAACACAAAACATATGAAGAGTTGGAAATTCAAAAGAAATAATGCTTCCATTAAAAATTTATATTTTAAATTCTTTTCTCTTTTATTTTCTTAATAGTGCTACTTTGTTACAATAATTACTTTCTTTTACATTTTAATATTGCTTATTTATCTAGGGTCTGTCTAGAGTGGACCATGGTTCACGTGGTCCAGAATGTAAAAGTATAGTTATTTAAATTCTTTACCTTCAATTTTAATGCTCATTTTTATTTGTAAATAATATTAAATTGGTTTCTAATTACTTTTATGAAATATTAATTGAAAAAAATAAAAAAAACTAAATCAATAGTAATGTGTAATGTAAAAATTTCCTCTTTCAACTTTAAATTAATAGATCTTCAATAAAACTAGCATAGTTTGTATTGTAAATTTATATTTATCCTTAAATTAAACTCAAATAGTCATATAAGAGTAATTTAATAAAAAAAATTTATTTATTCACCTTTAATAACCAATTAAATGTAGATTGGACTAGGTGAACCAAATTTTATTTGGTCACCCTAGAATTGTCCATTTATCTAACTATAAATTTTATGTTATAGTTCATCTCTAATTAAAATCACATAAAATTGATATATAAAATAAAAATTAAAATATAATTAAAGTGTATTTTATGTCTTTTTTTATCTTACTATTGACTTTCAATTTATAGAAAAATAAAGTAATTGTTAATAAATTAAAAAATTGACCTGATACCTTAGATGATATGAGAATGCTAACTAATCCAAATTCACTTAGTGCACGTAAATGATCTATATGGTAATTCAAGTAGCTTCTTTAGTTGTAAAATTTGTTAAGAACTTTAGCCAAAAATGATCTATATGGTAATTCAAGTAGCTTCTTTAGTACTTTTTTTAGCCGTTACTAATGTTTTTTTGAAACATTATGGTAAGTAGTATTCCAACTTTTTAGCTTAAAGTTTAAATAATTTTTTATATTTTTCCTTAATTTCTTTCATAATACCTCATTTTTATATTTATTGATAAAAAAATAAAACTATAAATAAAAAAATTCATTTTTTGATAGAAATTTTATTTATACAAAAATTAAAATTATTTTAATTTCAAAGAAATAAAAGTCTATTTGATTAAATTTTAATATTTTTGTTCATAAGGAAAGGAACACGTCACAGACAATAAAAAATAAATAAATGTCACAATACTTATTGTTTTTTTAAAAGCTATCAATAATCTCTTAATAATAATATAAATTTATTTGTAATGTCTTATTTCATTTAATAAAAATATTTATAAGTGAGAATAAAATTACTAAAATTATTATCCTAATATTTAAGATGATAAATAATTTTAGATAAATTAAAATACAAAATCTTATAATTATTTAAAAAAATAATTAACAAATTACAAATTCTCAGATCCAACCATTAACATGCTCTTAAATAATATATTGTATTTATCAGTTAGTTTAACCTTTAATTTTATTGAATACGTTTAATTCGAGCGCTAAGTTATGAAATTCAACTTTTGACTTAGTGGTATCCAAAAAGGCTCCTAGAAAGTTATAACCCACACCCAAAAGATGTTGGAGGTTTGGGTTTGGGTTTTAGAAGGCTAAAGGTAGCCTATATGGTTAAGCTCTAGGCTAGCAAGTAGCTCATTCAAAACTCGCGGTTCTTTGATTCCGGGTTCTACAATCCAAATATATGGGTGACTTTAATGTTGTCCCTGACGTCAAGGTTTTATTTTTTACTCTTTCATATGTAAATGAATCATGGAGACTTGGTAATATATTATGTTGGAATTTGGGGGCATTCAAATCACATGAAGTTTGAACATATCTTCACTCCTTTAGTGGGATGTTTATTAAATATAACTCAACAATAACAGCTAGCCAAAAGGGTGCTGGCAGTGGTAACGATGCCAAAAAAATTTTTAATCTTTTTTATTAATTATATGGATCTCACGTAAAATGTGAATGATAAATAAAATTAAACAAATCTAGCACCGTCTTTACAATTTGTCATGGCCATATTGTGAAATGTGCCACTATTACCAGATAAAAATGAGACATGGACAACCTCAAATTCAAGATAGTTGCATCGCAAACTTACCGCAATTTAGAATACAATTTACAATGTTATTGGATCATAGATGAATGATATGCAATAAGTATTTATCACCATACTTTAATGTCAATTTTTTCATATTTTATTATATTGTGAAATGTTCCCTGTAAAAGGATTTCTATACGAGAGGTTAATTCAATGCAATTGAGATTAAAATTGTGAGTTAGAAATCCTCTTCTGACTCATTTTTTCCACTACGTGAGTGTGTGATTTTTATCTGTGTATGTCCCATTGATATCAAAATGGAATTAGAGCATGAGAGCCTGGTAGTGTCAACATCAAAATTTTGAGTGTGTGAGGAACAAGAGAGTTCTCATTTTTCCCTATTTTTTTTTTCAGATTTATTCATGTAAAGAGATAAACCAATTACAATATTGTTTGATCTAGTCCCAAATTAGATGAGAAACTAGATTATGATTATTGGTTGCTATTAATGGCTACCCATTTGAAAACTCTTAATGTTTGGAGCTATGTTGAACAGGGTTTGCAAGAAGGAGTCAATGATATTGCTTAATGGAGGGACCAGCTAGCGCTAACACACATCCATCAAGGAGTATATTACTCAGTTTTTGGTAAAATAGCCAATGCCAAAATTGCTACAGAAGCATGGGACATCTTGAAGCTGTCATCTAAGAAAGTGGAGAAAGCCCATAAATCCAAGTTACAATTCATGCATAGAGAATATGAAAGGTATGAAATGTCCAGGTCAAAAACTATTGAAGAATATTTTTCACGTGTTGCTGACCTTATAAATAAGATGATGGTGTATGGAGAAAATATTCTTGACAATAAAGTGATGGAGAAAATTTTACGTACCATGCCAATGAAGTTTGACCATGTCATGACTACAATAATTGAGTGCCACGACATAGATAGCATGACGATAGTAGAGTTGCAAGGGATCATTGAAAGCTACATGAGCAAGATCCCGGAGAAGACAGTAAAAGTAAATAAAGAAGCCTTGAAAAGTTAGGTGAATCTCAAAGATGTTGTTGAATCTAATCAAAATATAGAAGGTAGAGGTCGTGACAATTTCAATAATGAAGGAAGAGGAAATTACAGAGGTAGAGGTCATGAAAATTTTAGAGGAGGAGGACGTGCCAACTTCAACTAAGGAAGAGGAAGAAGCAATTTTGGATATGGCAACCATGGAAGAGGAAGAGGTAACACTTACTAAGAAAGAACAAATTATAATTGTTATTATTGTGGAAAGTTCAGAACAAAGTTGTAGATTGTAGATACTAATAACAAGCAAATATAGTAGAAAACTAGTACCGGGATGTTGGTGAGAGTTTTAATCCACAAAGTTTATCTTTGGCAAGTAATAATTTTTCAAAAGATGAAAACACCTGATACTTATAGATATTGGGTGTAATAACCATATGTGTGGGAAAATGAAATTATTTTCTTCTTTAGATGAAATAGTTGGTTCTACAATGAAATAGGGTAACAACACAAATATTTCAATTTTGGGGAAAGGTCGAATTGCTATTCATTTGAAAGACGGTTCTCAGAACTTTATCTCTAATGTTTTATATGCTCTTGTTGTTCATCACAACTTGTTGAGTATAAGAAAATTGTCAGAGAAAGGTTACAACATGCAGACTCATGATGATTACTGCACATTGATTGATAGAATTTGAAGATTTATTGTTAAGGTAAATATGACATCCAATCGCCTATTCCCTTTAAAATTTCAACATAAAAAATTTCCTTGTCTGAGTTGTGTAACACCAAATGATGATTGGCTATGACATATAGGCTTTGGACATTTTCATTTCTATGGATTGAATTATCTATCAAGGCAAGAATTTGTTTTTGGTTTTCCTATTGTAAATACTCCCAATAGTGTATGTGAGACCTTTCAAGTGGAAAAGAGGAACAAAGAATCATTTCCAATAGGAAAATCCTGGAAAGCAAGAAAGTTGTTGGAGATTATTCATTCAAACATGTGTACCGTTGAAGTGCCACCACATGGTGGTAACACGTATTTTATTACCTTTTATTAATGATTTTGGTAGAAAGACTTGGATATATTTCTTGAAATGAAAATTGGAAGCTTGTGATGCCTTCAAGTCATTCAAGGCATTTGTAGAGAAACAAAGTGGGTGCAATATCAAAGTATTGAGAATAGACAGAGGCCAGGAGTATCTCGGTTGTGCAGATTTCTTTGAGAAACATGGGATTCAACATCAACTGGCTACCAGATACACTCCCCAACAAAATGGTGTTACTGAAAGGAAGAACATGACAATCATGGGCATGGTTAGATGCATGTTGAAGGCAAAAGAAAAGTCTCATCAATTTTAGGAAGAAGTTGTTGCTAATGTTTTTTATATTTTGAATAGGCATCCAACAAAAAGTGTTCATCATAAAACACTATAAGAAGCCTGGAACAGAAGGAGGCCCTAATTTCGATATCTTATAATTTTTGGATGTATTGCATATGCTCATGTTCCAGATCAGCTGAGGAGGAAACTTGATGACAAAGGATAAAAGTACATATTTATTGGCTACAACACAAACTCAAAGGCATACGGACTTTACAATCCAGAGATAAAAATGTGATAATCAGTCGTGATGTGACGTTTGATGAGAAAGGAATGTGGGATTGGTCCTCAAAGTCCCATAAGGAGCCGATGGTGATTTCTGAGAGTTGTGAAGAAGATGAAAGACAACCAGATCCAACTCATGATGAACTATAATCATCGAGTAGACTAAAGAGACGTCGTCAATTACAGGCTAGACTGGAGGATTATGTTTTGAGAATTGATAATGACCCACTTGGTGAAGAGATTATCATTTTTGCTTTATTTGCAGATTGTGAGTTGGTGACCTTTGAAGAAAGCATTGTATGACTTGAACCAGACACCAAGAGCATGGTACAAGGAGATTGATTCTTACTTCATACAACATGGATATGAGAGATGTCCTTTTGAGCACACACTTTATATTAAATTTGTTGAGTCTGGAGATATTCTTATTATGTGTCTTTATGTTGATTATCTTATTTTCACTTGCAATAATTCAAAGATAATTGCAGAATTTAGGGAGGCTATGATTAGATGTTTTGAGTTAACATATTTGTGCCTAATGTTTTATTTTCTTGGCATTGAGGTTGTTCAACACGATGATGGAATTTTTATTTCTCAAAGGAAATATGCCATTGATATTCTAAAGAAATTCAACATGGGAAATTTAAACCCAGATTCTACTCGAGTTGAAGAAAATTTGAAGTTAACAAGAGAAGTTGATGGCAAAAGAGTATATCCAACTTGCTACAAGAGTTTGATTGGAAGACTAAGATATTTAACAACAACAAGACCATATATTATCATATGAGTAGGATTACTAAGCGGATTCATGGAAGAACCTCACACAAGTCATCTGCCAGGATCCAAAAGAAAATTGAGATATATCAAAGGTACTCTGACTGAAGAAATGTTTTATGCCAATAATATTGATGTGAAACCTGTTGGATATACAAATAGTGAATGGGCAGTAGATGTTGAAATGAGGAAAAGTTCGTCAATGTACACATTTCAATTAGGAACTGACGCAGTATCACGGTCCTCAAAGAAACAACTAGTTGTTCCACTCTCAACAGTCAAAACAAAATATATAGGTGCATCCAGTTGTGTTACACGGACGGTATTGGCTAAGAAGAATTTTGGACATGTTGCATCAGAAGCAAAATACTCCTACAAGAATATTTTGTGACAACAAGTCTTCAATAGCACCATACAAAAATCCAATTTTTCATGGGCAGTCCAAACACATATGCATGTATCCGGTTTCATAAAATACGGAAATTGGTGACTGAAAAAGAAATGAAGATCAATTATTTTTTTGATAAAGAAATGAAGATCAATTATTGTCACACTGAAGAATAAATAGTAAATGCTTAAGCCATTAAAAATTGAGTTATTTTACTAGTTGAAAAATATGCTCAGAATGATAAATATACAAGCTTTGGTATATCTGTAATAAATCAAGCTAAGCAAATATAGCATAGAATATACAATTTGTAATTGCTACACATACAAGATAAAAAAAAAATGGGATATGGACAGCCACAAATTCAAGATAGCTGCACCGCAAACTTGCCGTAATTCGGAATACAAGTTGCAATGTTATTAGACCTTAGAACTGCATAATAAAAAATTAAAATAAAAAAATTATGTGATTTGATTTGAATTTGACTCTTAAGGTTAGGTAGTAAAGTTAAAAAAAATCAATTTTTTTTTATCTTAGTTTCTATTTTATTTTAAAGATTATGTGACAAGAGAAAAAAAATTTCAAACAAATTCTTTTATTTAATTTAATTTTTTTAGGATTCGTTGCTAAAAAAACCAAACATAATCCTTATCTTAATTTTATTTAAATAATTATAATAATATTATCTTTTCAAGTGCTATCAATATTTATTGATAGAGATGTTGATTTAACATATTGAAGTATAATATCAGTCATTCAAAGAAAAACTATTGAAAAGTTCAATTTTGATAGATTAATAGAAAAATTTACTATTATAAAAAAATGATGAGTTTTATTTAAACGAAACTTATTTTTCTTATTTGAAATGATCTAATATTTTTATTATAATTTTTAATACTCTCTTTGGTCTAAAAAAATTAAGGAAAGATGTTTTAATGTATCGGTTTTCAAAAAAGTTCCTATAACTTCTAAATTTATCTTTATTTTAAATCAAACTCTATTTAATTCCCCACATTAATCAACTTGAAAATTATAAAGATTCAATAATTACTAGACCCAAAGAAGGATAAATAATAAAGACTTTTAAAATTTTATAAAGTATCTTAGAAAAATGACTAAACAAAATTATCATAAGTCCTATCAACAAAAGATCTGGCTTCCCAACATTCTTTTATGCTATAGTAAACTAGAAAATTCGTCCATGACTTTTTTAGGGTCATGCAATTTAGTCCATAAGAAATAGAAAAACCGAATATAATCCTTGAATTCTTGCTTTGACTGTCACTATATTCCAATTGTGTTTCACATTGAATTTTTTTATGATGTGACACTGTGTCATACCGTTTGTCACTATAGGGTCCACTGTAACACAAAAATGACGTGGTTTTGTCAAATTTATATGTTGAAAGACTTTAACTCCAACGGTCATGTGTTTCACCGTTCTCTCTTTTTTCTCTCTTCTTCCATTTTTTTCATTGGAACGTCTCAACCCCAAAGGCGTCATTTTTATTATCCGATGGCAAATAGTGTGATACGGTGTCACTAAACGTGACACGTGATCAAAAAGTTAATGTGAGACACATAGTTGGACTATAGTGACAGATCGAACAAAAAGTCAGAAATTATATTAGATTTTTCTATTTTTCAAGAACTAAACTGCATGACTCTAAAAATGTGAAGAACGAATTTGATAGTTTAGTATATTTATGGTAGGAATGGTGTTTTGGAGTGGCATTAGTTTGCTGACAAATAACCTGTTTGTTTAGGCGTTTGAAATTATAAAACCATGGCTTCGGGGAATTGATTTTAAATCATTTTCGTCCAACGTGCTTCGTAAAACGTGTATCTCTCATCTCAACCATTAATTTCTAAAATCAATTCTACTCACCTGTAAAGCCGTCAGACACTTGCTCCCTAGGAATATATGTTAGCACCTAGCAACTATCCAACCACATTTGGAGAAAATATGCCATCATGAAAATATATTGGTGAGGGAGAGTTTTCCTTTAAGTAAGCTTATCAAATTATCAATAATGTAGTACCCAAGGATCCTTACATGATGAATTTATCAGAAAAAGGTCTAGAAGGTAGAAATGGCCAGTGTTGTAATGCTCAAAGAATGCTAGTTTTGTAATCATATTCCAAAGGCGAAATAAATATTCATAAAATAATATTTAACATTATTTTGATAAAAATTTGAAGAAACGATACAATCGAGAAAAAAACTACAAATATCCGTAAAATTTCCGGAGGCAGATATGTAAGAATTGTTAGGTGTTGCTGAGGGCTGAGAGTAGAGTTCTTTTCTTGTTCAAATGAGCAACAAACAATTAATGTTATGATTTCAAGCTTCCCAACCCCTAAGGACAGTGGCCCTTGCGACACGGTTAACTGCAAGGGTGAAAGCTCCCATACGAAGATCACAATCATGGGTTTTGCACATCTCCTTCACATCTTTGAAACCTTTAGTCATGTATGTCTTCAGCTCATTGTTCACCTTCTCCTCATCCCACATGAACCCTTGTATATTCTGCATGTTGCATTGCATACACAATTATAATGACTATAACTAATATGATAGATGAAGGTGAATGTTTGTAAAATTAATTTTGGTTAAACGTAAGTTTAACTATCAATTCATGCAGTTAATTATCAAATTAGTTACCTGAACCCACTCAAAGTAGCTAACTGTGACTCCTCCTGAATTTGCAAATATATCTGGGAGGATCACAACCCCTTTCTTTTTTAGAATCTGCAAAATAGGGTGGTAGTTAAAAACAGTGCATAATTTTTCTTCTTTTGGTTTCTTTTTTGATTGATAAAGGGAAGAAAAGAGAGACTATAAACTAACCTCATCAGCCTCCGGGTCAGTTGGGTGATTGGCTGCTTCAACAATAAATTTGGCTTTAATCTCATTTGCATTTTCCCTTCAACCATAGAAAAAGTTGTTAAAAAACAAATGGTTTAGACTTGTGTTTATCATGGTGCATGTCTTGTTTTCATTATGTTTCATGATTTCATAAATTTTACAAAGGAAAAATTGGAAATAAAAATTTTCTGTTTCCAGCATTTCCAATTTTTTCTTTGTAAAATTTCGGAAAACAGGAAACAGAAAATAGAAACAAGAAATGAAAATGTAAATCAAACAAGCTCTTAACAAGTGTAGGCAATAAATGTAAGTAATAAGCAATTGGCTATAGCAGGTGGTACAGTAACAAATTACAGGGGAAAAATGTGTGATGCAGTTTGATCTTTCCTTTCAAGGTAAGGTGTGATCATAATGATGTGGCCTTTGTAGTTTACTAAACACACAAATTTTGTAGTTAAGTAAAATCACCTATTGATAACTCCCCCAAGAGCTGCTGGGACAAGAACATCACAATCTTCAACCAGTATTGACTTGGGGTCAATTGGATCACCACCATGGAATCCCTTTACTCCCCTGTGCTCTCTGGAATACTTGAGTAGGCTTGGAATGTCAAGACCATTGCTATTCTTTACAGCTCCTGTTATGTCACTCACTGCAACAATTTTTCCTCCCTTTTCACTGATTAATTGGGCAGCCCAAGACCCCACATTTCCAAAACCCTGAAGAGATACACATCATGATAGCATGATTACATCTCAAAATCATCAAAAACTCAAAAATACTAAACCCATGAACTGATGAACTTCCTTTTTATTTTAATTTTTTTGTGGACCATTTTTACCCTTTACCATTACATCCTTACTAATCATTATTGTGAACATTATCTCCAAACTACTGTGCATTATTTTAGGGGCTCCAGTCCACACATTAGCATATAATGAATGTGGCTTATTAGAGTTATATAAAACATGATGTACCTGTATGACAAACCGTTGTCCGGATACACTCTTCCCATGCTCATTAAGTAAAGCCTCTGTTGCAAAGAGGACTCCTCTTCCTGTAGCTGCATCTCTGCCTAGAGATCCACCAAGATCCTTATTTGAAAATGAAAAGTTAGAAAGGAAATTGGTCTATTAATAATAGGCTGGTGTTGGTGGCATAATTCAACATTCATTAAAATGACAAATGTAAACAATTTAATTAATTTACTTACTAGAGGTTTCCCAGTCACTACTGCAGGTGAGTAGCCATGAAATTTGGAATACTCATCTAGTATCCATGCCATAGTCTGCATTCACAAAGATAGTGAGTGTTAAGTTCAAAAACCAAATTAGTTCATACTAAAGTCTAATATGTGAAAAACCATGTAATATAATCATGTCTTGAACATAAGCATCATCTTTAACAAGCTGCAGCAAATTCACAAAGCATAGTCTTTGTACTGACCTGTGGTCCTGTTCCCATATCAGGTGCAGGTACATCTGTCTGAATTCCAATGAGATCATGAATTTTTTGGGTAAAAACTCTAGTAAGTCTTTCTAACTCTGACAGACTTAAGTCTGCTGGGTCACACCCTATCCCTCCTTTGGCACCACCATATGGTATATTTGCTACAGCTGTCTTCCATGTCATGAGTTGTGCTAAAGCATTCACTTCATCTGGTTCAACCTACATAATCCAATACATCATTGATTGAGAATTGAGAACCTATATAGTTATCACACAGACCCAGAAATGCAGATATACAATAGGAAAGAAATAATCATACTAACAGTTCTTAGGCCAATCCAATTTTATCTATCAAGTGGCTGCTTCTGTTACAATGTTACAATGTGTAATTGTTCAGTGGAATTATCCCAAAATTCATTATGTTTCTAGCCTAGTTGTGCAAATATAGGGGGGAGAAGACAAAACATTATTATTGTTGATAGAATGTTTGGTTTAAATTTTTTTATGTTTTTATCAATAATTACAAAAGTGTTACATCTTAAAAAGTTATTTTAACTTTTTCATATATAAATGGTTGAAAACAAACAATAAAGTGAAAAAAAGATGGTATTTTGAAATTAGTTAAAAATAAAAACAAAGAATGTTTTCCAAAACCAAACAAGCCCTAAAAGTATGCATTTTCAATTTAGAGTTGGTCAATAACAGAGACTTTTGGAAATCAGAATATAAATAACCTCAGGATGGTATCTGATCCCTCCTTTCATAGGGCCTCTGGAATTATCATGTTGAACCCTGAATCCAACAAATGTCGCCAAGGTGCCATCATCTTTAGGGATGGTACACTCAACCTGCACTTTCATTGAACATTATTTAAAACTAGAGTTTCTGAGCTATGTGATGCATCTCTAGTAAAGGCATTGCAACCACAACATAAGTCAATATCATCATCCTCTTTAGGGAAGGATGATTTACCAAAACAAAGACATGATAAAAAAAGGATGGTTTTGCAGTTTCACTTACCTTGATTTCCCTGAATGGAATCAGCAAACTTTTCTCAAGCTTGGAATCCAATCCAAGAAGCCTAGAGGCTAACTTAAAGTTCCTATTGGTGGCTGCTAGTGCATTCATTGTGGCAAACCGAAGGGCTAAGACAAAAAAATTCAAACTTTTAGAAAGAGATGCGGAAAATAGATATTGCAGAATTGATGTTATTAAGAGTATATATAGATATAGTTATCAGAAAGGGAAGAAAAAGTGAAATACGGATCATGTATGTATTTGTGCCAGGAAAGAAGGAGAATATAGAATACACATAAGCAACAGCTCGAGTCAATGTCAAACAAAAATATTCTAGTAAAAGTTTGGTACATGTAAGACACACCGCACGGATAAGCAACAACAACGTGAAACAACATGTGGATCAAAGTCAGCAATTAACGTGATGGCAGAAAAAAATGAAAAATAAATTATCAGATATTTCTGCATTTAGTTGCATATGCAAGCATGAATTTTCTGTCCCTTTTATCAAAGATGTAAATGTCCATGTTGCCTCTTAAGTGCAATATCCATCCAACTATTGAAGAAAAGATTACTAATTTGTGCTAATATTTTGTTCACAATCACTAGTGAGTGTACCTGTTTTTCCTTCTTCCTTTTGCATCTTCACAGATAAACTTAGGCAAATTTAATTTACAGTTAAGTAGAATTAATTTTAATTTTGATTTTGATTTACAAAGCATGTTGTATAATAATAATTTAAAATATAATTGATTCTGTCTATTCTCAATTGCGAACCAAACATACATTTAAAATGGCATTTTCATTGATATATTAGGGGAAGGGTGCCAAGAAGAATCACAGGAATATCGCCAACACGCAAAAAGGCCAATAGCCATAGATTGATTATAATTTTGAGGAGGCATTCTCAAACGTAAGGTAGGAAGCAAGTAAGACACCTGACCAAGATATTAAAATCACGTGTCCTCTCTGTATGTTATGAAGTATGTGGATATACAAACACGAAATTAAATATGGATATATACAGTAATATGACAAACTTTAAAAATTATAGGAAGTGAAGCGATTGTAATATATAAAATAAAATTAATATGAAAACAAATATTTTTTAAATAAAAAAATAATATTAAGCCACGAACAGGTTGTCTCTGATAATAGGAAATACATGTGGTTAACACCAAAAAATAAAAAAAGAATATTGATGTTCTAAAATTTAGAATAAAACTAAAAAAGTTAAAGTAAAAAATTAGTATAAAATATAAATAGAAGTATTCATGAATTGTCCATCACAGATAGTCTGTGCTTCTTTGTTTGTATTGTATGTCTCTTTCCCTAGCCTTTTAATAAAAAATACTTTTTACGATTTATTTTCTATATATATATGGATCCAAGAATGAAATCCAGTATTTGCGCAAGGGATTCAAGCCTTTTTCCCTCTTATATTGTCTTTATTAGTAATTAATTTTTGTTGACCATGTGTCATTTTTTTATTAGAGAATTGGGAAATGATTCATAGAATAGGTTTCAATAATCGTGCCTGTAACGAGCAAAGTTTTTTTCTTCAGTGTTATGAACACACACACACACACACATATATATAAATTATGCATTTAGACAAATCCATTTCTCGTGGTCGGTTTAATTATGCCAATTACAAAACGTGACAAATATTATTAATTATGTCCATTTATTCTAGATAAGACTTCTTCCCTTCAAATTTCTCGTCACATATACTTGCCTTGCAGGATCTCTTCGGGCGTGTTTATTTTTTAATTAGAACTTGGAAGCCCTCCAAAACCAAAAGTATGTTTGGGTAAAATTATAATTGTATTTAAATTATCTTAAAATCACGTTATAAATGTAAATTTATATTTATAATATGAATTTTACTAAACACCACAAGAGACAATCCTAAAGAAACAGTCACTTAGTATGTGTTTATATTGTAATTTTTAATTGTGTTTGAATCCCTATTGACAATTGCATTTTAGTACATTTTTCATCTTGAATATACATTTAAACTTTAAACTAATGTAACTCCATATTATTTTTATAAATTTAAGTTTGGAAACTTTAACTCAAACATACTTTTATTTTTTTGGGTGTAAAATCACATGTATTCTCCACGGGAGCCACTTTCCTTCTGAGTATTTAACACAGTTGCATACCCGGGACTTGAACTCGAAACCATTGGTTAAGTTGGAACAGACCCTTACCAGTTGATCCACATTCTCGATGGAAAACACATACTCTTATAAAAAAAAGTGTAGGGATTGTCTCCCGTCTCTCCTGCCTTTGCAGCAGACATTAGTTACCAAATAACTATGGATTAGATACGGATTTTAATTGTGTAGTTATTCCGTAGCTGATTTCTGCTGCAGAAGCGGGAGAGGCAGGAGACGATCTGGATCCATCAAAAAAGAAAACACATACCCTTACCAGCTGGCCCACTAGTCGATATTTTAATTTTAATTTATTTGTCAAAAAAGATTTTCTCATATCTTATTGAAAATACTTTTGCAAAAAGCAATTTTTTTCATGTCAGCAGAAAAGAATTTAGTTGACTGAATTCTACATTAATAATAGTGGGTTTTTATCTATAATTATTTTTATGTCTTTTTCTCTTATATCATATATAAGAGAGAATATGAGAAAATAACATTAAAAAATTTAAACTAATTAAGTGGGAGGTGTTTCATGTGTCGAGCTCCATGCACTTAAATATATTTTTTAAAAATATTATAAAATAGAAAATTATACACTGATCTCAGAATTTTTTTTTATCAATCTAAAGGATAAATGAGCCAAACAATGGTTATTATTTGGGGAGTTGAAATAAGATATTTTAATACATAAATGTATAATATTACTTTTGATTTCTCTAGTTTAAATTATGTGTAAATTTGGTCATTCAAGAATTTTTTTTAACAAATCAAGTCCTTCAATTTCTTAAATTAATCAAACTTGGACGTTCCCAATTAATTGTCTTCTACGTAAGACCCTTAAATTCTTATATTCAATTTAAATATTTAGTAGTTTATAAAAGATTTGAGATATGAAATAATTTTAAAAGTTCACAAGTAAAATTTTTAATAGAAATATAATAAAATTTGAAAAAATCGTAGGAGGTAAAATTAGGGTTTAAAGAGGGGAAATTTGAGATTCTTTATTTTTGGTAAAAATTAATATTTTGATTAGTGAATTTTGAATTTAATAAGATTTAAATGATTTAATTAATTTAATTTGTTAATATATTAATTTGAGGGTTTTAGATAAAAGAAAATTAACAAGAACCAAATTTACTTAATTTTGAAGTAGAGAAACTTAATTTTCTAAAAAAAAAAAACTTGAGATCAAAATTACACATATATAGTTCAAACTTCAAAATAGAAAGGTTAGAATTGCAATTAAGCCTTATAGTGTAATAATATGACAAAATTGATCATTAAAAAAATATGCAGATTTGATAAAATTATCCTCAATTAAATAAATATTATAGAAAAATTATGAGAAATCCTATTGTTGATTACTAAAAATATAAATATTTTTAATAATTATATTAATATGTGTATATATAAAAAAATTGAAAAAAAAATTGGGGGAATCATGGGTTTATAAATTGAGAAGAAAGGAGAATGACTTTATAAATTAGTGGACATTTCCAAACCAGGAAAATGACTTACTGCTACCTCCCTCTTTTACCAAACAAACCCTTAAGCTTATGGCAAGTTCATTAACTTATCAAAAAGTAATGGGATAAGGATGCGAAAGAATTCCAACTTATCATCAGAAATTTTGGGATGTCATATGTGGCAGCCCGAAACCGTGCTCACCCTAAATGAAATTAAATAATAGTAGTAAGAAAAAGATGTTATCAACTTCAAAATTTGTTTATTGAAAGAAATTAAAACATATTGGTTTTGTGATTTATTTTAAGCAACATTGGGGATTTTGTGATTAATTAGTTATGCGTTCAAAGACCATATGATGTGATTATTCAAAACTGGCTGGCTCAATTTAAAGAATATGGCCCCAACTACCATGTGATTAATTTAAGCTCCACGCAATGCTAATCCAGTAATCCTTCCCTAGTTGTCCATATTTCTTCTTTTTTTTGTGCTAGTAGTTGTCCATATTTCCAATCTAGTTCAAGTACACGTCAGTTTCACATATTGTCCCTCTCGAATATGTCAACCCATTTATACCAAAAAAAAAAAGGCCAATAAGCAACTCAACCCTATAAAGTCAATACAGTAATTGATAACAGTTTAATAAATGTTAAGTTTTATTTAGTTTGATTTTTTTTATTTTTAATTATAAAACTATAAATTTCATTTCCACTTTTAAAAATTATATAAGAAATGATGAAAGAAACTTTTTATTGTTTTTACTATTTTCTGTATAAATATCTGAAAATAAAAAGTTAAAATAAGATAATATTTTAAGTTGTTATTAAAAATAAAAAATATAAAAAATATTTTCACAAGCCACATGTCTATTTATATTCAATTTTACTAGTGTGTATGGTCTGCTAAAAAATAAAAACTTTATAATATATACAAATAGTACTTATTCCATATTTGATTTTAATAATGTGTATAAGACAAGAAAAATGATGATTGGGTCAAAAAAATTACATAAAATTGTTATGAATAATTGTTGTGATAATAATCATTTCTCCTTGTGGTTTGCATTCTTTGCGTTTATTCATGTAGCATGGTTTTTTTAATTGATTTCATATAAATCTATACATTGTGTTTTTCCTACCATATTACATTGCTCTAAATATGCTATCATTAAATTATTCGTACATATTAGTGATTCTTTTTATATGTGACATATCTCAAACATAAAATATGAAAAGCAAGTTTTTCACATATTAAAAGTGTGTTTAACATGCCTTTTCAAGTAGATGAAAGTAAAAATGTTTGTTGGAACATTTCACTGGTGTTTAAAAAAAATATGCTTCTTTTTATCTATCAAATGAAATTATTTTATAATTTTATCCCTTAATAACCCTTATTTACCATTGTGGAATATTAGGTGATATATTTTTTTAAAGTTATGGAATACTATTTTTTAGATTATTATTTTAATATTACACTAATTATTTTAATTTTTCAATTTTTTTAATTTTTAATAAAATATTTAATCTTTATTGATAACAATTTAAAATTATAATGAAAAAAATTCATAAAAAGTTTATTTAAACAAAACTTTCAAGATTACAAATAATTTCAAATAAATTATAATTATAATATAGAAATTTAGAACTATTTAAAAATATATAATTACAAAATTTTAATATTTTGTTCATTAATTAATGATGCTCTTATCTATCCTTTTACAATTTTTAGTTAGTTTAAGAACTAGTTTTACTAAATATTTTCAATTAAATTAGTTAGTTTATCAGTTTTCAGTATTCATATCTTTCATTTAGTTTTTCAGGTTTTTTAACTAATTTTTTAGTTTTTAACTAAATTTTTAAGTATTTTTTTGTCAAACACACTCTAAAATTGCTTAGCACATAATTTGTGTTTTTAACCAAGGAACGATATTTTATACAATACACAACAATATTCCAATGTTTAAAAACACTTAATGCTTGCTTGTTTCTAGCTAGGTATAAAAAATAGATAATACTAAAGTCTGTTAATTTCTAGTTTCTAAAATTTTTTTATTTTTAAAAATAAAATTAAAAAACTTGTTAGACATACAATTTTAAAACAATTTTAGAAAGTGTGACTATTTTTTATTTTAAAAACTAAAATTCTGAAACCACTTTAAAATACTTTTAAAAACTGTTTTAGTTTTTCTGTTTTGTGGTAAAAATTTTGCAAGTAAATAATTTCACATTTTCACTTGTAAAAACAGATCTTAAAAACTGTTTTATTGTAAAAGAGTTTTCAAAGACCTAAAAAACAAAAATTGAATCAAACATGCAAGAAAATTTGTTTGCCAAAAAAAATTTAAAAACATTTTTTAAAAACATAAACGTGACTACTTTTATTTTTAAAATTTATTCTTAAATTCTGAAACTACTCTAGGATCATTTGAAAAAATGATTTTTAGTTATCATGTTTTTATGGTAAAAATATTACAAATAAATCATTTCATTTGTGAAAAACCAGTTCTTAGAAATTATTTTATGAAACAGTTTTAAAAAACATGAAAACAAAATAAAATTCAACACACCTTTAGCTCTTTATCTTTGGTGACCATTATCCCTTCCCGTCATCTTCCATCCTTTTTCTCCCTTAAAATTGGCTTTATGATAAATAAGTCATGAAACAAGAAACAAAATTGGAAAAAAAAAGTTTTGTAACTTATTTAGTTCTTTGTGGATTTTGGACCAACAATGTTTTAGATAAGCTTAGAGTCTTTTTTTTTTCGGTGACATATAAGCTTAGAGATATAAATCTTTATGTTGGCCAACATATCTAAATCATTAAATAGACTTATTAGCACATGACTTTAAGATATTATAATAAAAATATAATATAATACTAATAATAGCAATAATAAAAATATAATTTTATTATTTATATATATCTATTTAATTAAGTTTGTTTATTATGTTTAAAAAGCTTTTTTGACAACCTAACATTTGAGTTTATTTTAACTAAATAGATATTTAAAAAAGTCTTAGTCTAATTTATTTTATAAATAGGCTTAATTTGATTTAGGCCCTAATACACGTTTTGGTTTATTTTTAGAGTTTAATTACCATACACCGTGTAAGGAAGTTTTACATAGTTATCCAATAATATTTTGCCAAATAAATTAATGAATATGACACCCCATGTGTCATTAAACTCATTAAATAATGTGTCAACACATCATTAGATGATTATGTAAAATTATTTTACCCTAACAGTGTATAATTATTAAATCCTTATTTTTAACCCTCGAAACATATAAACTTTTGAATTGGCCTATGTAATTAGAAAACTACTTCTAAATACTAAACGTTTTGAATTTAAAGAGTGAAAAGTATATATACACGTCTATATATTATTTGGGCTGGAGTTAAAATTGAGTTGAACTTCTATTGGCTATGTAATTAGGAAATTACTTCTAAATACTAAACCTTTTTAATTTAAAGTGTGAAAAGTATACACGTCTATTATTTGTGCTGGAGTTAAAATTGAGTTGAACTTCTAATTATTTAATTGTAAAATTTTCAATGCCATGTCAAAGATGGCAAATTTTACGGTGCACAAGTGAAGAATACTTGCACCGGTGCACAAATAAGTTGGATCCTTGATTTATAGTATATGAAAATGGACGGTCAATATTAAGTACCGGTTGCCTCTCTTACGCAGATAATAGGAAGTTTAGAAAATTTCATTGCAGTCCCTATTACATTTTTTTTTTGGTAAGCATCCCTATTACATTTTCTTTATTTTATTATTGAGTAAAGGTTTTTGTTTTAAAAAATGAATTTGGAGGATCAGCTTCTTCGTGTATATTACTGGTAAGGGGAGGGTTATTCAAGTGTGGCTATAGATAATATATGGTTAATTTGGTAAATAGTGTATGGTGTGAGTGTAGAACCGTAGAAGTTGAAGGACCCATTAGGCGATGTGGAGTTTGTTGGACTTAGTCATACGAAATGCATGGAAATGCATATTCATTGTTGAGAGAAAATAGGAAAATCAATAAAACTAAAGAATGCTTAAAAATAGGAGAAAAGAAATGACCGGAAGAAAAACTTTTAGTTTACTTATAAATATGAGTTTTGTTTTTCTTTATGATATATTCCAACAACGGAGAGAAAAAGAAAAGAGAGAGAGTGAAAATAAATTAATATTTTATTTTCTGAGTGTATTTGGGTTGTGAGTAGTGTTTGTAAACACTTTATATTTTCTCCTTTTATAAATATATTTGCAGCATATTTAAAAGAGCTTTATTATTAGTAGTATTATAATTTCGCAATTATATTATTTTTCACAAATCTCACGAGAAATTTTGCGTAATTTCTCAACAACTGGTATCAGATTCGGTTGTTATTATTATAATAAACGGTTCAAAGGGAGTGAGATTTGAGTAGGAGCAATGGCTGCAGATGAAGGAAAGGTAAAGATTGAGAAGTTCGATGGTGAGGACTTTGGCTTTTGGAAGATGCAGATAGAGGATTATTTGTATCAGAAAAAGTTGTATCAACCTCTCTCAGGAAACAAACCAGAGGGCATGAAGGAAGAAGACTGGGCTCTTCTTGATAGACAAGCCCTCGGAGTTATCCGGTTGACGTTATCCCGCAATGTTGCATTCAATATTGCAAAAGAAAAGACCACGGTGGGTCTTATGGCGGCTCTTTCTAATATGTATGAAAAGCCGTCGGTCTCAAACAAAGTTCATTTGATGAGGCGGTTATTTAATTTGCGGATGACAGAAGGCGCATTAGTAGCGCAACATCTCAATGAACTCAATATAGTCACAACCCAATTGAGTTCAGTTGGAATTGAATTCGATGAAGAAGTACGAGCATTGATACTTTTGTCTTCTCTACCAGAAAGTTGGAATGCTACTGTCACAGCTGTGAGTAGCTCATCGGGAAGCAATAAGTTGAAATTCAATGATGTTCGTGATCTGGTTCTTAGTGAAGAGATTCGACGGAGAGAGTCGGGTGAATCTTCAACCTCTTCAATTTTGCATACAGAGTCAAGTGCATACAGAGTCAAGAGGAAGAAATTTAACTAGAAGCAATGGACGTGGTAAATCCAAGGAAAGGAGGTCGAGGTCCAAGAATCATCGTAGTTTCCATAACTCAAAGACAATTGAGTGTTGGAATTGTGGAAAGACAGGGCACTACAAAAATCAGTGCAAGAGTGCACCGAAGAATCAAGAGGTGAAGGCAGAGGCAAATGTTGCTTCTACCTCAGGAGGAGATAATGCGTTGATATGTTCTTTAGAGAACAAGGAAGAGTCTTGGGTGTTGGACTCTGGAGCATCCTTTCATGCCACTTCACAAAAAGAATTCTTCGAGAATTATGTCCCTGGAAATCTTGGTAAAGTTTATCTTGGTAATGAGCAATCTTGTGAGATTGTTGGAAAAGGTGTAGTGAAGATTAAGTTAAATAGGTCTGTATGGGAATTGAAAAATGTTAGACATATTCCCGACTTGACAAAGAACTTAATCTCAGTAGGTCAGTTGGCCGATGATGGTTACACAACAGTCTTTCATAGCGATCATTGGAAGATTTCAAAGGGTGCAATGACAATTGCTCGTGGTAAAAAGAGTGGTACTCTTTACAAGACTGCAAGAGCATGTCCTTTGATTGTAGTTGCAACAAATGAAAGTCCCAATCTATGGCACCAAAGGTTAGGCCATATGAGTGAGAAAGGGATGAAGATCATGCACTCAAAGGGTAAATTACCAAGTCTTCGATCAATAGAGATTGACATGTGTGAAGACTGTATACTTGGAAAGCAGAAACGAGTTAGCTTTCAGACAAGTGGAAGAACCACAAAGAAGGAGAGACTTGAGCTAGTTCACTCTGATGTTTGGGGTCCAACGATTGTTCCATCCATTGGTGGAAAACAATACTTCATGACTTTTATTGATGATCACTCTAGGAAGGTATGGATATACTTTCTGAAATATAAGTCTGAAGTATTTGACGCTTTCAAGATTTGGAAAGCTATGGTAGAAAATGAGACAGGATTGAAGATAAAAAAGCTTAGAACTGACAATGGTGGTGAATATGAAGACACCAAGTTCAAGAAGTTTTGCTATGAGCACGGGATCAGAATTGAGAGGACCGTGTCGGGTACGCCTCAACACAATGGTGTAGTTGAGTGTATGAATCGAACGTTGACTGAAAGAGCCAGAAGCTTGCGTTTGCAGTCAGGCTTACCAAAGCAATTCTGGGCAGAAGCAATCAACACAGCAGCTTACTTAATCAACCGAGGTCCATCGGTACCATTGGAGCACAAAATACCAGAAGAGGTATGGAGTGGGAAAGAGGTAAAACTCTCACATCTTAGAGTTTTTGGTTGTGTAGCATATGTGCACATTAGTGATCAAGGGAGAAATAAACTTGATCCTAAATCGAAGAAGTGCACTTTCATCGGTTATGGTGATGATGAGCTTGGCTACCGCCTATGGGATAATGAAAACAAAAAGATGATTCGTAGTAGAGTTGTGATCTTCAATGAAAGAGTGATGTATAAGGACAAAGACAACATGTACACTAGCAATTCAAAACAAAGTGAGCCAGTGTATGCAGAAGTGGATGATGTCCCAGAAACTCCTTTAATTGATACACCTCAGCCAGAGGAATCAATTGAAAATAATAATGATCAACAACTTGACACACCGAAGTCTTTTACTCCAACTCCTGTTTTGAGAAGATCTTCTCGGCCTCATGTGCCTAACAGGAAATACCTTAATTATATATTGTTAACTGATGAAGGGGAGCCTGAAAACTATGAGGAAGCATGTCAGACTACAGATGCTAGTAAGTGGGAGCTTGCCATGAAAGATGAGATGAAGTCTTTAGTATCCAATCAGACATAGAAACTAGTAGAGTACCTATTGGGAAAAAGGCACTTCACAACAAATGGGTGTATCGGGTGAAGGAGGATCATGATGGCTCTAAGAGATACAAAGCCCGGCTAGTTGTCAAAGGATTTCAGCAAAAGGAAGGTGTTGACTACACAGAAATTTTTGCTCCTGTTGTGAAGCTCAATACTATCAGGTCAGTCTTAAGTATTGTTGCTAGTGAAGGGCTCTACCTTGAGCAATTAGACATAAAGACTGCATTTCTTCATGGAGACTTAGATGAGGAGATTTACATGCATCAACCTGAAGGTTTCTCAGAATGAGGGAAAAAGAATATGGTGTGTAGACTAAAGAAAAGCTTGTATGGTTTGAAACAAGCTCCAAGACAATGGTAC
This sequence comes from Sesbania bispinosa, assembly GCA_026901365.1. Lineage (NCBI taxonomy): Eukaryota > Viridiplantae > Streptophyta > Magnoliopsida > Fabales > Fabaceae > Sesbania > Sesbania bispinosa. Next base: position 397,433 of record QLOH01000476.1, on the reverse strand, counting down.
ACGAAGTTTGAAGGCTTTATGCACAAGGAAGGTTTCCAGAAGTGCAACGCCGACCACTGTTGTTTCTTCAAGAGATATAAGTCCAGTTATATCATTTTGCTACTTTATGTTGATGATATGTTAGTAGTTGGTTTAGATATGGACGAGATCAAGAGTTTGAAGAAACAATTGTCAAAAGAATTTGACATGAAGGACTTGGGTCCAACAAAAAGGATCCTTGGAATGCAAATCACTAGAGATAAGCAAAGAGGTATTTTGCAGTTATCTCAGGTAGAGTACAACAACCGTATTTTGTAAAGATTCAACATGGGCGATGCCAAATCAGTTAGCACACCTTTGGCTAGTCATTTTCGCCTATCGAAAGAACAGTCCCCTCAGATGGAGGAGGAAAAAGAATTCATGGCTAATATTCCGTATGCTTCAGCCATCGGAAGTTTGATGTACGCGATGGTCTGTACAAGGCCAGACATTGGCTATGCAGTGGGAGTTGTTAGCAGGTTTATGTCGAATCCAGGTAAAGCTCATTGGGAAGTAGTTAAGTGGATTTTGAGGTATCTACGAGGCACTACAAAAAGGTGTTTGTACTTTAGTAAAGGAGAATTAAAAGTACAAGGCTACGTAGATGCAGACTTTGGAGGTGAAGTCGATCACCGAAGAAGTACCACTGGTTACATTTTCACTGTTGGTACTACAGTTGTTAGTTGGATGTCACAGATACAAAAGATTGTTGCTTTATCCACTACAGAGGCTGAGTATGTAGCAGTAACTGAAGCCAGTAAAGAATTGATATGGCTTCAAGGGTTGTTAACAGAGTTAGGATTCATTCAGGAGAAGAGTATTTTGCACAGTGATAGTCAGAGTGCTATACATTTGGCAAAGAATTCAACATTTCATTCTAGAATAAAACACATTGGTCTTCGTTATCATTTCATCATATCTTTGCTTGAGGATGAGGTGCTAACATTGAGAAAGATTTTAGGAAGTAAGAATCCAGCAGACATGTTGACAAAGGTAGTAACCATTGACAAATTGAAGTTGTGCTCAACTTCAATTAGCCTGCTAGAATAACAGACGGGAAGGCTGCTGCATTGATCGAGATGTGAAGACAAATTGAAATTAGTCTTCAAGTGGGAGATTGTTGGACTTAGTCATACGAAATGCATGGAAATGCATATTCATGGTTGAGAGAAAATAGGAAAATCAATAAAACTAAAGAATGCTTAAAAATAGGAGAAAAGAAATGAGCGGAAAAAAAACTTTTAGTTTACTTATAAATATGAGTTTTGTTTTTCTTTATGATATATTCTAACAACGGAGAAAAAAAGAAAAGAGAAAGAGTGAAAATAAATTAATATTTTATTTTCCGAGTGTATTTGGGTTGTGAATAGTGTTTGTAAACACTTTATATTTTCTTCTTTTATAAATATATTTGCAGCATATTTAAAAGAGCTTTATTATTATTAGTATTATTATTCCGCAATTATATTATTTCTCACAAATCTCAGAGAAATTTTGCATAATTTCTCAACAAAGTTTGATATAGTGATGATGTATGTCAAGTAAAACTCAGTCCTTCACAGCCATGGAGGTAATGACTTGAACGATGCAAAACCTGGTGACATGGTTATGGTAATGGAATCATTTTGGGTATATCCTTTTTTTTTTGCTTGACAATTTGAGACATTACCATATTTCTCTGGTCTAAATGGTGAAGAGATTATAGCCAAACGACGAAGAACTGTGGCCGTTGTGGATGCGGCGTTCCATTGCAGGGTGACGCCAGTGTTATGTTCATTGTGGGCTTGAAGTCCGGGCACTTAATTGGGCTCGACACAAAAAATAATCAAATGCAATAGCGGACTTTTTAACCTCCACGTGGCAGTCATCAAAGTTGTGCATCGATGCACAAATTTAAATTTTGTGCACCATAAAAAGCTCCGTCAAAGATAATTTATTTAATGAAAGTTTTCTTTAAATAAGGTCTCGAGTTCGAGTATCATGGATGGTCTCATCATGGAAATCCTCGCTAGGAGAGCTGGTCTCATCATGACGTGGATGTTCCCGGCTCGAACAGGTTTGTCTCTCATGAAAGACAAATATAATTTAATCAAAAAAAAATCTCTTTTAACAAATAATCAAATGATGTGACACTCATTCATATTAGTCAAGCCAAATACAATGGATACGAAAGGGAAAAAATAGAAAAAAGGGGAAAAAAATAAATGTGAAAAATAAGTATAAACAAATCAGAATTATTAATATAATTCAACTAAAACAAGTAGACACGATGTAAATGGACAAGCAAGGGATCTAATTAGGAAAGGAATATATTATTTACACATCTTATCTGATCTAACACAATTTTTTATTTTATGTCTCTTTATCATATTCATCATCAAATCTTACAATTTTCTCTTTTAATTATTCCTATCTAACTCTATATTATAAGAAATTATGAGACAAAAAATTGTACAATTATTTATTTCTTTGCGAAATAGGAAATGGAGGACATGAGTACATGTGTACACACACATATATTTGAAGGAATTAGTACATGTATATTGGAACTAAACACTAACGACCCCTAATTTTATTTTATTGTCCCACTTTTTGCCTTAATTTAAGATGCTCAACACAAAAAAAAAAGGGATTTAAAATACAAAGAGAGGCCTTTTGACTTCTTAATTAAACCCTAAACCTATATATATTATTTTATTTATAAAATAATCATATATTTATATTTGTGTAAATATATATTTATAAAATTGACCTTTTATTCAAAAATAAAAATTTTACTAATATACATTTTATTATTTAACATAAAATATCATTTTAGAGTGTGTTTGACAAGGTCAATAAGCTAACTACTAGCTTATTTGACTTACTTATAAGCTAGTTTGACCAACACAAAAAATGTTTGGTAAGGTACCTTAAAGTAACTTATTTTAAGAGCTTATAACTTATAAGCTACAAGCTACTTCAACTAGCTTCTAGCTCGTAATTTGTAACTTATTTAATTTTCTTTCGTAATTATCCCTTATATTTTAATACATTTCTCTTATTATCCTTAATTTTTTTACCTATTATTACTTAATTTCAATTTTAATGACAAAAACTTTTCAATTTTTTTTATCTATTATTACCTATATAATTAATAATTAATTTAAATAATTATAAATTAATTAAATTGTTATTTTCTTTTTACTATTTTATGAAAGAGGAATGATCAACTTACTCCAACATCTTTAATGGATACAATTAGCCCTTCATTCTATGTTGATTCAATGGATACAATTAAACACTTATTAGTATCACGAGACCTTTTTTACCAATTTTCCTTCCCATTACGATGATGGCTGCACTTCTATGATTTGTCACCAAATTACAGAAAAATATTTTGCGATGGAGAAAAATTATAATGCCCAAATAAGTTTCGGTAGTGGGGTCATGTGTGAATTATAACAAAAAAAAGAAATGCTAAATGTCCAGAAAAAATACTTTAGTTGCAGGAGCACTGATGCTTGTTCACCATGGTGCTTGTGGCTTCATTTTCACTAGATTTTACTGCAAAATCTAATTAGAGTGAAAAATCATTCATTTTCGTTTGAAGGGTTTTCTTCGCATAAAGATTTTGTTCTGTATTTCGGTATTTCCATCAAATTAATTTTAAGAAACTAAATAATTTACCATGCATATAACCGATATCTTTTAACTTGATACACATAAACTTCTTGTTCTCAATGATTCTTTTTTTTCAGGTCTTCTTTCTTGGATGAAAGTGTGTATAACAAAACTATGTATAAGATAGGCTACCAATTTTGAGAAATGTCTCGGTAGAAATCTCTTAAGGGTTGGGAGTGAAACTGCATTTTTATTTTCAGCGCAGAGTCATAATTTGGGGGAAAATATTAGAGAATGGTCACGTGAGTATTTAATTAGTAATTAATCTTAACCATTATTTATAATAAAACCAAGGGTGATGATTTAGAGTAAATTTAAAGAGTTACTGTTGGAGTAACTCTAGATCTCTCCTCTTTATGAAATTATTTTTATATTATACTATTTATTTTATTAATTTCACTATTTATTTTAATTTTTAATTAAATATTTTATCATTAAAAAGTTTAATAAGAATTAAATTTTTTTAAAAAAATCTAAAATTATAATTACATAATAATATATTTTTGTATAGAAAACACACAAATAAAATTTATATAATAAAATTATATAATTATATTCTTTTATGTCATTTTACATTTACCAACTAGCTTATCAGTTAGTTCTACCAAACACTTTTAATTCAATAAGTTGGCTTATCAACTCAAAACTCATTAGCTAGGAACTTATCGACTAGCAGCTAGCTTATCAGCTAGTTTTGCTAAACACACCCTTAATATCTCTATATGTATATCAATCTCAAGTTAATTGAGTAAACTAGCACATAGGTCCTTGACTTTGTGGGCGTCGTGCAATTAGGTCCCTGACTTTGCTAAATTGATCACGTAGTCCCTGACTTTAACCTCCATAATGCACTTTAGTCCAAACGTTAAGTTTCTGTTAAATCCTTGCTGAGGTGTCACTCAATAAGGACTAAAGTGCAAGATTTTTGACAATGTCATGGACCAAACTGCATGGTGGTCCCTTATCTTCTTCTTCCCTATTCTCTGCAGAATTCTCATTCTTCTTCTTCGCTCTTTTACTTCTTTACGCAAATTAGAGGGTTTGAAACAGAAGCCTTCAAGTTCTCCCATATGGTTTTCATTTGCTGCAATCTCGGAGTTTCATAATTGTGTGATTTTAACCTCACGCAAATCTGCAAAATTTTTGAGTCTTTGATTATGATGAAAATTTCTTGAATAAACAAACTAGTATCAAAAGGTTGAACTTTTTTAAGACATACTATTTTACGCTGAGGCATGGAAAGCAAAAGGTTCCTCAACACTAAATCTGGCTTCAATTTCTCATATGGTAATCTTCCATGCGCATAAACATGAAACTCATCATTGTCAAACTCATAACCAAGGGTCTGATAGGAAATTAAGATAAAAACTTATTGATATTACATCACTGATAGTGAATCAGTGTTTCAGAAGAAAGTATGATGAAGACAAAACTGAGAGCAATGCCAAATCTTTATATCTTCAATCCTGCCATAGTTGTCCCATATTCAATATACAAATCCAGGCACATCTTTGGCACTTCACTTTCTTCAATATGCAAGCATTCCAACATATACTCTGTAAACAAGATTGGTTAATTACAGTACTTTTGTCACATATGAAATAATCTAAACATTAGAGTATCATATGTTCTTGCGACATGCCAAATTGAGACCTATGCTTAATGGGTAGAGTGTCATCCATATCTGTATTAAACATTTTGAACCAGAAATTAATATCACTTCCCTTTTTCCTCATATAATTGAAGTAAAACAACAGGTTTACAGTGTGGTTGAAAGGGAATGAGAGAAATGAAGAGGGAAGAAAAGGTTTAATTGCATTCTCTCCCTTGTTTATTACTAGTTACATTAATTAAACTCCTTCCATATGAAAATTTTAGGAGGAAACAGAAATGGGAGAGACCAACAAATAAAAAAGAGACTTTTGGAAGATTCAAAAGAAATGGGAGAGAAGGAGAAGAGAAGCGCGAGAGAAGAGCTTTTTGGAAGAAAGAGAAACTGAAAGTGTAAAAAATAGCGAAGAAGAAGAGAAAAGCGGAGAAGAAGAATGAGAATTCTACAGAGAAGAGGGAAGAAGAAGATAAGGGACCACCATGCAGTTTGGTCCCTGACATTGTCCAAAATCTTGCACATTAGTCCTTATTGAGTGACACCTCAGCAAGGATTTAACAGAAACTTAACGTTTGGACTAAAGTGCATGACAGAGGTTAAAGTCAGGGACTACGTGATCAATTTAGCAAAGTCAGGGACCTAATTGCACGACGCCCACAAAGTCAATGACCTAAGTGCTAGTTTACTCCAAGTTAATTAGTTTTAAATTGATTATGTGTCTCATGTTTTCCTTTTACATAATTTTGTATTTATATTAATAAATGCAAGTTCCAATAAAAATGTGTAAAAAAGAAAAAAAAACATCATTAATAAAATCACGAAATAAAATTGGTTCTGATTCGAATTTAAATTTAAAATCAAACTGATTAGATGATCAATTAAGAAAATCAATATAATTAGATCGAATGCTTTTTCCCTTTAAAATTTATCCAATCCGTCAACATTCATACTGTTTACCCTGATTTTTGGTAAACAAATGTATCTCAGAGCAATCTGGGGACGAGATACGAATCCTCTTAACAGTTCTTTTTAGGGACAGTTTTATTTGGAATTTCGAAGTAGAAGGAGATGGAGAAGAAGAAGTAGAAGAAGTGATGTAGTAAAATAAAAGATAAATCAAAGAATAAAGAGAAGACCTTGCATTAATTAAAATGGAGGGATCACACACTTTCGATCTCGTTTGCCAGTAGTCGCTGATGGATGGACGTGTTAGGCTTGTAGAGATTTTCAGCAAATGGGATCCAACCCCTTTTACATTGTACCAATACATATTTATAGACAATATTCCTAACTACTATTCTACACAACTTTGTCGCCTAGTGGACACGTGTCAATCACACATTTAAACATACTTATTTAATAAAACTATCTAAACTATTGGTAACTTCTAATAACTTCCCATTGGTAACTTCTCATAACCACTTTGAGACCCACTCATCTTCAATCTTCACATCTTGCACTTGAAATGTCTCATAGGGAAGATAAAATTATTTCGATGTCTAATCGAAATAATTATGGTGTTAACACAAGCCCCCCAGTATTTTATCTTTTGACTATTTGGAAAAAGATAAAATACTAAAATGTTAAAAACCAAATTACCCACAACATAAAACTGATAGATGCATGACAGGACCTTACAATTCCAATTATGTCTAGTATCTCCACAAGTTAGCAGGTGGTATATGCATTAATTATCACAAACTACCCAAATCCTTATTTGCACCAACAAAATTTGAAGGAACTCGTCCCCGCTCTACCACTTCGAGCTTAGCTTTGTCGTTGTCTTATCATCCATCACCATTGCTATTACACTTCAAGCTCACCTTACTCCTCGTCATTTTCTTCGATGTGAGATTTGAGATGGCATTTTCGAGCTCTTCGATTTGCAAGTTGACATTTCAAGCTCTTCGATTTGGACATCTCAAGTTGACATTTCGAGCTCTTTCTTTAAGCATTACGGGCTTAAGTTTTAGGAGAACTTCATTGGAGGCACTTCAAGCTCCTTGAAATGAACATTTTGAGCTTTTGCTCGAAACTGAAAAATATTGCCTCTTCATTCTGCTCACCTTTCCTTTATGCCTTCTTGTCCAAATATAAATAATAGCAGTAATAGCGAGCTCGCTAATGACTCGAAGCACGTTGAAATCATAGATGGCCTTTGCATCCATGGTGGCCTGTCTGTCTGCTTCTTCCTTCAACATGTCCATCAATTCGAAGGCCATATTTCGAGGGACTACCACCTATTTATTTTTTTTTAGCAAATAAACTCCATGATGCAATATAAAGTACTGTAGCAACTACTTATTCATGACAAATGGTTTTTACTCTCTTTTCGAACAATTTTGGCCTCTTTCACGAAGCTATAAAGTCAAAATTCTCATTGCCTTTGAAATAGGAAATGACTTATACAGCAAATCGAAAACTACCAAGGCATAGAGAAAACAATTTGGCTTGACTTGTGTTGATGGACACTTTCCCACTAAAATATTTGATAGTTAATATATATATTAACATGTCAAATACTTATTAACAAGTTCATACCTTTGAAAGTGTTTTACCACCACTAAATCAAAAAGTTACTCGAAAATGAATATCTCACAAAATTTCATTTTTCTTACGGCCTCGAAAATCACCCCTCATTTTATTTACGGCCCTAAAAGTCGTTTCTCTCTCTTTTTTTTTCTTTTTCAGGCTTTTCTTAAGTGCTTCGAAGGCCGCCTTTTGGATCTATACCATTAAATCTTAGTCATTGGCATCCTTTTGAAAAACTTTTTCAATTTCCTCTCGTTTCTCCTTCTCAAATTTACATAGTTCCATTTGTCTAACTTCTTCATTATTCAGGAACTGAGATGAAATTTGAGAAATTGTTTGTTTGATATTACTTTCCATTGAAAATGTGTTCTTCCACTTCTTACTAACACACTACAAATTCCAAATTGAATACAACTACCCACAAGATGTCCCACCGGGCGTGCCAATTTGTTTACCCTGATTTTTGGTAAACAAATGTATCTCAGAGCAATCTGGGGACGAGATACGAATCCTCTTAACGGTTCTTTTTAGGGGCAGTTTTATTTGGAATTTCGAAGTAGAAGGAGATAGAGAAGAAGAAGAAGTAGAAGAAGTGATGCAGTAAAATAAAAGATAAATCAAAGAATAAAGAGAAGACCTTGCATTAATTAAAATGGAGGGATCACACACTTTCGATCTCGTTTGCCAGTAGTCGCTGATGGATGGACGTGTTAGGCTTGTAGAGATTTTCAGCAAATGGGATCCAACCCCTTTTACATTGTACCAATACATATTTACAGACAATATTCCTAATTACTATTCTACACAACTTTGCCGCCTAGTGGACACGTGTCAATCACACATTTTAACATACTTATTTAATAAAACTATCTAAACTATTGGTAACTTCTAATAACTTCCCATTGGTAATTTCTCATAACCACTTTGAGACCCACTCATCTTCAATCTTCACATCTTGCACTTGAAATGTCTCATAGGGAAGATAAAATTATTTCGATGTCTAATCGAAATAATTATGGTGTTAACACATACCTAAACTCGTGTTTATGAATTACGCGTTATTTTACAAAAGACAATCGTGTTTATTTGTGGCAAAGAAAATCAAGTTTACTCCTAAAAATATGTTGAAATAAAAGGCAAAATATACATGTACACTTGGTTAAAAATTTGCATTTTAACTTAACTGCATTATAGAATGGTCCTACTCGATCTACTCAAATATAATTGTTGAAGGATACGTGGTTTCCAAACTCAAAATAATAGAAGTAAAGTATATATAGTTGCTAAAATTTAAGGGTACAACCGTACAAATAATGCAATCAGTCGTGATTAATTTCAAATAAAATCTTTAATGTATGGATTCCCTTAACAACGTTTTTAGAGCACTCCTTAACCAGAAAAAATAAATAAATGAAGGAATTTTTGCTTAGACAATCATCATGCTTCTCACACACATAAATACAAAAGACCACCACTATCATGCTATTCAGTAATAGAGGCTGGCAAAGTGACAATATCTATGTTAGCATGCAGTGCACAGTCCTTGTGACAAAAGACAAATACTCCCAGTTGTAACAAATTAAATTCCCTTGATACTGTCTCTGCTATTACCAAACACAATCACAAAGGCAAAAAGAAACTTCTCCTAGTCCTTCTCCTTGTTGACCATATATATATATATATATATATGCTCCTAATTAACTAGCATAAAATTTCTTGTTTCCATCCAAAGAAAACGAGTGGCAAACAAATTAAATTTGGTCTTTAACACTGACAATATAAGTCAATAACCTACCCATGCCGAAAAAGTAAGGAAAACATACCCGAGAAGTACTGGAGCCGGAAATACTGAACCAAAATTCGAGAAACACAATAAGAAAAGTGAGGAATATAATATGAAAGCCAACCAAAAGTTGAATAGGTCCTAAATTTAGAAATGGATATTTATTTTATATTTATATATATGTTGGGACTGTAGGAGGGAGAAGAAAACAACCCAATTCCACCGGAACCAACGCCAGTCAATCCAATCAACTTCTCCGGGAACATGATGCATGTGCTAGCTAATAGATAAGACATTAGCTAGGTTGAGTGGTGTAGAGTCGAAATATTGCTTAAGTCCATTTTCAACTATAACTTATGTCGAAACCGGGTAACGACGGTCGGCGAAACATATTGGAGAAATTGAGTTTTAATGGAGTCGCCACCAAAATTTATTTTAAAGGAAAACATTTGGAAAAAACCCTTTAAAAAAGAAAAATGGTCTTTAAAACCAGATTTGGGTTCGGGAGTCATTTATGTGTAGGGAAGGTATTAGCACCCTACAACATCTGTTTAAAAAACGGTTACCTCTAATTAATTGTGCAAAACTTGATAACTTTGAAAATATTCGTTTTACCCCATTTTTATGAAAATGAAAATTATTTTTGTTATTTTTGCTATTTTTTTTTTGTATTTTTAAATAAATACAAGAAAAAAAAGAATTGGATTTGGGTTAGAGAAAAGAAACAAATTTTATTTATTTTGGCTTGACGGGATTGGTTCCCGCTCCTACGTATCCCCAGGTGCAATGGAGAAATCAAAGCCACGTAGTTCTAAAACAGTGTTGAAAAAAAAAGATTGACTTTGTTTTTGAAAGAAATTGATTTTTAATTTTTGAAAATAAAGGAAAATGAGGAAATTGTTTTTGGAAATGCTTTTAATTCAAAGAAAAAAGGAATTTATTTTTAGCAGAGTTGATGCTAGCAAATGGCTATACAACAAACCCTTGAAATTGTTTGGACGACATTATTGATAGAAATGTTATTCAATAAACGTCACTTATTTTGAGAAGTAAACATTTTAGGGAAAAGATTTGAAATTCAGCATTATTGAGTTAGCAAATGGCTATACTCGATATTTTTCCTTTTCTACGTTATTGATAGAAATGCTATTCAATTAACGTATTTTTTGAAAATAATTATTTTTTTGAAAAGGGATTTGAAATTTCACGCATTATTGAGCTAGTAAAATGACTATACTCAATATTTTCCTTTTTCGCGTTATTGATAGAAGTGCTATTCAATTAACGTAATTTTTGAGAAAAATATTTTTGGAAGAGATTTGAGATTAAGCGTATTATTGAGCTAGTAAATAACTATACTCAATATTTCCTTTTTCACGTTATTGATAGAAATGCTATTCAATTAACGTAATTTTTTAGAAAATTATTTTTTGGAAGAGATTTGAGATTAAGCGCATTATTGAGCTAGTAAATGACAATACTCAATATTTTCCTTTTTATGTTATTGATAGAAATGCTATTCAATTAACGTAATTTTTGAAAAGAAATTATTTTCGGAAGAGATTTGAGATTACGCGCATTATTGAGCTAGTAAATGACTATACTCAATATTTTTCTTTTTACGTTATTGATAGAAATGCTATTCAATTAACATAATTTTTGAAAAGAAATTATTTTCGGAAGAGATTTGAGATTAAGCGCATTATTGAGCTAGTAAATGACTATACTCAATATTTTCCTTTTTCTTAAAAATACGTTAAAGGATAGAAATGCTATTCCATTAACGTAATCGATTATGTTTTAGAAAATATTTTTTGTTATTTTTATTTTTTTGAAAAAGAGTAAATTAAACTAACCGTATTTGCATGCGTCCTAAGTTATAAACGAATACTATTTACAACGGCAACTAAAATGCACGCCAGACAAATATTCACAATTATTTAAAATAGATCAAATAAAATAAACAAATATTTACAAATAATTCAAGATGGTGGGTCAAAAGGAAATTATAAAAATGTGAGATAAACAATAACACAGAAAATGAAAATTAAAAGAAATTGCAGATTGCATAATTGGCCCCACACACAATAGAGATAATATAAAAAATCCTAATTACTATTTATTTACTAATTAAATTCTACCATTATTTATTATTATTATTTTTTCTTTTTTATTTTTTTTAATGGGCTGGGCTGGGCGAGAAGCCCAGCCTTGGTACCAGATTTTTTTTAAAATCATAACACAAAATAAAAAGAAAGAAAAGAAAAAAGGAAAAAAAAAGGGGAGTGGGACGGTTCATTTCAGAGAAGCTAGAAGCTTCTCATTCTCACCTTCACTCCCTCATTCTCTCACTCTCTTAGGGTTAGGTTTTCTGTGTGAAAAAAAGGAGAAGGAAGAGGCAAGGAGAAGGGGGCGGCCTCCCCCTTGCATGCCCAGGGAGACGGCTGCAAACACCGTCGTCGATGCAGTGGCGGCGCATGGGGGCTCGGGAAAGCCGCAGACAGCGGTGGAGAGGCTGGGAAGGCCGCGCAGCGGTGGCGCGAAGGGAGTGGGGCGAGCGGTGGCCCGCGGCCGTTTCAAACGGCGGTGGTGGCGCGAGGAAGAGGCTGCGCGAGAGAGAGGGAAGAAGGGGCGGTCGCCCCTTTTGCATGGCCACGGAGAGCGCGGCTACGACTGCTGGAGGACGTGCGACGGCGGCGGAGGACGGACGCGCGCGCAGCGGCGGCAGCGCGGAGGCGGAGCGGTGGAGAAGGACAACAGCCGCTTGGAGCGGCGAACGGAGGAGCTTCTGCAGGGGAGGCCGCACACGACGGCGGCTGCAGCGGCGGAGGATACGGCTGCGCACGGCGGCCTGAAGTGCTCTCGACAAGAGCTGCGGCGGTGATGGTTACTGGCGGTGGTGAACAGCTGCGGGGATGGTGAACGGCGTAGGGAGAGGAAACGGAGGTTACAGCCACGGTGGTGGCTTGGTGGTCGGCGGCCATGCGCGACGGCGCGGCCAGCAAAGGAAACTGCAGGTGCGGTGGTCCCTCCCTTTTTCTGTTGTTTTTTTTTTCTCTGCTTGGTTTTATTTTCTGTTTCTAACTTCTCCCCTCTCTTGTGCATATATGGAGGTTGTGGGGTATGTGACAGTGGAGGGAGGCTTCACGGGGAGGTCATGATGACTGAGAAGAGGAGAAGGAGGGGGCGACCAACCTAAAGGGGGAGATGGTTTATTTTATTTTTCATTCTCTGTTTATTTTATCTCATCATTTTTTATAGCAAGACTGTACTTTGGGACTGTATGATTTTGGACTGTGATATTCTGGACTATGATATCCTTGTTGTTTGATTTTCTTATTAATCACACACCATAAAATCTCAGGTTATGCACAGTGATTGTATAGGCACAAAGCATGGATAGATAAGTCAATAGTATAGTTCAGAGTAAGCAAAGGAAAGAAAAAAAAACATTTGATACCAAATAGATGCCTCCTTTTGCTTTTGCAGTTTTGACCCAAGTTTGCTAACTTTGTGACCCGAGTTTGCAACGACCCTCTCCTGCTTTCACTCGAATTTCATTTTGCTTTCACTTGAATTTTATCGATCATTTCCCTGTTTTGCACTAAAAAATCTTTCTGTTTACACTCAAATCCAAATGAGAATAAGAATGATTCTCACTGGAAAATCTTTTGTGTGAGGGGTCCTATGATTGATTTTTCTACCTGTGTGCATATTGTGAGAAGAAGAAGAAAAAGAAAATAGTTTACCACAACTATTTACAAATGCAAAAAGGTTAATCCCACCGCCCAAGTGATGATTAATTGAGTTGCTCGAGGTTGCAACTTGCAACCTGCAGCAACTCTTGTTCAGAAATTTGCCCCTAATCCTTCCTTCCTCTACACGCTTCCTATTTTTACAGCTTTTATTTATTTACAATTAAGGAAATAAAGATGAAACAAAGGTCTGATGGATGGAGGAAAAAGGAAAAAGAAAGAAAGAAAATTTTAGAAAGGGCCCAAAAGTATTGAGCCAGCAAAAAGATTTTTTTTTTCAATTTTTCTTCCCTTTCCCTTCTTTAAAAAAAATCTTTTTTTTTCTTTTAAGAGAGATGATTTCGAGTAGGTTTTACGGAAAAAGAGAATACCAGGCCCAAAAACGTACCTGTCACAACAAGAAAAGAGATTTTCAATTTTTCTTTCTTCACTTTCTTTTAAAAGAAATGATTTTACTAGGCCTAAAAGAAAATATCACCGGGCCTGAAAACAAAACTGGCTCAATCAAATAAGAAAGAAGTTAGGGTTTACAAAACAAAAAAGGGGCAGGCCCAAGGCAAAATAAGAGAGAGGGCCCACTGGCCCAATTAATTATTTAATAATTAATTAACTCTTTTTTATTTTTCATCATTTTTATTTTGATAGGGTAAAAAGAAAATATTACAAATATATACGTGCATAAAAATAAGAGATAGAAAAAGTGAAATAGAACTTCCGGACGAAATTGGGTGCTGATAACTTACTCCTATAAGGTAATAATACTCTCTCATCTCCTATTTATAAAATAATATTTTAAATTTTTTAATGCTCCTATTTAGGATATAAAATTCATAAATTTAGAAGTATTTAATATTTTTTTCTCATTTTTATTCTTATTGACCATTAAATAATTTAAATTGACATATAATTACCTTGATAGTGGAGTTTATTTTTCAATATGGGTAAATTTGAAATATTGTGGAGTAATTTTTTTTAAAAATCAAAATATTAATATATATTTGTAACATGTTTTCTTAGTATATGTGAATTGGTCAAAATTATCTTGTAAATAGGATTAATTGGAGGAAGTACTAAATAGTAATAAATATTTTATTATTGAGAAGAGATAATATAAAATAATAATAAGAAGAAATTTAAAATTAATTTTTATGGAAATAAAAACGTATATGTTAATTTGTGTGTTTTTAACTTAGTAGGCATGTGAATGAAATGTTAATCATTGAGTGTTTGATAAAACTAACTGAAAAATTAATTGAAAGTTAACGAGTTGGTTGATTTAATTGTAAATATTTGGTAAAACTAGCTGAAAATAATAAAATGACATATACATACATCATTAATTATTAAATAATAATGAGTGAAAGTTGTTGAGAGAAAAAATTGTAATGATTTTTTTAGATAGTAACTCAAAATAGGAGTTTTTCTTTTAAGAAAGGAAAACTACCTCGAGTAACTTGAAAAAAAAAACTAATACAAAGCTAGTAGCAATCTAAAAAACCTACCTTACCAAATAAATATATTTATAATAATAATAATAATATATTATATTTTCAATGTTATAAATTTATGTATCCATTGCCCCTACAACTTAAATTTTCTAGGTATACGACACTTATCGTCATTATTGTCACCGTTACTTAACACCCTTGACCGTATCATTAGACACACTCAGACTATTAACTGTTGTCGTCGTCACCTAAATCATCCATATATACTACCATATACCAACGAGAGTTGGTTCAAGTGGTACATGTTTGATTCTCTTAAGCAAGGTCTAGAGTTCGAGTTTTGTGGATGGAAAAAATCCCGGCAGAGAAAGCTAGCCCCACCATAATGGCTCGAACAGAATTGTCTCCTGTGGAGGATACCTGCTGTTATACAAAAATAAAATTATATACTACCATATATTGTCGCTACCGTCACTTAAGTGTATGAAAAAAATGAGGGTGTTTATACTTATGTCATTGTTTTTTTTTTTGGTCGAGCTTTATATCATTGTTGAATGATATATAATTTGTTCATGCAATAATGAATGTTTCTTAACAAAAAAGAAGAAGAAGAAACCCGTCTACAGTCATTTGAAATTGGCACTTGACATGTAAACGATAATGGTGCATATTAATGACTTTGTGATTTGTGAATTAGATCAGAAAAAATATATATATAAGGAATGAAAATCATATATTTAACTATAAATTATATATTAGATTTTTTTGTAAATATTAAGAATTAATTTTTTTGGTCAAATATTAGGAATTAACTTCAAAACTTACCATATACTTGAGGGCTAAAATAAGATGCTATTGAAGCCTTTGCTTTTTTTTTTAGGGTAAAACAAGCCTTTGCTATTGAAGCCTTTGCTTGCAAGAATACTAGTTTACACTTTACTGCATTATCCGCAATTCCACGCGTATGTGGGCTAATGAAGACACTGAAACATGGACATTGTGCGTTTGTGGCCCAAAACATTTGGTTTTTAACTATGAATCTTCGTTCACTTATGGCCAACTTAGGCGGGTGAAAATGATAAATGGAGCTGCTTTTAGCACCACCTTTGTGCTATTTACACACCTATCCCAGCTCTTTCCTAAAATACCCCTACCCCTACCCCTACCCCTTCCCCATCCGCCCCCCACCCCCCTCCCCACTCCCCCTTTTCCTTCGCCTCCCCCTCCCCCTTCCCATTTCTCTTCCAACCCCCTCCCACTCCCATTCCCATTCCCATCCCCATCCCCAACACCCTCACCCCTACCCCACTTTCCTTCCCGTCCCCCTCCCTCCCCCCTTTACTGTTATTTTTTTAAGCTTTTGGATTTGGAGATGGAATTTTTCCGTCTCCAAATTCGTCCCTTTTCATTTTTTTTAAAATTTCCGGAAACTTCCGGAAGTTAGTTTCTGTAAGGTTCCAAAAAATTATTTCCGAAAATTTTAAAAAAAAAATTGAAAATGGACGGATTTAGAGACGAATTTTCTAAATCCAAAAACTTAAAAAATAACAGAAAAGGGTGAGAGAGGGGGGAGGGGAAGTGGGGGGGGGGAGGGTGTTGGGGATGGGGATGGGGATGGGGGGATAGGGATGGAAAAGGGAGTGGGGAAAGGGGTGTGGTGTTGGGGATGGGAAGGGGGAGTGGGGTGTGGGGAGGGGTGGGGCTGCTGCTAGGGATGGGGAGGGGGAGGAGGAGGGGGGTAGGGGCGGGTGGGGAAGGGATAGTTTGGAGAAGGGTAGGGGTGTGAATAGCAAAAGGGGGTGCTAAAAGCAACCCCCTGATGAAGGTGTGGATCTTGTGTTTGTTATATTTAGCCCAAATTTGGAAACATACTCCTTTTGGGACTTGAGTGTGGGTTTTATTCACGAGCAAAGGCTAGAGGTGGCAATATGGGTTGCCCATCCCAGCCTGTGTTTAGTCCATAAAAAAATAAGTCGAAACGAGCCTCCAAAATTAAAAATGAACAAAAAATTTCAACTCTATCCATATTTGGACGGATTAAATGGGTCAACGGGCCAAACAAGCCAGCCTATTTGACCTATCCAAAACAAAAGAAAAAGAAAGAAAAAACAGGTTGACCTGACCCATATTTTTATTAGCCCATTTTTTCAATGAGTTATACGGGTTGTTGGGTTGAGTATCTTCAACCCAACCCGTTTTAAATTAGGGGTCATTTGAGATGGTTGCGAATTTTCAGTTTTTAGTTTTTAAAAATTTTCAACCAAGTTTTTACAATTTAAAATCGAAAACTAAAATCCACTTTTTGCGGTTTTCAAATTTGAAAACCACAAAAAGTGGTTTTTAGTTTTTAGTTTTGAATTGTAAAAACTTTGTTGAAATTTTTTGAAAACTAAAAATTGAAAACTCGCAACCACCATAAACGGGGTCTTAGTGAGTTAAATAGGTTGGCTCAACAAGCAGAGCCCGTTTTGTGATCCCTAAATGAGGTTGCGTCATTTATATGGGTTTGACTTGCATGTGCAATGCTCAATGAGTGACTTGGTTAAATAGAAGGAATTATTTTTTGCTCTTCCACAAAAGAAAAGAATATTTTCACACATACCTTTTTTAATCCTACACACCTCATTCCTTTTTTTTTTTTTAAATACCCCTTTCATAATAATAAAGAATAAGATTTGTAAGATTAATAAAGGTAGGTTACCCCTCATTTATTTTCTTCATTGGTTTTGATTATCTATTTTTTAAAATAACATAATTTTAGTCATTTTCGTTAGTTATATTCCGTTAAGCGATAACGTAGCAATTTTTCTTGTAATTTTTGTCTATGTTTTTTCCTTCAAATTTTCCTGTCGATTTCAAAATCCAAAGAAAACTTCATTTAGATTCTAAAACTTGCAGGAAATTTACTATATAATTTTCTACAACAAAGAAGAGAATAAGAGAAAAAATCACAAAAATATTCGTGTAAATTTTTATCTGGGAAAAGTCATAATGGAGTTGCAAACATGACTTAACATAATATAATTAACAGAAAGGACTAAAAACATATGGTTTGAAAAAATAGAGGATCAAAACTAAAAAACCCAAAATGAGAGATAAAAACCAAATTTTACTATATTATCAGGAATTTAAAATATATTTAAGTCTACTTTTTTTGTCAATATATTTAAGCCTACTTTTATTCATCATTATAGCAAATTTGGACTTGCGAGTGAACTCAGCCCACTATTTGTTTTGGTCAAAAGCTCAGCCCACTATGAGACAAACCACGTCAAGTTGGGCCAAAATATTTCAGTTGTTCAGACTTAATTATTAAAATTTTCGAAAAAAAAGTACTTAAATATTTAAATGTACTTGCGGAATATATTTTCATTTTCATTGACGTATGATTCTGCAATTTGCAATATAATAACCAATCCAATATTTTTATAGATGAAAAATAGGAATATTAGTATGAAACATTTAGATTTTTATTTTATGAATTTTATAATAATTTTATAGCTCAACAATAAAATAAGTCGAGTTGAGTTATCTTATTTTAAACTCATCCCACCACAATGGATTGACCCACTATTTAATAATTCTATGAAAGAATACTAATTAATTAAATAAAAATTTATGCAATCTATGATCTATTCATTAGTTAAAAAGTATAAAGACAAAGACAACCAAGGTTATTGAATGGATGATGTTGATTTTATACCTCCAAATAAAGTGTGAGAGATACAAAAAAGAGAAAAATATTAAAAGAAAAAAAAAGAAAGAAAGAGAAAATGACAAATACAATGAATACGAAGGGAAAAAAATAGAAAAAGGGGGAAAAAATAAATGTGAAAAATAAGTATAAATAAATCAGAATTATTAATATAATTCAAGTAAAACAAGTAGACACGATGTAAATGGACAAGCAAGGGATGTAATTGGGAAAGGAATATATTATTTGCACATCTTATCTCATCTAACACAATTTTTTATTTTATGTCTCTGTATCATATTCATCATCAAATCTTACAATTTTCTCTTTTATTCCTATCTAACTCTATATTATGAAATTATTAGACAAAAAATTGTACAATTATTTATTTCTCATTGCGAAATAGGAAATGGAGAACATTAGTACATGTGTATATATATTTGAAGGATTAGTACATGTATATTGGAACTAAACCAAATAGTAGTACTAGTACATTTCCTTTTCATTCGAGTGTTAGGAAGGGAGCAGTTGGGGACTACAAACTTAGTCAACTTTGGAGGTTCGCGTGCATCTAGAAGATAATCCCAAACTAGTAGGGCCAGCTCACACACCACGAAACGGTTATTTTATTTTTAAGAAGGAATACATGTGCAAAATTTTTCTGGCATGTATTTCTACATATTTTAAAATTTAAAAATATAAATTAAAAAATATATAAAAAGTAAAATATTAAAAAAATGAAAGAGACCATAAATTATAGAGATAATACTTTTGAAAAAATTATGATTTTTTTGTATAATGTGTCAAAATATAAATTATTGAAGTCAAATCTATATTGATGATAAGTTTTGATTTTGATTATCTGAAAACTTATTATTGATTAAATTTTAATAATAATATTTAAGAGGATAAAAAGGTATAAAAATACTAAAAGATAAGATAAATAAAACTCAATAATATTGAAAAATAAATATAAGTAAAATTACAAAAAATGAAAATTCAAATTTAATATACAAAATTTGATGAGGTAGATTAATTAAATTAATTAATTAATTTAAAATTTTAATCTGTATTAATAAAATCTAAACAAGTACTTTTCCTTTATATAGATGCTTCAATTTGAAGAAAGTAAAACTGTTTTAATTATTTTAGTCACCATCTTCATCATCAACAACCAAGCCAGAAAAGCTGACCCAATATGCAAAGGATTGCAATTGGTGAAGCAACCTTTTGACATTGTAAACAAATCTCATTGTCACGCACATAATCCCCATTCCCCAAAGTCCTAAAGTGGTTAAGAAATTTCTTTTTCCAAACAAAACACAAAGGAATAACTCAACGCGCGTTTACTCATTCTGGGTTTTGGTTTTTCTTATAGACCTTCCCTATTTTCCCTTCCACATCGTCTTCTTCTAAAAAAAATCCAAAAAAAAAAAAAAAACCCAACATTCTGGTACACTTGTTCTTTCGTGGGCTGCCAAAAATTTTCTCTCTTTTCAACTTCAATTGGTGAAAAATCATACCTTTAAGTTCCCTTTATCGGTGTTGTGTTCTTGCCAGAGATGTGCCCTTTAAGGTTCATCTTGGTGTTCTTCTCCGCCGTGTTGGCAGGTTACTTTGCATGGAGGACGGTGCGTTCCTCGCCGGAGATCGACTTGGCTTCCGACGACTCAACCGGGGAAGACAAATCCGCCTCCAAGAAGGAAAATTTTGATTTCAGAAAGGTACCCTTAATATCACGTTTCCAGAATGATCCATGATTTTTGTCTTTTTTCTATTCAAGTTTTAATTCGTTCTTGAGATGTAAGAATCTAAAAACCGTATTACCGTATCTGGGATTCTTTTAAAAAATTTAGGCCAATATGTTTTTATGTTGAATTTGGATTTTTTAAAAATTTTTGGTATGGTTTTGTTTTGTTTTTGTGTTTGGTTGTTTATTTTGGTTTTAACTGACCAGAATGTTGATTGGGTTTTCAGATGATTCATAATGGATTTTGGGTTTTCGTTGACATGGCTAGTGGGAGGTATCTGTGGAGGAATTTGAGGCCAACCAACAAAGAAGTCGAATCCAAGAGCTCTTAGGGACTCCCTTTTCAATCTTGAGTCTTTCTTTTAGTCCCCAGTGATCGTGTTGTGGAAACGTGTAAATTCCTATATTCCCACTTTTGTTCTTTCTTCCTTGTTTGTGGGTTCAAGAATGTTTGATAGATAAAAAGGGGCGAAAGAACTCGCTGTACAATTCTAATCAATCTGCTTGTTGTTTATGTTTGTATTCCAAAGCCTTTACGACTCATAGTTATTTTTAGATTTCTTTTTGCTTTCAATGCCTATAACATCATAGAGTATATTTCAATGGTGCATAATCTATGGCTAGATCAAAATTTGCGTATCCCAACCGATAACATTTCTAACCACCAAAGTATCCACAAATACTTCACAATATTTATTTACAATGGAAATAGTGGCATGCTATATTTTTTATCTAGCAAATCAAATCCATCCATGACTTTTTTTAGGATCATGTACTTTAATTTTGTGAAACAGAAAATCACACGTTAATCCCTCACTTCTTTTTCCAAATGGATAGATGATGTTAAGTTACCCTTTATTTTGTTTCCTCATCTTTGTTCTTCCCCTTCTCCCTCTCCTTTACTCCCTTCTTCCATCAACAACGCCCATCATACACATGGGATTGAAGGTTTATGATACTTGCATCGTGATAACATTGGGGGGGATGATTACTGCCATTTAAATGAAGGGGAAAAAGCTCTTGATAGCAATGAAACCCAATATTCTTGAATTGAAAAGGTATGAATTAAACTATTAACACTAGAAGCTAATGAGATTTATATCAATTCTTACACACTTCTTGTTTTACACCCATATAGAGTTAAGAAAATCGGTGAGCTTCAACTAGTAATAAGGTTCAGTCCATTCTCACTAGCTAACATGGTTCATATTTATGGTCAACCCTTGCTGCTCAAGATGCATTATTTACATCCTTGCACAATTAATCAAATAGACTACTTAGATACCGAACAATGAATATTGTAGCTTTGAGGCTAACCCCTCTAATGAAGGAAATCGTGATGTTGATTCCCACATGTGGAGCATGAGAATGAGCAAAGCTAACTTCTTTCACATCATGTCATTATTTCTGGTATGAGCACAATGGTATGCCATTGAAAAACAACACAACCAACATAAACACAAAAAGGCAAGGTTTTTTTTTTGTGTTTGATGTGATACGTAATAAACGAAATATGAATGAGAAATGAGAATTATAAGCATTGTTGATGAAAGAAAGGAGAAGATGGAAGAATGGAGTAGAGGGGAGGTGGAACATGAAGAAGAGGGGGAAGGGAGAAGAATAGAGATGAGCAGAAAATATATAGGTTAAATTTAGTTTAGTCTGTTTTTCATGGACTAAAATACATGACTGTAAAAAGGTTAAAGACGAATTTGCTAGACCAGTCTTTAAGGCAATGTTATAAAACTCGAACTGGCATTCGACTCGGTCATGTACTGGGTTAATGGGTCACTGGTCAAACCAGTGAATCACTTGTTGAACCGGTTAAATCGGTTTTATACTTAAAATTATAAAAAATCACACATATAATATATAAATTCTTTTTAAAAATAACACATTTAGACCTCCAAGCCCAAGTCATTAGACCCTCCAAAGTCCAAGCCAGTTTTTTTTATCGAAAAAAAAAAATAACATTTTTTATTCTATAAAATAATTTAGACCTAAGTCATCAATACACGTTACCTCATATTTGAAAGTTGAAACTTTCAATTCTTAGCTGTACAATTTCACTTTCACGTGATTTGGCAGCTTTAAAGAAATATTCGTTGGAGACTGCGCTACTTTATTGAAAGGAGAAAAAATCTTGCATTCTCAAATCACAAGTTAACAATCTTTTTGCTGCACCGGTTCATTTCTTTCTTCCTCCCGTCTCTTCTATGTCTTCTCTGTTCCTTCTCCATTCTACTGCTTTTGCCTTCTCCGTTTCTTCTCCACTCTACTGCTTTTTCTCATGCTCGTTGTGTTCCTCTACTTCTCCTTTTCCTCTTCTCTCTTCTGTTTTTCCTTACAAGTTGTTGTGTTCCTCTGCCTTCAATATTGCTCCAATGGCGCTTGTGAGGAAAAGTCGGAAAAGAGCTAACTGTTATGGAAGGAGGCAAACTGGTGGAGCTGCATCTCATCTTAATATCTTATACATCTCTAATTTTTTTATATTATTAATACGACTCGTCCGATCCGATCTCACCGAGTTTTTACTAAACCGGCCGATTCAAACTGATTCTTCACGGTTCATATGCACGTCCGATCTGATGAGTAGCTCAGACTGGTCACTTAACTGGTTTACTGGTTCAACCGTTTGACTGACCGGTCCGAGCCGAGTTTCACAACACTGCTTTAAGGTACTTGTACTTGACACTTGGCATAATACTCATGGTTCTCATATACCCATACAACAATGAGAATGACAGAGATTTACTTTGATCCATAATTGCTCTTCTTTCCTTACAATTCTCTGTGAAAATTGCTGACCAATTTTCTCTCCCCTTTTCCTTCACTTTCTTGACTCCTTGATGGTTAGGAAGTTTCTTACTTAGTTAAGTCATTTGATAACTACTCTTATTGCTTTTTAAAAGGAAGAGGAGAGAGATTTTAAAAACAACCCCTGCTGTTTCATACTAGGTTAACAACCATCACATTGGGCCCACTTTTATTAAAATCGGACTATTAAATTTCATGGGTCATATTAATTAGATTAATTAAATTAATCTAACAAATACTACATAGTGTCATATAACATGACATATCAGCTTAACGTCGTCCATTCATTTGGACCGAACTACATGATGGAAAAAGAAGTGGAAGATTAATGTGTGGTTTTCTACTTCTTATGGACTAAAGTGCATGACCCTAAAATAGTTAGAGACGAATTTGCTAGTTTAGTCTTTTTTTTTCTTTTATAATCCTATGGTAATGTAATGCTAAAACTTGTACACAAATAACATTGAATTATTTATTAATTAAGAGAAAAATAGTTTTGTAACTTAAGATTTGTTGGAATAATTACACTACCATTACAAGTCATCAACATTGTTACTTCTCCAAGTATTTAACATTGTTTTTATAAGAGCTTTGAAACCAAATGAAAACTGATTTAGAATCATTTAACAACAAGAAACTAGTTTAAGAACTATTTAAAAGACAAATTAGGAAACCGGTTCAAAATTGGTTAAAAAACAATTAAGAGTGTGTTTGATAAAACTAGCTAAAAAGCTAGCTGAAAACTTAAAGCTACCTGAAAGCTGAAAAGTTAGCTTAAAGCTTAAAGCTAGCTGAAAGTTGAAAAGCTATTGAATGTGTTTGGTAAAACTGGCTGAAAATGGTAAAATGACATATAAGGACATCATTAATTATTAAATAATGATAAGTGGGGGTGGTTGAGGGACAAACTTGTAATTAATTTTTAGCTACTAGCTAAAAATTTGAGCTTTTTTAAAAAAGTTATCTCAAGTACGTTTTCAAAAAAAGCTAGTAGCTACCCAATAAAGGTACCTTACCAAACACAACTGAAATGATTTTAGCTAGTAATTTCCGTTTTCAGCTAGCTGAAATGACTTGATAAACACACCCTAAGATTTCAAAGCAATCGACAAAAACCTTAAGCTAAAGTATAGAGGCACCTTCCATGAACTAATTGCTGACCTTTAACAAAGAAACTGAATCTAGAACCAAGAAAAAAAACAAAAACAAAGAAAATGTACTAAAGTTAATATGACTTCAAGGCTGAAAGAAAAAAGGCAGGTAACAAATAATTGTGACAAATTGTTGATGGTTATATCTATCAAATCAATTTTGTTTTTACAAAATTATAGAATTTGGTTTTACAATAATTCCTTGTTGTTATATGCAATCTAATAAGAAAAGGTTGTTTATTTATTTATGTCTTGCATGTATTTAAAAAAATGAGTTAAAAGGTTGTTTATTCCACATGCTTCAACTATCTCTGATCTTAAGACTCGAAGGAATGAAGACAACATAAAGCAGTCTGAAAGGAATGAAGACAACATAAAGCAGTCTGAAGATTGAACTTATCTGAAGCAAAGAAGCTGTCTGAAGCAAGGAAGTTTTCTGAAGCAAAGAAGCTTTCTGAAGCAACGAAGCTGTCTGAAGAAGCAGAACTCGTCTGAAGAGTTGAAGCTGTCTGAAGTAGTTCAACCCGTCTTAAGTATCAGTGCTGTCTGAAGTCTCACTTATGACGTGGCACCCTCTGCTGAAGTTTGTGAAGACTTTTCTGAACCTCTGCTGCACGTACCTTTTCAAACACGTTTATAGCAAGGAACACAGAGACCTTTCTTGGTGATTTTGAATTTCATACACCACTGAGGAAATCTCTGCAACGCAGAAATTGCAGCAACAACGATGGCAGCTTTATAGCAGCGCCAACGTTGTACTTTGTCAGAATTGTGAAGACACCCAGAAGCGTGTCTCACGATGGATTGAATAGCATTCAATGCTATCTCTAAATGGTGGTATCACAACGGAAATATCATCATCACCAATCCGAAAGAAAGCACAAGAAAAGCTCAGGAGACTAAGCAGAAGCAACAAAGAGAAATGTTTGAATGAAATATTTTAATTCAAACATATTTTATCATCTGCAAGAAACAACCATTGAACAAGACACCTCACTCAAAGAAGAAAGGAGAAATGGTGTCAGGAAGCAAACAGAAAAGGAGCATATACAAAATAAGCGAGAGGACAAATCCAACGGATATATACACTCCTAAGAAAAGCAGAGGAAATCAGAAGTCAGCTGAAGAAAAGTAAAAGGATATCAAGAGAGAGAACATGCAAAATAATATCAAGAAAATCTCTCTAAAGAGCTCATCTACAGAAGTGTCAAAACAGGACTGTCTGAACACATATCTGCTAAAGAAGAAGCAACCGTTTGAGACACTATTACATAACGGCTATATGAGCCACATCATCAACATCTCAACGGTATTATGAATCATCTTCAAACGGCTATATTCCAACAGAACATATAAATAGCCTCAAGGAAGAATTTGAAGATGTTGAACTGATTCACTTAGTTCAATCAGTTGATCAAGATATATCAGAAAAATCTTATTGGTGTTGACCATGCTTACTTGAATCAACCATGCTGCTGATCTATTGATCAGTTAGTCAAAATTGTAGTTGTTCAGTTGAACAACCAATCAGGCTGTGCTTAATCTCATGTGAACCAAGAATGGTTTGAAGCTGCAAGTATGCCTTGGTTTTTCCAATGATACGGGTGAGAATGTAACCCATGGAAACCAATGGCTGGAGAACAAGGCTGGAGCTTAAAGTCAGTATCTACCTAGCCAATTCTCAGAGGATGTTATTCCTCATTTCAGAGACAGGGATTGTACTTAAACTTATGTACTTGTATCACTGTCTTATCCTTGTACTTAGATTTATCCATTGTATCCTGAGTAGTACTCAGTTAACCTCTAGTACAGGAAAAGATTAAGTTTATGTTTCGTGGAAACTTAAACTTAGTTTAATTTGTAAACTCTTTATGTGTCTGAGAGCCTGGAGAGGCTTGGTGGAAGAAAGAATACTCTACACTTGGATAAGTGTCTGAGAGCCTGGAGAGGCTTGGTGGAAGAAAGAATACTCTACACTTGGATAAGTGTCTGAGAGCCTGGAGAGGCTTGGTGGAAGAAAGAATACTCTACACTTGGATAAGTGTCTGAGAGCCTGGAGAGGCTTGGTGGAAGAAAGAATACTCGTTGTAGAGCCTGAAGAGGCTTGACAAAAAAGAATACTTGTGGTAGAGCCTGAAGAGGCTTGATAGAAAAAAATGCTTGAGGTAGAGCCTGAAGAGGCTTGACAGAAAAGAATACTTGTGGTAGAGCCTGAAAAGGCTTGATAGAAAAAAAATACTTGAGGTAGAGCCTGAAGAGGCTTGACAGAAAAGAATACTTGTGGTAGAGCCTGAAGAGGCTTGACAGAAAAGAATACTTGTGATAGAGCCTGAAGAGGCTTGACAGAAAAGAATACTTGTTCGTGTCTGGAGAGACTGTACTCGTGGTGTCTGGAGAGACTGTACTCGTGGTGTCTGGAGAGACTGTACTCATATTCAAGTTTGTAATCTGAATATTCAGATAGTGGAAAATCCAGTGGTGGTCTGCCTCTGGGACTGGATGTAGCTCACGGGTTTGTGGGTGAACCAGGATAAATTCCTTGTCTAAGTTTTCTTACCCTTATCTCTTATCAATTCTGTTTATACTAATCAAGGGGTCAGAATAATTAATCTGATATTTTATAAAGGGCACAAAACATCTTTTAAAATTAGTTTTTACCAGCCGTCTGAAAACTTCAGACGGCCTCTTTAAAAGCCTGTCTGAAATCTCTATGCCTAAGTTTTTCTTTTTCTTAATCTCTTTACTTCCAGTTTTTCATATTTAAATTGGAATTTGAAAAGTATTTTCTATAATAAACTTAACATAACTATTTCAATAAAATGATCTTTCATATGAACAAAACACGAGATATCTCTTATATCATTTGAAGCTTTACAAAGAATGTTCCTTGAAGAACTTCTGAAATAAAATCTCAGAAGTGAGTCTGAAAGAGATCAGTTCAAAAATCAGGAACAGACTTCAGACAACCTCTAGTAGTCTGAAGTATTTCAGAAACTGTGCTGAAAATACTCTTTGTAATAATCTTCAGAAGATACTTTGAGAAGCCTCTGTTTAAAACAATCTTAAGCTTTAGAAGAAACATTGTTTTTCTTATCTTCCACATGCTTCAACTATCTCTGATCTTAAGACTTATTTTTAACGGTGTCCATATTCATGTTTTAACCAAAGATTTCCAAAAACTATCAAAAAGTTTAAAACACTATTCAACCCCCCTTCTAGTGTTTCCTGTGGTTCTAACAATTGGTATCAGAGCTCACCTTCGGGTTGAGCATCTAACAAATGCAGAAGGAGTAGATCCTCAGAAGATGGAAATCTCACCAAGCTGAAGCAACTCTGAAGAATGAAAATGAGAAAAGAAAATCATCTGCCTTAAAACTCATTATCCATACAAGGCATCTTTTAGATGGATATAGCTGGAAAAGGAAAGTGTATCTATCTCTAGGTCACAAACGGGTAACACCTTTCCTATCTTTGTTTAAATCTAAGTTTAAATATAACTGTTTATTTGCTGAATGTTTTGTTTTATTGAAATTATTATTACATAAGTGTACTTGTGTGAAAATAAATTGTTGCATAATAAATGTCCTATATATGTATGCGTATTACTTGTTTTGTGTGTAAATTATCTGCACTGCATGCATGAATGTATGTGTGATCATTAATTGCTGCATGCAATCTGTAAAATAGATGAAGAGTCGTGTATGTTAGTCATAATTGTTAATTTTTTTTATGAAACGGCACGATATGAATCATTGCATCATTAAACGGTTTCTCTCAATCGGCACGATGCACTATCTCCCACACCGGCTCAGTACCCTACCGTTACTTCATTAATGCTTGAAGCACGATCTTCTGCCCATATAAAGGATTCAATGATCTCCATGGAAATTACACTTCAATCAAATCCTTTCTCTAAAAGGCCAAAGCACCTTCATCTCGGAAAGATCAACTGCTCTATAGTACCTATGGCAAATGCTTCAGTATTATCAAGTAACTCTGCTACCTCAGGTTTTGATGAGAAAATTATCCCGTGCAAAATGGTAAATCTCTCAGAATTCGACGAGGCAGGTTACAAGATTTCTGAATACCTTGATGCTGTTGGTTGGACTCCTTACTTCAACAACATTTCCTCCTCATGGCATAAGGAAAGTGTAATGGAGTTCTGGGAAAATATCAAGATCATATATGGACCCAACAGAACCGGAATTGAAACGAAAGTAATGGGAAGATCACTGTTTGTGGACACCAAACTTATTGCTAAAATCATAGGTGTTCCTGACAGAGGGGAAAATACTTCCAAAGATGGGAATCTCTTCATGGTGGAACATTTGTTCTAGACCAACATCTTTTTGGAAGAAGAAGGATTGCTCCTTTCAGACCCTCTCAACTTCTGAGCACACCCAGAGCCCTCCTTGTTGTACTAAACTGCTGCATTCTTCCCAGAGGAAGAAACAATTTAACTATAAGCATGATGGAGAGGTTTGTATTGGGACTCTTGCTGTCGAAAAAGAAAGTCAACCTCCCTTGGGTGTTGTTGTATCAGATGATGTACAGAGATGAGATAGGCAATGAGAATTTCTATCCTCATAACACCCTAATCATGAAAATTTTATTGCACAAGGGATTTCCTATGGAAAGTCTCTTTGACCAACTGCCTCCTAAATTCTTCACTCCGGCTGCGTATGGTGAGTTAGACTGGACTCTTATTGAAAGAGAAGAAGCTCCTGAGAATCAAGTGGTGATTCCTCATCTTTTTGCTACACGCAATGAAGAAGGAACTGAAGATACCCACTTAAAGTCTCGAAAAAGGAAAAAGGATGATGTTGGGTGCATATCATCTGTAGAAGGTGAATAGCAGAATTTCCAGGCTTGCAAGAAGATTGAGAGCCGCTGAGAAGGAGCTTAAAAAAAAAGGCTCAGAGCTGAAAAGAAGAATGTTGATGATTACTGAGAACCCATCTGATGATCAATGATTCTCTTGTGTCTTTTCATTTCTCTCTTAATTTTTTTTTATCATAATAGTAATAATTAGTCTTCTGCTCTGTTCCATCCTTGATACATTCTATGTGGTCTATGACTGTTTATATTGTTTCTCTTGTAACTCTGTATGCTTAAATGAATCTTTAACTTAACACACTTCTTTAATTAGTACAACTAAAAGATAAAATCAATTAACTGAATAAGATAAGGACAGAATTAAAATTTATATATTAAGACAAGTTCTTGCTGAAATATAATAAAATTGAAATTATTAACCTAAGACATTTGTTTTAGTGATTAACTAATTCTATCAAGTAATATCATATGCTACTGTTTATGGTGAAAAATCTAATTTCGAAAATTAAACTTATCACTTTGATTCTAAGAACAATCTGGGGATTAGAATCAGATCCTCTTACGGGACTCTTTTTAAAAAGTAGGTTTATGGTGTTTCTGATTTATTGGAATAGACTTTTCAAAGTTCAATTTTCTGGGTGAAAATATTTGATTGGTACAGAATTTCACCAAATCAATTACTATGCTTTCGAAAAGTCCAGAAATGATAGATTCCAGAAAGTTGATTCAGAATTTTAACAAAGAACTTTTCTTTCGAAAGAAATTAGAACTACTTGATTCAGAATTCTATCAAATAAAGTTCTAAATTGGATTTCTTGAAAATCAAAGTTTCATAGAAATAGAAAACATAGAATTTGAAAGAAAGAAAGAAAAAGTACGTGAAATGTAAATTGCAGAATGTAAATTGCGTAAAGTAAACAAAGAAAAGAAAATTGAATTGTAAGAACAATTGCATTAAAAGAAATGGATGGGTTCATCACATACTTATTTCTCCTGGTAACCTGTTTGTCGCAATGAGTTCGGACGTATAAGGTGTTTTCAGAGAATTTTAGTATGAGTGATTTTTCCAACCCTTATTACATTATGGGTTTACCTATTTATAGATTTCTAATCCTAACGGCTAACTAATGCATGTTTGACACATCAGCAACCTATCTATGTTGGCAGCATGTATGCTTGCCACGTTTTCTGCTATCCAGAAAACTAATTACATTTTTCAAAATGAACCACTAACTTAATGACACCTGTCTTTGTCATTTGTAACTTCCTCTAACTGCTCCTTTGGTGTCTTATGACTTCTGTTTCTTCGAAAACTTGTGTTCGGATTTCTCGAAATCCTATCTTTAGATTTCTTGAAGTCTTCTTTCTGATTTCTCGAAGAGTCACTTCTAAAAATTTAGAAATCTGTCAAGTCTTCACACACTCTGTCTTTTCGAAATTCTGCTCTCTGTTCATTTCGAAAATCTACTTATATTCCTCGAAATCTTGTCTTCTAATTTCTCGAAATTCTACTTGTATTTCTCGAAATCTTCTTTCTGGAATTCTGACTTTATGGTTTCGAGATTTTGACTACCTTGTGCCACATGTTTAATTTTATTTGGCCTTTTCAAAGGTTACAAAGACCACCGGCCACCGTCCATTTGATTTTTACCATGAGGATTTTTCTTATTGGGCATAGAAATGGTTTCATTAATGGCACTTGAGTTGTTTTGCTCCTATAAATAGAAGTATTCTTCTTCATCTTTCTCACAACTCTTCCCTCTTTTCTCTTTTCTTATAATTTCTTTTTAGAGAATTCTTCAGAAAATATGAAGAAGGTAATCTCTTTGGCTATTTTGTGCAATCTGATCTTGAATGATTTCATTTTTCATGAGATTGACAAAATAGCCAAAGTCATTGGCTTCTCCAACCTTTGTCTTCGAGTTTTTTCTTTTAGATTGCACAAAATAGCCAAATATCCTTTTATTTAATTAATAAATGAACTTATTTAAAGCTATTTATTCTGATCTGATCTAATCTTCTTCCTCTGGTAAGGGCTTTTCAACAGGTTGGAAGCAATATTCTCCTTTCCCTCTCCCAAGTTAACCACTGAGTTGCTTCTAATAAAGCTTTTCGAGGAGAAAGAAGAGAAAGTGGCAGAGCACCATGAGCTAAAGGCTCTCTTAGATTTTAGGATAGTTTCCTTTCTAATGTTCTAGACATTTAGGATAGTTTTCTTTCTAATGTTCTTTCCATATATTCGAACTAATGTAATTCGAATTTAGAGTTCGAAAGAATTATCCTTTGTACCTCTCTGAATATCAGAAACATTATGTCTTTTTTCTTCGAATTTCTAAAGTCTTTGTATTAACTTCACTTAAGAATTTTTCTAAGTTAACAGACTTGTTATCCAATTCGAAACAAGGTAACTTCATCCTCTTCTGTAAATTCGAAATGACCTTTACTCAATACCATTTTGGGAATTCGAACAATTTGGAAATCAAATCCCAACAGCTACTGAAAGGTATTTTTAGTTTGTGCATGTTTCAGAAAATAGGTTTCTGAAAATAAGCTAAAAGAAGATCAACCGGAGAAAATGCCATGTGTAAAAAGATGAATCAAGGCAACAAGAATGTCTAAGTGTGATATCATCTCCATTGTCTGAACCTGTTCAAACAGTTCACAATGAACTTACTGAAATTATGGGTCAGAAATGTTAAGACGAGTGATACACAAAGCACTAAGCCTACCTCTACGCTTGAAAAGATAATTTTGACTTAGTAACATTTCTACTTTCTGAACCTGTTCAGAAGGGTCTCGGTGAACCTCCTGAAATTGTGTGTCAGAAATGTTAAAGTAATGAAAACTCAAGTTATTAAAGTCTATTTCAATCCTTGAGGGAGAGGTTAAGATGATTGTTCAAAGATTCTCTGAAGCACAATAAGACAAAAGACTAAAAGGAGGATTTGCAGACATCAAGCGACCTCAGAAGAAGAAAAGTCTTCAAAGAAAGGTGCAATGTCAGAAAAGCTTTCTTCCATCTAGAGAATAATGAGGAAATCTAATGGTAACATCACTTCACCTTAAAACTTTAATATCCGTGAAAAAAAATTGTTCTCAAGTAAAAGATTTTTTTTTTCAACAAATAATATTTTAATTAATAACATAAAAGACTCAACATATTAAAAGCTTCTCAGATAATAATAATCATAAAATCCTTTGGTTTGATACCATAAAAATCTGTTTTCAAAATTTTTTTTTTCTTAAATGTTTTCTCCCATATTCCATTCTATTTCTCTTTCTTTTCTGGTTTTAAAAAAAAAGTGTTTTGAAAAAGTAAATAAACTTAAATAGAATGATATATATATTTCTGAAACTCAACTATATGAAACCATGAACCTTTTTAATTAATGACAAAAGGGGGAGAAATATAAAACTCACAAAATTATTTAAAGAGGGAAAAATGATTTAAAAGGGAGAAATAAGGGAAAATATAAATAATAACAATGTATGTCAGAAAATGACAATTGGTAATTATATAACAATCAGTATTTGTAATAAGTTAATAATATGTGGTAATATTAGTTTTCAATAAATAACAAACAATAATAATTGGTGTCTAAAAAGATTAACACATCTGATTAATAATTGGTATCTGAAAGATTAACATCTAGTTTCTAAAGGATAAGTTAACAAAATCTAATCTTGTTAACAATTAGAATAATAATAACAATTTGCAACATTTAACAATTGGCAACATTTAACAAACTAAAGAATAAATGTTCTTCTCAGGGGGAGTATTATAGATAGGGGGAGCCTTTTATATACTTACCCATCTTTCCTTAAAACATTTTGTAAGTTATACATATCTTATTTGTCACCATTAAAAAGGGGGAGATTGTGAAGTCTATTAATCAGTTTGAGCATTCAAACTTGACTCAAAGACTTAATATCCTTTAGTTTTAATGATTAACAAATAAGATTATATAAACAGATTCTACTGAGAAAGGTATTGGTTTGTTGATTGTGTTTTCAGGATGAAATATTTATCAGAATCAGAAGATTAGGATCAGAAGAACAAATGCATGATCTAATATAAAGAAGCTGTCTGAAGAATGCAACTCGTCAGAAGTGCGCAAACCGTCTGAAGACGTGAAGACCATCTGAAGACATAAAGACTCGAAGGAATGAAGACAACATAAAGTAGTCTGAAGATTGAACTTATCTGAAGCAAAGAAGCTGTCTGAAGCAAGGAAGTTTTCTGAAGCAAAGAAGCTTTTTGAAGCAACGAAGCTGTCTGAAGAAGCAGAACTCGTCTGAAGAGTTGAAGCTGTCTGAAGTAGTTCAACCCGTCTTAAGTATCAGTGTTGTCTGAAGTCTCACTTATGACGTGGCACCCTCTGCTGAAGTTTGTGAAGACTTTTCTGAACCTCTGCTGCACGTACCTTTTCAAACACGTTTATAGCAAGGAACACAGAGACCTTTCCTGGTGATTTTGAATTTCATACACCACTGAGGAAATCTCTGCAACGCAGAAATTGCAGCAACAACGATGGCAGCTTTATAGCAGCACCAACGTTGTACTTTGTCAGAATTGTGAAGACACCCAGAAGCGTGTCTCACGATGGATTGAATAGCATTCAATGCTATCTCTAAATGGTGGTATCACAACGGAAATATCATCATCACCAATTCGAAAGAAAGCACAAGAAAAGCTCAGGAGACTAAGCAGAAGCAACAAAGAGAAATGTTTGAATGAAATATTTTAATTCAAACATATTTTATCATCTGCAAGAAACAGCCATTGAACAAGACACCTCACTCAAAGAAGAAAGGAGAAATGGTGTCAGGAAGCAAACAGAAAAGGAGCATATACAAAATAAGCGAGAGGACAAATCCAACGGATACCTCCTCATATACACTCCTAAGAAAAGCAGAGGAAATCAGAAGTCAGCTGAAGAAAAGTAAAAGGATATCAAGAGAGAGAACATGCAAAATAATATCAAGAAAATCTCTCTAAAGAGCTCATCTACAGAAGTGTCAGAACAGGACTGTCTGAACACATATTTGCTAAAGAAGAAGCAACCGTTTGAGACACTATTACATAACGGCTATATGAGCCACATCATCAACATCTCAACGGTATTATGAATCATCTTCAAACGGCTAAATTCCAACAGAACATATAAATAGCCTCAAGGAAGAATTTGAAGATGTTGAACTGATTCACTTAGTTCAATCAGTTGATCAAGATATATCAGAAAAATCTTATTGGTGTTGACCATGCTTACTTGAATCAACCATGTTGCTGATCTATTGATCAGTTAGTCAAAATTGTAGTTGTTCAGTTGAACAACCAATCAGGCTGTGCTTAATCTCATATGAACCAAGAATGGTTTGAAGCTGCAAGTATGCCTTGGTTTTTCCAATGATACGGGTGAGAATGTAACCCATGGAAACCAATGGCTGGAGAACAAGGCTGGAGCTTAAAGTCAGTATCTACCTAGCCAATTCTCAGAGGATGTTATTCCTCATTTCAGAGACAGGGATTGTACTTAAAATTATGTACTTGTATCACTGTCTTACCCTTGTACTTAGATTTATCCATTGTATCCTGAGTAGTACTCAGTTAACCTCTAGTACAGGAAAAGATTAAGTTTATGTTTCGTGGAAACTTAAACTTAGTTTAATTTGTAAACACTTTATGTGTCTGAGAGCCTGGAGAGGCTTGGTGGAAGAAAGAATACTCTACACTTGGATAAGTGTCTGAGAGCCTGGAGAGGCTTGGTGGAAGAAAGAATACTCTACACTTGGATAAGTGTCTGAGAGCCTGGAGAGGCTTGGTGGAAGAAAGAATACTCTACACTTGGATAAGTGTTTGAGAGCCTGGAGAGGCTTGGTGGAAGAAAGAATACTCTACACTTGGATAAGTGTCTGAGAGCCTGGAGAGGCTTGGTGGAAGAAAGAATACTCTACACTTGGATAAGTGTCTGAGAGCCTGGAGAGGCTTGGTGGAAGAAAGAATACTCTACACTTGGATAAGTGTCTGAGAGCCTGGAGAGGCTTGGTAGAAGAAAGAATACTCTACACTTGGATAAGTGTCTGAGAGCCTGGAGAGGCTTGGTGGAAGAAAGAATACTCTACACTTAGATAAGTGTCTGAGAGCCTGGAGAGGCTTGGTGGAAGAAAGAATACTCGTTGTAGAGCCTGAAGAGGCTTGACAGAAAAGAATACTTGTGGTAGAGCCTGAAGAGGCTTGATAGAAAAAAATGCTTGAGGTAGAGCCTGAAGAGGCTTGACAGAAAAGAATACTTGTGGTAGAGCCTGAAAAGGCTTGATAGAAAAAAAATACTTGAGGTAGAGCCTGAAGAGGCTTGACAGAAAAGAATACTTGTGGTAGAGCCTGAAGAGGCTTGACAGAAAAGAATACTTGTGATAGAGCCTGAAGAGGCTCGACAGAAAAGAATACTTGTTCGTATCTGGAGAGACTGTACTCGTGGTGTCTGGAGAGACTGTACTCGTGGTGTCTGGAGAGACTGTACTCGTGGTGTCTGGAGAGACTGTACTCGTTGTGTCTGGAGAGACTGTACTCATATTCAAGTTTGTAATCTGAATATTCAGATAGTGGAAAATCCAGTGGTGGTCTGCCTCTGGGACTGGATGTAGCTCACGGGTTTGTGGGTGAACCAGGATAAATTCCTTGTCTAAGTTTTCTTACCCTTATCTCTTATCAATTCTGTTTATACTAATCAATGGGTCAGAATAATTAATCTGATATTTTATAAAGGGCACAAAACATCTTTTAAAATTAGTTTTTACCAGCCGTCTGAAAACTTCAGACGGCCTCTTTAAAAGCCTGTTTGAAATCTCTATGCCTAAGTTTTTCTTTTTCTTAATCTCTTTACTTCCAGTTTTTCATATTTAAGTTGGAATTTGAAAAGTATTTTCTATAATAAACTTAACATAACTATTTCAATAAAATGATCTTTCATATGAACAAAACATGAGATATCTCTTATATCATTTGAAGCTTTACAAAGAATGTTCCTTGAAGAACTTCTGAAATAAAATTTCAGAAGTGAGTCTGAAAGAGATCAGTTCAAAAATCAGGAACAGACTTCAGACAACCTCTAGTAGTGTGAAGTATTTCAGAAACTGTGCTGAAAATACTCTTTGTAATAATCTTCAGAAGATACTTTGAGAAGCCTCTGTTTAAAACAATCTTAAGCTTTAGAAGAAACATTGTTTTTCTTATCTTCCACATGCTTCAACTATCTCTGATCTTAAGACTTATTTTTAACGGTGCCCATATTCATGTTTTAACCAAAGATTTCCAAAAACTATCAAAAAGTTTAAAACACTATTCAACCCCCCTTCTAGTGTTTCCTGTGGTTCTAACAAAAGGGCCTTTGTGAGCAATGTTAATATTTAAAAATAGTAACTTGCTATTTTATAGAATTTAGAAATGTGTGATAGTGAAATAATGATAATGAAGTTTTTTTATAATGATATTATAGTTTCAGCTAGGGATTAACAACAAATAATAACTTTAAATTAGATGTAGTTGTTTCACCAATCTCACTAGCCAATAAACTTACCGCCAACAATTGGCACTAAATGTCTTTATTTTTCATGTGGTCTTTACCAGAACTTCTTATAGGTGCTGGTAAAACTTTTAACGACACTAGATACACATGCTATTAATTGATTGTTGGTAAAAGTTTAATGTTCACTTGTGTTGCTGCTAAAGAGTAAAATAAGTGTAATTAAAAGTGAATTTTGTTGTAGTGTTTATTTGGGGCCAATGTCTAAAGCTAAAGATGTTCTCATCTTCATGCCTAACATATATATTCAGTATTATTTGTCCAAAAGAGGAGGTGTAATGGTATATTTTGGTATTCTTGTTAATAATGAAGAATGTTGCGGGGTTTTTACACTACAACAAAATTTGCTTTTAGCGACTATTTTTTAGTGGCAATAAATTGATTGCCATTATTTTTCTGTTTAGCCCAATATTTTAGTGGCTAATAAAGTTTAGCTAGTAGAATTTTAACTTTTAATGGGAATTATGGCAATATTTATTAATTGTCGGTAAAAATCAATACCATTCCATATTTTAGCGGGTGAGTTAATTTTATTATTCATTGCCCTCCAAATTAAAAAAGAGTCTAGGTTGAGTCTAGGTTGATTAAGTGTTTAATCTAAATTAAAAAAAAAATCCCTATCTTAGTGCGAAACCCTCCCTCATTTTTTTGGTCTCTGTGAAACCCCTCTTTCGTGCAAAACGGTTCCCTCTGCGAAAGCCTTCATCTGTGAAACCTTTCCAGCTACGCATTCTTGCAATATCGCCGTTCTTGGTTGCGTTACTGCTCTCGTTGTGTGCGTTCTTGGTCGCATTGCTGCTCTAGCTGTTTTTGGTCGCCCCCATTTCCCTCCCTGTTCCTGGTCATCACTGTTGCAACAAGCCCTTGTCGTGTACGTCTTGTCGTAACTGTTCTCGTTACCTCTAACAAGGTCGAAGTGTTAAACTAGGTATGAGCCCGTGCTTATTAACCTTAAGCCCTAGGTCTTTTTCTAACTATGTCCAACTTATTTTGCTTTCTCACACACAAAAATCATGAATATGATTGATACATATACATACATACATACATACATATATATATATAAGAGTGTGAAATTTGTTCTATTTTGGAGTGAAGAGGGAGGGAGCGCCCGTTTTCTACCAATAATTAGTACTTCTATGGGGCTTGGTTTAGTTTCGTATATTTGAGTTTAAGGGACCAATGATGATTGATGAAATTGAATATAGTGGTAATATGTCTTTATATGTATGAAAAATGAGGGGCTTGGAAGAATGGTTGCTGTCCCATTAAGAATCCTCGTGTATTCTTCAAATCAAGCACTGAGTGGATCTGAACTCCTCTTCAATCCTTTATAAGACCCACAAACTAGTGGATTTCCCTTTCGTACACCTAACCTTTTGAAAACTAAACCATTAAACTAAAATTCAGATTTATCATATAGTATAAAAATTAGTTTTTTGTGATACAGCTCCGATGATGTTTGATTGAGGTTGCATAAAATCATGGTGTCCAATGGTTTAGGACAACATCTCTTTAATTTGTGAGGTATTGTTTAGCTATAGGCCTCAATATCCTAATGTAGCTTTCAATTGTTAATTGTAAGGGATGTTAGGAATTGGGAATAAAGATCAGTCTATATTACTTCTTTTAATTAGTTTAATTTATTATCTAGATATTTTGTCTATCTTTATTAGGATCTATCTTAAATTTAATAAAATTTTCCTGAGATTCATCGAAATTGAACACTAATCTTAGTTTGAAAGGAGGAAGGGTCAATGTTTGGGCCACTTCAGTGAGTGTAGATGGTCGTGAGGTTGAGAACAAGATAGAAGACACAATCCCTAAGTGAAACGCAACTAGTTTTCGAAGCTTAAATACTTATATAGCCATTAAAATTTTGTGACAAACTTCAGTTTGGGTCTGAACTAATTTTCCAGGATATTAGTATGCTTACAGATAGCTCATTACCCTCTTTTTTCAAACTTACTAAGTACTGAATCTTATATATGTTGCCAACCCTGTAAGGAAATGGTGTTCTAGCTTAGAAATCTCACTCATCTTCCCACCATAAGGATTGAATGTCAGAACATGCTTTCCTAGCTCCACTATTTTCTTCCATATAGCTTCAAGGTCAATTTTGGAAATTGGCTTTTGCACATAATCTGATTTCCTCTACAAGAATTTGTCTGGTGTGCCTTTCAAGCAAAATATCAGTTGAGGTCCCCATTGGATGGTTATACCAAAACAACATGGAAAGCTTGTTCATGATCTTTTAAATTGTCAACAGATGCTTCTAATTTCTCTTTGCACTTTTCCACCACTCTAGTAGACACATGTCCTGGTTTATGTGTTAGGTGTCTTCTTAGCTAGTTTAGTGATGCAAATTGTTTATATGAAGAAAATGAATAACATTTATTTGTTGTAGTTGGTATCTTCTGGTACTGAGATGTATAATAGGTAGCTTGTGTGTTAGGTGTCTTCTGGTATTGAGATGTATTTCTTTTGGTATCTTCTGCCATATCTCTTGTGGCTGAAATGTTAATGTGACCAGCAAGATAGATTATTAAGAAAAGATCTTAGCTTGTGCACTAAAAAAGTATGTAACCTTATCTAAAACTCTTGAATCATGTTAACTTGCTTTTAAAATGTAATTGGATGAGACCAAATAATTAAAGAATTAAACATTATTTTTACTTGACTAAAATCTAAGGATCATGCACTCTACTACCCTTTTAGCATGTGGTCTGCTTACCCAGGTGCCTGTCTAAATTTCTCCTGTGTATGACCTTATTATTATGTGCAGGGGGTTGATTGAACATGGCTTTTGTTCCTGTTGTTTGGACTTGCTGATTTTTTCTTCAAGGTATGTATTTTTTCTTATGCAATCAACAATGTATTTGACTTTATCTGCTACCTACTGCATCTGCTGTTTGGTTTGGGATCTAATAAAGCTTTGATGGTTTCTACTGGTGTTTTGTTGGTATTTTGTTTGGTGGCATTTTTGCCTTTGTTGCGGGAAGGATTATATCCCCTTGTACTCCCTTTGGTTTTATTTACTCTGTTGGCTTGGCTATTTGGGTTTATTTATTGGAATTGTCAATTTATATGCCTATGTCAGTATGTATTTCAGCCGTATCTTATTCTGTGGTTGTGATCTTAACATTCCCCCGTTGAAAACTGTCTGGACGATTGGTGGGGGTACTATTATTTGCTTGGTTCAACCGCAACTTCATGGTGCCTATTACTTGCTTAATTTGGATTCATTCTCTTCTTGGCACATTGCTCGGAGGTTGTGCCTAGTATTTTGCTTGGTATGACAATTGAACTACTTTTCGTTGGTCTAATTCAGTATGGCTTTCCACTTCCGTGTTTGGCTTGGTGCTAGGATTTTTTTAGTATGTTACTAGAGTGGCTCAGTTTTGTTATTTTGTTATTTTGGTCTATTTTATTTGTTGGGCAGTTTTGTTTTGTTATTTTCGCTTTTTATTTGTCTATTTTATATTTTGCTTATGTTACATTTCTCCCTCTACTTACAACAAAAATAATATACATAGGCTCAAAGTAGCTGTCAACTGAAACATGGGGGTAGAAAAGATTCATTTCATCAACTTTAGTGTTGAAGAATAAAGACTTAAAGTTGTAGGATATAGAAGAGGAAAGTGTAACAGTGTCAGGATTAACACCTTTGAACGTAGAAGATTGGAGGTATTTTCATAAAGATGAAAAGTAGAAATTGTTGGAGTTTGTTAGGTTATGAAATAACTTTTGTTAGTAAGTATTAATTTCCTTGATTGTTTTTTATCACACATGGCATGACTGTATTATTGCTTTTTTATTTTTGTAGAAGAAGTTTTCAATCCATGTACGTGGTGAGGAGTTTGTCAAAAAAATCACTTGGAAAAAATGGAAAGATTACAAATGTGATTTGAGGAGCATGTATTTGACAAAGTATAAAACCAAATATGCCTTATTGAAAAATAGATTGAATCGTATACCAAGAGAACAATGGACTGGTCTTGTCTCCTATTAGGTTTCTGACAAAGGAAAGGTAACAACTTCTGGAAGTCTTTAAAAATTATGAACTCTTCAAAATTGTCTTATTGTATAGTTTATGGAATTCTTACATTGTTTCTCTTTACCTTTTGCAAATAACTTATATGATGCTACTTTTGTATTGCAATATTAGAAGTGTAGCCTCATAAATAGAAGCAATAGAGCAAAGCAAAAGATGCCTCATACAAGAGGATCTAAAAGTATTGGAACCTTAATGCATGAAAAGGCATTCATGGATAGATTACAATTATCAATATTATCTCCCATAAAAATCATTTAACATCAATTCAATTGTAGGCGAAAGATGGGGTAGAGCCTACACGAGCAAATTTTTTCATCTTAACTCATAAGAAACGCAAAGATGGTAGACCATTGGATGAGGAGTTTGTAAAAGCATTGGTAAGATTTGTCTAACAATTATTCTCATTAAATTATTTTGAATACTTATGAGTTAGAAAATGTTATGAATTATAC
Source organism: Sesbania bispinosa (assembly GCA_026901365.1). Classification (NCBI taxonomy): domain Eukaryota; kingdom Viridiplantae; phylum Streptophyta; class Magnoliopsida; order Fabales; family Fabaceae; genus Sesbania; species Sesbania bispinosa. The sequence goes on along the minus strand of QLOH01000476.1, from coordinate 356,285 downwards.
TCTTAATTGCACTATTAGGACATCTTGCAAGAAAAGTTTAGCAATGGAGAAAGTACTGATGAACTACCTCTCAGTAGTGTTGCTTGGTAAGGAGATGTGTTTTCTCAAGTATTGGTATCTGAACAAAGTGGCTATACTCGTGGTTTAAGACTTGGTCCAACTCCTTCTCTATTGTGGAGTAACAAATCTTCCTTAGGAAGTATTTCTATGGATAATGCATGTGTCTAATGAGATAGTTAATAAATTAGAGCAAGAGATTATGGAGTTAAAGGAAAGACATGATGAAGAAATGAACCAAATGAAAGAGTTGAAAAAAAAAACAAGATGAAGAATTGAACATGATGAAACAAAATAAGCAAAGTTAATGTCAGAATTATCATTCGTATGACAGGTTATGTGTAGATCTATGCCTATGACTCATTTATACCTAACTTTAATGGAAGCTATTTTTAAGTACGATATTTAAAGCCTTTAAATATTATTTTCTAAATTTGATGTTATAAGAAAACCTTATTATCTTTGTCTATATATTTACTAGGTCTCTGATGTTAATAGTGGTCATGAACAAGTACCGCAAGCACCACATATGTCATTTCACTTGCATAGTATTGACAAAAATATCACAAATCATCATGGGTATTGCAAAAGCATTTTTTTCCCGATTGTCTCTTGAATTAGACATGGACATTTATTATTTTTCTAACTTACATTAAGAATTATATATATTTAAATGACACATTTATTTTATTTTTCATTTCAGGTCGTACACTTTAATTTTCATAAATCTAGCATAGAAGAATGGAAGAAGTTAGAACTATTAAGAGTTATAAGAATTTGTTTCTGGACTATATACTTTTTTGTATAGTGATTATGTAACCGGATCAAGTATTGGACTCAATGGTGTTAATATAGGAATTAGATTTCATTGGTGTTGATATTGTCATGTTTTGATACTCATGAATTTATAATGACTAATATAGTTATAATTTGGTTCTTTGTCATGGATTTATGGTATATATATATTTTTGGAAATAATTTTTGGATGATTCATTGAAATAAATATATATTTTTTTAAGAAATTTTAATATTTAAATAAGAAATCTTGTAATTATATTATCCACAATTAAGTAGGTAACAAAATGTTGGCTTTCTCGGCAATAATTATGGCTGGGATAATCTAATGAGCTTTTAGCCGCAATAGAATAGATAGAAGGGATAATCTAATGGACTTTTAGTGGCCATATAATAAAAGCGGGTATACGGTAAACCATGCTACGTAGAAATCAATTTTAGTGGCCATTACCATTGCCATTAAGAATTGCTACTAAAACCCTGATATATTTCACGACCATTCTCGCATCCTTTACCGACACTCGGCTTAATTGCCAGTAAAAGCATTAGCTGCCATTTTTATTGCCGCTAAAACAAAAATTATAATTTCCTTTCAAAACTCTTTTTTGTTGTAGTGAATTATAATCATCTTAAAATCTTATTTTTGGTATATTACATTCTATTTTATTTTTATCTCAATTGCCTTTGATATCATTAACAATGAAACCATAGTTGAGGAGTTCATGGAAGAAAAATAATTGTATCATTAACAATGAAACCATAGTTGGTAGTAAATGAAATAATTTGTAGAATTAAACTTATATATTTATAATCTTTTTATAGTTTAATTTTTGTTATCCCTATCACCCTATATGATGTTTAAATAATAACCTACAACAAGTGCTTTAATCTTTATCTTTATCTTTATCTTTATATATATAAAAGTAAGGTAGTGAAATCATCCTTTGATACATAAAAGAAGGATAAAAGGGTAAATTTCTTTCAAAAAAGTTTCTAAAAATAGTAAGTCACTTTCCCACTTTAAATTGTTAACATTAGTAATCATCAATAATTAATTATAATAATTATGTTAGTGAAAATATCACAACAATTATTAACTTATAATAATAATAATAACAATAATAATAATTTATCCTCTTATTTACTTGAAAAACCTACAACTTTTACTAATTTTTATCTTATAAAAATAAATAATTTAATTTGTTTGAGAAATTATAAATATTAATACCTAAAAAATAAACATTTAGCTCTTAAAAATGAATAAATATTTTTATTATTTTATCATAAAAACATTTTAGTATATTTTATAAAATATATAAGAGGAATAAAAATATAATATGAAATTTAAAAATTCTAAATCACTTATTAAAAAACCCTTTACAATTGCGATAATAGTAATTATTTAATTTTGGTTATTATATCATAATTAAAGACCAAAAATAAATAAACATTTAGCTTTTAAAAATGAATAAATATTTTTATTATTTTATTATAAAAACATTTTAGTATATTTTATAAAATTTATAAGAAGAATAAAAATATAATATGAAAATTAAAAATTTTAAAGCACTTATTAAAAATAAAACCCTTTACAATTGCGATAATAGTAATTAATTAATTTTGGTTATTATATCGTAATTAAAGACTTTATATATTTTCGATATTAAATTTATCTAAAAAATCTTGCAAATTTTTCTAAATTATTATGACAAAAAACGTTTTGCTAAATTATAGTCAAATGACAAAAATTCTTTATTTGACGTTGATTAATTGCTTCTTATTATTTTTTTATTTTCCAATGACAATAAAATAAAAATACGGATCAAATATTTAAGTTACAGGTTAATAATTACAAAAAAGTTCTTCATAACAATTAATTTATGGGTCCTTCTAGGGTGTGTATCACCTCTTTTTCAGGTTATTGCAGGTTTCTGATTGGGTAGAACAAAATAATAGTTTTTAATATAGTTTGCAGAGAAGGGTCCATACAAGTTTTAATACCTGAATGTGCATTTATTTCCAACTTTAAACCGTAGCTGTAACAAGAGAGCAAGAACTTAGAGCATAATGGGTCGACTTTGCGAACTGCACATGGAGGCTGAGAGTTATTAGATCATGAAGCTAAGTAATAATTATTAAAGTATTTTACTATTTAAAAACAGTGCAATTATTAATAAATATGAGAAATAAAATAAATTTTTTATTATTAAATTGGCCCCGAGAATTTAGAAATCCAAAATTACGTTTTAATCATTTTAATTAGTTGTAATCATTTAAAAATAAAATTAGTTGTAACGTTTTATATCATACTGTTTAAATAACATTCAAATTTGGTCATTTTTTGAAATTAATTGTAATTACTGCGATTACAGAAAAATTTGAAAAATATACGTTTTCATATTTAAATGCTACTTTTTGGAAAAAATAATTAAATAATTTTTGAACTAAAAATGATTTACGTATTAAAACAACATCAACAATAAGTCAATGGGACATTTTTATTTGCGCCACTATGAACTAAAACGCATCCCACTATATTATATAACCCACTGCATTATAGTCAATCAATTACAAATCTCCAAATCATTAACACACATCATACCATTTTGTAATTTCAATAAAAAAAATTTTCTCCAGCTTATAAAACATGGAGGTCCTTTCAGCAATTTTCAAGAAACTGCCCAGCTGGTCACTAATAATGAATTTGAACCGTTAATCACTTAAAATCTAAATCTAACGGCAACTGAAGGGTGACACACCGGTGTGACACCCACTAGGTGGTTCACCCTAGACGTTGCCTTAATTTATAGAGTAAAACCAAATCAAACGGGAATGCATCTTTACAAGAAAACTTACTAATAATTTAGTTATAGGGTGAAAGTAAATCACACATGATTAAAAATTTTAAATAAAAATAATTTAATATTTAATTTACTAAAAAGAATGGTATTAAAATAAAGTATAGATATTAAAATTTGTATTGATCATATATTATATGAAAAATTATTATTATTTAAATAATAATGTGAGAAAATATCATACGGAAATGAATATTTTATATGAAAGCTCATAAATATCAAAATTAAAATTACACTATTTTTTGGTAAGTGGGAAAAGAAATTAAAAGTAATTTAAGAAAAAAACACATTAATATTTAAATCATAATAGAACATTTGTACTGAGACATAGTAATTTAAGGGTATAAGTATAACACACGAGGATGATCATTCTATATGAAAATAATGGTATTCAACTCATAATAATTCAGATGAATACCTATGTTTTTTAAGCAAGATTCTTATCAAGAAACAATGTTAAAGGAAATTTTTTGGTCCTAAGAATATTTAAATGTGTGTTGATTATATTTACTTGAAATTTTATTACCATTTTAATTATAAAGTAAAAAATATCACCTGGGATTAAATATCATACATAAAAAGTCATTAATATCTAAATTAAAGGTATGCATCGATTGAATATTTTAGTATAAATATTTTACTTATACTTTGTTGTGTTTAGTTGAAAAAATATTAAAAAAAACACTAATTAATAAAAATTAATAACTTTTTAAAATTGAATTGTGTTTATATCCATATAAATTTCCTTTTAAATTTTTATACATCATAAGGGAATAGATATTTAAATTTTAAGTTTATTCGTATTTATTTGTTATATTAATATATAGATTACAAGAAATAAATATATATCACCCTAATTAAGAAACATTGTTGAAAAAAATGTTTACTTTTTTTGTTATATCAATATATAGATTCCAACAAATAAATATAATTCATCCTAATTAAGAAACAATGTTGAAAAAAATGTTTACTTTTTGTGTATAATTTATTTAATCAATATGTAATCAATATTGTAAGCACTTATGACATATTTCACACGTGTTATTACATTATTTTTTTACCGTAATTTATTTTATATTTTTTTATTTTCACACTATTTCTTATCATATTTCATGCTCATTTCTTTTTTATGTTTTGTTTTACAATCATACTAATCATATTTTTTTATTCTTTTCATCTCTTTGAATAAATATACTTTTTGTGCATTATAAGCATTATAATTTATTTACGCATTATTAATTAATATTGTAAATAATTATGACATATTTCGCATATGTTATTACATTATTTTTTAAATTATCATTTTATTATTTATATTTTTCCTCTCAAAATTAAATGTCCCGTGCAACGCACGGGTCAACAAACTAGTATTTTTATCAATAAAAGGGTGAATGTCATTATAATGACCTATTTGCAAAATTATTTGGTTTGTTGCTAATATTTTTTCGTGGATATTATGTTAGTAGTTAGATTAATTTAGGGTTAAATATGTTTTCAGTCCTGAAGTTTGACTCAAATTTGGTTTTAGTCCCTAAACTTTAAAACCGTTTGTTTGGGTTTATCATGTTCTAAAATCACGTAATTTTAGTCCATTGTGTTCTGAAATCACGTAATTTAAGTCACTTCCCTTAAAACCGTTAACTTAATTTGACGTTGACATTGACATGACAAACAAATTTTTGTGTCAATTTGTCCAACCAATTATAATGACCACGTTGTTGCAATTGAATTACACTCCAACTCATCTTGTCAGATTTTATTTAAAGTTTTATTAAATTTAACTTCACATTTTTCATGAACATGGAAGGTCACAAAACTGACTGGATGAGTTGAGTTGTAATTCAATTGTTACATCATGGTCATTGAAAATGACTGGACAAACTAACACGGGAATTCGTTTGTCACATCGGCGTCAAAGTTAATGGTGTTAAGAGGAGGGACTAAAGTTACGTGATTTCAGTACATGAGGAACTCAAACCAACATTTTTAAAGTTTAGGGACTAAAACCAAATTCAAACCATACTTCAATGACTAAAAACATATTTAACTCATTAATTTATAATTTGACTAATTTTCATGGTTTGAACGGAGTTAATATATGTGACAGAGATTTTTGTTATGATTATGTTATATATTGAAAATCCTTTTGTCTACATATAAAATATTTTCACCTATTTTTTTTATTAAGGTCTACTCTCCCAATACGAGACATTTTCTGTATTAAAAAAAATCATTTATGGGTTATAATTTTGTTCATTTTCTAACTAATTAATATTAAAAAATTAAAATATAGTCGAAAAATAATATACCATAAGTTAGATTTTTACATGGTATGTATTTATTTTTTTATTTTTTTAAGATTCTATACTTTTATTGATATGCCTTAATATATCTATTTCTTGAGTTGTAAGCTTTTTTTGTTAGGAAATGTTGAAAGTTTGAGTTCATGAATCATGATCACCGTAAATAGTTGGACCTCGAGTATGTTTGATTTAGTATTGGAACATAATAAATATATGCTTTCAACGCTATAAAATTGTGTTAAGAAATTAAAATTTGAGTTTGATCGCTTATCAACACCAAATCAAAATACACTCGTAGGTTGAATTGGATATATTGCCATAAAAATAAGATAAAGCTGGTTAAGATAGGAATTCATACCACAAACCAAAGCCCTTCAAAGCTGGTTAAGATAGGAATTCTCCATATTCTCATTCTATGTACTAGGGTTCTAGTTGTCCCTTTTTTTAGTAACATTGGAGGGAAATAACCCAAAGAATACACTAAAATCCTTCTTGAAAAGGTAGCTCCTATAGAATCCTGGGATAAACGATTAATGTAGCCCGGAGGAGGAGAGTCAAATTTATGAGTTCCCAAAGAGAAATAAAAAGCATAGTCAGCCATGAAATTTTCCATTGAGTTGGCTTCTTTGTATTAGAGTTGTTAATATTGGTTGAGCTCGGTGAGCCAACCCAGCTCACCGGTGGGTCAGGTTCGTAAAAATTATGCTCATATTTTTGTGGGTCAAAGTGGGTCAACCCACTTAACTCACGAGCCAAAGTAGATTCGAGTCGGGTTGAGGTGTGTTGGTTCACTTTTTAACTTTTATTTTATTTTTATATTTTTTAGTCAATTTAATAATTTTTAATAATTTTTCTATTATTTTGACTTTTTTAATTATTTTTTAATTTTTTAAAATTAGGTGAGTCAACCCACTTAACCCACCAACTCGCGGTGGGTCAAGCCGGGTTGGTATTTTTTTAGTTCACTAGGAAAGTGAGCCAACACGGCTCGACTCACTTTTAGCCTAACTTGTGGTGAGCCGATCGACCCGGATGAGCCGGGTTGGCTCACTTTGACACTTCTACTTTGTATATATGAAAGATGTGCAATTTCCATTAGTATGAGATAAGAATTCTCCATATTCTCATTCCATGTACTAGGGTTCTAGCTAGGTTTCCCTTTTTTCAGTACATTGGAGGGAAATAACCCGAAGAATACACTAAAATCCTTCTTGAAAAGGTAGCTCCTATAGAATCCTGGGATAAATGACTAATGTAGCCCGGAGGAGGAGAGTCAAATTTATGAGTTCCCAAAGAGAAATAAAAAGCATAGTCAGCCATGAAATTTTCCACTGAGTTGGCTTCTTTGTGTTTGAGCTGTTAATATTGGTTAAGCTCGGTGAGCCAACCCAGCTCACCAGTGGGTTAGGTTGGTAAAAATTATGCTCATATTTTTGTGGGTCAAAGTGGGTCAACCCACTTAACTCGCGAGCCAAAGTAGATTCGAGTCAGGTTGAGGTGTGTTGGCTCACTTTTAAATTTTTATTTTATTTTTATATTTTTTAGTCAATTAAATAATTTTTTATAATTTTTCTATTATTTTGACTTTTTAATTATTTTTTATTATTTTATAATTTTTTAAAATTAGGTGAGTCAACCCACTTAACCCACCAACCCGCGGTGGATCGAGCCAGGTTGATATTTTTTTAGTTCACTAGGAAAGTAAGCCAACACGGCTCGACTCACTTTTAGCCTAACTCGTGGTGAGCTGATCGACCCGGATGAGCCGGGTTGGCTCACTTTGATACTTCTACTTTGTATATATGAAAGATGTGCAATTTCCATTAGTATGAGATAAAAATTCTCCATATTCTCATTCCATGTACTAGGGTTCTAGTTGTCCCTTTTTTTAGTACATTGGAGGGAAATAACCCGAAGAATACACTAAAATCCTTCTTGAAAAGGTAGCTCCTATAGAATCCTGGGATTAGGATAAACGACTAATGTAGCCCGGAGGAGGAGAGTCAAACTTATGAGTTCCCAAAGAGAAATAAAAAGCATAGTCAACCATGAAATTTTCCACTGAGTTGGCTTCTTTGTATTAGAGCTGTTAATATTGGCTGAGCTCGGTGAGCCAACCAGCTCACCGGTGGGTTAGGTTGGTAAAAATTATGCTCATATTTTTGTGGGTCAAAGTGGGTCAACCCACTTAACTCGCGAGCCAAAGTAGATTCAAGTCGGGTTGAGGTGTGTTGACTCACTTTTTAATTTTTATTTTATTTTTATATTTTTTAGTCATTTTAATATTTTTTATAATTTTTTCTATTATTTTGACTTTTTTAATTATTTTTTATTATTTTATAATTTTTTAAAATTAGGTGAGCCAACCCACCAACTCGCGGTGGGTCGAGCCGGGTTGGTATTTTTTTAGTTCACTAAGAAAGTGAGCCAACACGGCTTGACTCACTTTTAGCCTAACTCGTGGTGAGCCGATTGACCCGGATGAGCCGGGTTGGCTCACTTTGACACTTCTACTTTGTATATATGAAAGATGTGCAATTTCCATTAGTATGAGATAAAAATTCTCCATATTCTCATTCCATGTATTAGGGTTCTAGTTGTCCCTTTTTTCAGTACATTGGAGGGAAATAACCCGAAGAATACACTAAAATCCTTCTTGAAAAGGTAGCTCTTATAGAATCCTGGGATTAGGATAAACGACTAATGTAGCCCGGAGGTGGAGAGTCAAATTTATGAGTTCCCATAGAGAAATAAAAAGCATAATCAGCCATGAAATTTTCCACTGAGTTGGCTTCTTTGTATTAGAGTTGTTAATATTGGTTGAGCTCGGTGAGCCAACCCATTTCACCGGTGGGTTAGGTTGGTAAAAATTATGCTCATATTTTTGTGGGTCAAAGTGGGTCAACCCACTTAACTCGCGAGCCAAAGTAGATTCGAGTCAGGTTGAGGTGTGTTGGCTCACTTTTTAATTTTTATTTTATTTTTATATTTTTTGTCATTTTAATATTTTTTATAATTTTTTCTATTATTTTGACTTTTTTAATTATTTTTTATTATTTTATAATTTTTTAAAATTAGGTGAGCCAACCCACTTAACCCACCAACTCGCGGTGGGTCGAGTCGGGTTGGTATTTTTTTAGTTCACTAGGAAAGTGAGCCAACACGGCTCGACTCACTTTTAGCCTAACTCGTGGTGAGCCGATCGACCCGGATGAGCCGGGTTGGCTCACTTTGACACTTCTACTTTGTATATATGAAAGATGTGCAATTTCCATTAGTGGTACATGTTCGTGGGACGAGTTTTACTTGTTCCTAAATCGACCCTAATGTTTTACCAGGCCAGTTATATAGAACCGAAGAGACCCAATGATGTATGAGTCTGAGTAAGACCGAGTCTAAGTAGGACAGGATCAGGTTGACTTGACATATAAGCTAAACATTGATCATGAAACAGTCATATAACAATGTTTAAAAGAAAATAGTTCATATAATTAGTAAATATATTGCATACAATAGGATTCCTCTTAACATATGCAATATCTTTTACTTTCTTTAAAGTTTGGGACATTAATAAAACAATAACAACATTCTATCACCATATAACTTTACATATAAAATGTATTTTTAAAGGTAGATAAATGAAACTTAAACTAAAAAACTCGAACTTGTCATCAACTTAATGTCAAGTCATCAAATTAGACTTGATTTGATTTTATTCTTTCTTGTAGGACAGAAATATACCCGACCCGAATAAGACAGATTGAGGCAGATCACGACGGGTAATTAAAAGGGACAGACCGTGTCTTAAACACTCATACTTTCCATGGTAGGTTTAGCAGATCTTGAATTAGGCGAACCAATTGACTACTGGCCCGTTTGTTTTAAATTCCAACAATATAAAACTATGGTTTTGCAGAATTGATTTTAAATCATTTTTGTCCAACGTACTTCATAAAGTGTGCATTATCTATCTCAACCATTCATTTCTAGAACCAATTATACTCAACTATAAACCAAAAGGACATGTATGTGAAGACTTGCACCCATGTAAAGCAAAAGAAACCGCCACGGCTGAATCGTATTCAATCCAAACATTTCGTATATGTTCCTGCTACGCTAAAGTGAGATTGGAGATAAAACATTTTCACATGGAAGAAACTAAACATGACATTGGAGAGAGGATGGAATGGTAGACAAAGTTCACTTGCTATTTTATATTTGAATTGAAAGACATAATCATGTTGATAAAGAACTAAAGTTGAAGCGATGCTAAAGTTGGAAACAAGTTAGGGGACCAATTAATCGCTTGAACTTCACTTCCTTTACCTCGCCCCATGAATAGCAAGCAGAAAATAATAGCATAAAGATATTTGCTGTCTTTGGTCATTTATTTGAAGCATAGGTCCAAATTGAACTTGTCGCTTGTAATTTAAAGCCAAATTTTCGAATAAGTGCAATGATCGGTTGAATTGGGGGTGCCTTATTAGAAACATGCTATTTTAAAATGGGGCCAATTAAAGTCACTTTGAAATTTGAATGAATTTTGAGGAGCTATATTATATATATGTTCTGCGTCACTTGAACTATACTATTAAGAAACCGTTAAGATAAAAGAAGTGACAGAAAACTATTATTTTCAACCACTTTGCTGGTATCAATTATTTGATTAGATTACTGATCCAACATTACCACAACGAAGCACATCAAGCCATGAATCCAGCTTCAATTTTAAGCTATATCCCCGGCATCTTTATCAAATATTCAAATATGAATGTCTAAAATTTTTTAACAACAATTTACATATTTAAATTTTCTATTTTTGTATGAATAATTTGCCTCTTTGATGTCGTGCTTTTAATTTAAATTTTTAATTCACTAATATGATATTCATGAGTAGTCAGAATATGAAACATTGAATTTTCTGGGAATGACCAAGAGACTTGGATTAACAAAGTAAAGTAAAAAATATCCGACCAAATTAATAAATAAAGTCGGAAATATCATCAACTCAATAAAAAATAATCCGAACAAAGTATGATAAAATCAAAAGTCAGAAATATTCGATCGATCGTATAAAACAAATGTGACTCCTAATTAGAGGTGCAAAATGCAACGATACCTAAATTACATTTTCAATCTTTTTAATGAAGGTTTAATTTGTCAACAAAAATGTGTTGTGCAACTCAATCATCACGAATCACATGGCATGATGGGAAACGCGGGAGAAAGTTATCAGGATCGATTAGTTAGTTGACATAAAAAATATCAATGTTTAAATTATATATGGAAATATACATATGTATACTCCTATATATTCAATGAAAGTTTTGTTATTTTGCTAACAAAAATGTATTCTGCAAACGTTGAATCATCTGTACCAAAAAAGAAATGCTCAATCATCATCAGGAACCACATGGCAAAGCAAACACGGGGGAATAATAGAATAAGTTAAAGGGATTAGTTAGTTGACATCAAGATTACCAATGTTCACACATACATTATACATATAATTGGAAGAATCAGTGAATCCAGGTAACAAACGTCTCAAAACCAGCTCAACAGTCATCACTCTCACTATTTTGTTAAATTATCCACGCATTGGAAATACCTAAACAATAAATAATAAATAGAAGTAGTACTACTAGTACCCTTAATATAGTTACTATAATACATACAAGCTAATGAGAGTAATGATAACGTTCCCCAATAAATAATTATTCTTCACTGTTTGGTAAAGGTTTAATTAGATTGTGGTAAAAAAGAGAAAAAAAGGAAGAAATTAATATTAATATAATTGATTATAAAATTATTAATTGAGAATAATTAATGTATGTTTTACATAAAAATACTTTAAAATTGATTATGCACTGTTACTGACTAATAACTCGATAGATTAATACTCAATGAGCATATATAGATTGATTCATGAACAAGTACCTTTTTAATTTTACAGTTTAAATGAATTTTAACCTATGTGTCATCTATGTTTGACTCATGTATATTTTAAATATATAAATTACATTGTTTAATTCATTTTTAAAAATTTAAACCTTCTTTAAGTACTATAGGACAGGTATAATAAACATCAATTATGAAACCCAGCATGGCTCGAATGAAGGTGCATTCAAACTCAATTATTTTATTTTAAAATGAAAAAAAAATGTATAAAAAATTATAGGAAAAAGGAAAAGCTAAAAGAAAAAAAATGAAACATGAGGAAGAGGGGTGGGCCTGCAAACCGTTGGCGACAGCTGTATGGCACCAAGAAGGGCAACACAGACACCCTGTCAGTCCAACAATCAACGGGCAGGTGCGGCTGACCGGAAACCTGAGAAAAGATTACCCAATAAATAGCTTATAATAAGTTCATTAATTACTATTCGTGCTAAAAAAAACTAGTTGAAAACTGAAAAATTATTAAATATATTTAGTAAAATTAGTTGAAAATAGTAAAATGATATTTAATGACAACATTAATTATTAAATAATGATAAGTGGGGTCGTTGAGGATTAAACTGGTAATTAATTTGGAGCTTTTTTTAAAAAAAAAACTACCTGAAGTAGCTTTTTAAGAAAAGCTTGTAGCTTACTTCAAAAAGAAAAAGAAAAGAAAAGTTTGTAGCTACCCCCAAAAAGCTACCTTCCCAAACACTGCTGAAATGATTTTAGCTACTATTTTCAACTTTCATCTAGCTGAAATGGCAAGCCAAATAATCTACTTGGTGCCTATTTGGTTTCTCGTTATAAACAATAGAATTAATTCTCGTAATCTATTAGCTTATTTGATTAGTTTATAAGCTAGTTTGATCAACATAAAAGTGTCAATTTTTCTGACATGTACAATATTGCACATGATAATAAATCAAAAGTGAAAATATTTTATTGGAAAATATAACATTTAATATTATCAATTCATTGGATATTGTGATAGTTGTATTTTCCAATAAAATATTTTCACTTTTGATTTATTATTCCGTGCAATGTTATACATGTTAGAAAAATCGTTATAGAATATACTCAATTCGTTCCTATTTATAAGGCACATTTTATAAGTTTTTTGTGTTTTTTTATAAGTCACTTTATAATTGTAAAGAAGTATTTATTATCATTTTCCTTATATACCCTTAATAACTTTAATGTCTTTTCAACTATGACCAACTATATAAAATGATAATGGAATTAGTTATTGATATTAAATAAGGGTAAAACTAAAAAGTTGAACTTTTTTAAAAACCCAATAAAATTAACTAGTTTTAATCACTTTTATTGATTTATATGATTTGGTCAATTGTGCCTTATAAAAATAGGAGCAGATGACCAACGAGGGTTGGTTCAAGTGGTACATGTTTGTTTCCCCTTAAGCAAGGTCTCGGGTTCGAGTCTTGTGGATGAAAAAAATCCCCACTGGGAGAGCTAGCCCCACCATGATGTGAATGTTCCGGCTCGAACAGGATTGCCTCCCGTGGAGGATACATGTGGTTAAACCAAAAAAATAGGAGCAGATGTGTATAATATTTCATCTGGTCCTTTTTATAAGTCACACTTAGTCGAACTACACAAATCAATAAAAAGTGGTTAGAGTTAGTTAATTTTATTGTGATTTTAAAAAATGGTATAACTTTCTAATTTTACCCTTATTTAATTTCATTAATTAACTATACTATCACTTGATAGTTGAAAAAACATTGAAGTTTTTAATAAAGGTAAAGAAGGAAAATAATAATAAATGTTTCTTTGAATTTTTAAAAATGCCTTTTGAAAAGAATGCCAAAAACTTTTAAAAAGTTGTCTTATAAGAAGGACCAGGAGTATATGAAAAAACTTTATTGAAAAAGATATAAAGTGTGTTTGGTAAAATTAGCTGAAAATTGAAAAGCTAGTTGATTTGATTGAATGTATTTGGTAAAACTGGCTGAAAATGGTAAAATGACATATAAGTACATCATTAATTATCAAATAATAATAAGTGGGGGTGGTTGGGGGATAAACTTGTAATTAATTTTCAACTAGTAGCTGAAAATTGGAGCTTTTTTAAAAAAGCTACCTCAAGTACATTTTCAAGAAAAGCTAGTAGCTACCCAAAAAAGCTATCTTACCAAACACAACTGAAATAATTTCAGCTACTAATTTCAACTTTCAGCTAGATAAAATGGCTTAACAAACACACTCATAATTTACTTTAATAATTTCTACGTCTTGAAAAATATTGGTCTCTAATTGTCCACTCTGATATGTCTTTGATGGGTATAAAAAAAAGAAGAATTGATACTTGCACAATAATATAATAATGCAACAAAAACAGATAAAAAGAAAAAAGAGAAATGTGGGATGTGATAGGTAATAAGTGATGTGATGGAGAGATATGGAGAAAAAATGTTATATAAGTTATTATATATTTTTATTGTATAAATTTATTATCTCTAATATAATTTTAAATTAAATAAGTATGGACTTTAAATCAAGCTTCTATGTTTTATAAAATGGTCACGCAAAATGAAAAGAAAAAAATAATAAGTAATAAACAAGAGTAAAAATAAGTCAAACAAGGTTGAACTTCGCCAAAATAAACTTCCATCTATTTTTTTTGGTGTGAATTACATGTATCTTCTACAAAAGCAATTCTGTTTGAGTTGAGAATATCCACGTCATTGTGGGACTATATGTTCAAATGGGGACTTTTTCATTCATATATAAGACTCGAATATCTTGCTTAAGGAAATCAAACATGCATATATCACTTGAACCAACTCCCGTTAATTTAAACTTCGGTCTATTTTGCAAAACATTAAGATGTTATTAAAGGATTTTGTAATTAATTTTAATTTTTTATAAAAAGCACAGGAGTTTGACCTGGTTTAAAAAGACTCTTTATTAAAAGGTTATAATAGATGAAGATATATATTAAATATGCCAAGAAGACAAGAAGTATAAAATTTTAATTTGTGAGTTTGGCAACATAACAATATAATTATATTTTTTATAAAAATAATAGGAAAAAGTTCAATTTATACATTTTAACTTTACGTACGCCATGCACAATTTATTATTTGATCTTTAGACTTAAAAAAAGTTGTAAAATGGCCATTAAACTTGTACATGTGTTTGAAATACAACTTACAGCTAGGGACATAAATGAGTTGAGCTTTTCATAAACTATTTGAGCTCGACTCGTTAAATGCTCGATCAAGCTCGTTTGTTTAATTAAATAAACAAGCTCAAACTTGAAGTTGGGCTCGATTATTTGAATGAGCCAAGCCCAAGCTTTATAAGCTTGACATTAAGAGCTCGTGAATAGCTCACTTATTATATATATAATAATTAATTAATATAAATAATTAAACTGAAGTAAGATTATTAAAAAAAAAGAAAAAGACAACATACCGTTATAAGTTTATTTTTAAAATAATTAATAAAATGTAAAATAATTACTTTATATATATATGAAAATAAGTATTAAAATATTTCTTATATTAGTCAAGAAGTTATGTATTAATTTCGAAAAATATAATATTTTTAAATTTTTAACTCTTTATATATATATATATCATATATTAAGAATATATTTTTATTTTTATATTATTATTTAATTATAAAATATTTATTAAATACTAAATTTATAAACTTTAAAAAAGATTTAAAGAAAATTTTCATAAAAGCAAAAACAATGAAATTATAAATGAGCTAAACAAGCCAAACCCAAACTTTGTTTTTCTTTAACAAGTCAAGCCCAAACTTTAAGTTTGACTTGTTTAAATAAATGAGACAAGTTTGAGCCACCCATTTTTTTCACAAGCCAGACCTGAGCTTCAAATACTTGGCTTGACTCGACTCATTTACAGCCCTACTTACATCAAAATTTGACAAAAATTATTATGTAATTGACACATGATAATTTTCACTAAATTTTAGTCTACTGACATTGTCATAAAGATCATTTTATACATGAGAGAGAGAGAGAGTCTAGATACTAAAATGCCCATTGTGTAAAATTGAAGGTGATAAGTTTTTTTCCAATTAATATGTTATATTGATGTATAACAAATATAGTAAATATTATAAGTTTTTAATCATATATATAAATAATAATTAAATAAGTTATTCAACCTAATAAAAAATATTTTCAAAAACCTAGCTATTAGCATACTTGTTTATATAATTTTTTTTAAAAATTCTGATCCGACTTCTCTCCTGCGCGCAGACCGTGCTGTGCGTTTCCAGTCCGGGCTCTGGATCGTCCGATCTCCATCGGATAGTCCAGATTGTGCATGCAACCCACATTCCTTAAAAATAGTCAACAAGCTCGGAGATCGGACGGTCCAGAGCCCGGGCTGGAGATGCGCAGCACTGTCCACGCGCAGGAGAGAAGCCAATTTCTAAAAATTCAAGCTTAACTTTTTATTACTATATAAACTAAACTAGATTATTTTATAAGAAAATAGATATATAAATTTCTATATATTAAATTGAATTAATTCTTAAATATGAGGATCTTTTTCTTTAAATAACTCTCATTTTTAATGTGTTATTTAACATCTTTTTCGTCAAATATATATATATATATGATTATTTCGAAACTTTTTATTACTCTTAAATATTATTATTAAAATATAGTTAATTTTAAGTTTTCAAATTATTAATATAATTAAATTTATAAATATAAATTTACATTATGACATACTATTTAAATAATAAACACAAATGATAATGTATTTTGATTCACATTTTTTTTAATTTAAAAAATAATTTTACAATATATATGTATATATTTAAACTTATAAAATTTTAAATATTGCGCAACAATATTTTTATTTTAAAAAATACTACAACTTACAATTTTTATTTTAAATAAATTCTAACCAAACTTCTTTCTTCTCCTGCCACTTGGCAGCCTTGAAATCCTCGAAAATAAAACGTTGGGGGCAGCCTCAGCCTGCCCGTTAGAAATACAATAATCACTAATCACTCACATTAGCTTTTTGTCTCTCTCACAACAACTATATAAAATCGCTCATAGCCGCACCTTTGTATTCATCCACTACCTAGCTCTGTATTTGCCTACTCTTCTCGAGTTTCTTTAATTTTCTTACAGGGAAACAAGACTCTTTCCGATAATTCATTTTTCAGAAATGGAGGCATTGAAGATTAAGCTTTTCTTTGCTGTGGTTGTGGCCATGTTGATGATGGCAGCATCAGGTGTGTCAGCTGCTGAGGCACCAGCTCCAAGTCCCACATCGGATGCTACCACTCTGTTCGTGCCAACAGCGATTGCTTCGCTTGTTGCTCTTGCATTTGGTCTTCTCTTCTGAGTTTATGAACAATGATTCATATTCTTCTGTAACACATTCATATGCTTTTATATATATTATGATTCATAATATTCTTCTATATATTATGATTCATATTAATTCTTCTGTAACACATTCATTCCTCACTGTACTTTTTATGTGTTTATATGGGTTTTGAATTCGATGATGTAATATGATCGTGATTTGTTTGGTTTCATGAATTCATTCATGCCCTTTTGATCTTTGGTTACATAATTCTCCTTCTTCTTCTTAACAGGCCTATTCAACTTTCCTAAAGATAATTGAAACTATTGCCCGTTAAGAAAGTTTAGATGCAGAAGAAACTGTATGACCCAATTTGAAAATAAAAAATTATTTCCCAAAAATATGAATTGAAAGCACGAAATTTGCATTCGAGGTAATATAAATATTGGCTTCAATCACTTTTTTATTATTTTTTTTTTAACCACACTATCCTCCGAATGCAATCCTGATTCAGTCAGAAACATCTACATTATGGTGAAACTAGCTCTTTCCGCGCGGATTTTTTTTCCATCCACAAGAATGAAGACTTTGCTTAAGGGAAATAAGCATTTACTACGATTGTTTGACATATGATTTTGATTTTTTAATATTTTTTTCTTGAATTTATTCTCCTAATTTTTTAATTACTATAATGAAATCCCTTAGTTAGTCTTTTTTTCCTCAAAATCTTAAAGTCTTTATTTTTTATTTAAAATCTATATAAATTAAACCGTTTTTGTCCCTCAAAACGTAACTAAAACATAGTTTTTTATCTACCAAAATTCTCAAATATTCTTTTTCTTTAAAATTTTAATCTCACATTTTACTTCAAATTTCGTTAAATTTTTACTAGATTTTCATATTCCGAAGCATTTAAAAATTTTTTTATATCACAAATATCTCATAAATTTTTAATTATTGAATAGATTGCTCCTATCCAGCATCCCCTTCTATTTTGCATTTTACATAAAACCCGCATATTATAGTTTATTATATTCAAAATAATAAGAATTATTTTAAAATTTTTATGATAAAAAATTATAACAAATTAATGACATGAATAAAAAATAATTAAGTTCATAATTTTTTAATATTTAATTCTTAAAAATATTGTTCTAGTAAATTAATTTTATTCTATCTTATTATAATGAGTCATATAACTAAGTTTCTATTAATTTTTATTCTATTTTAAGTTTATTCTAGTTATTTGAAAGATATAAAATTATAATTTAATTTATTGTTTATTATCTTATGTTACTTTGAATCTTGTCGTGTTATAAATCTCATGTTACACTATGTTATTTCAAAATTTTTATTATTCAAGCATTTAATAATTTTAAATTTTTATTATAGTAGATGCATTTAATGGCAATACATTGATAAAATAGACGGGGAGTTTGTAAAATGTTTTGAAAATAGAAGAAATTTTGTATGATATGTCAAATATATAATAAGGATGTTTTTGTTAATTTAACACAAAGAGAATACTTAAGTGTCACATATTTATAAAATAATATGGATTTTGTGTACATTTTAGAAATAAAAAGGGGTTTTATATAAAAAGTGAAAAATAGAAATGACATTAAAGTAATTTGCTCTCACTTATTTGAATAGAAAATAAAAATTAAGAATTTTTCTTAGAAAGGAATGTACTAACAAGAGGATTTGATTGTTAAATTAAATAAAATAATGTGCTTGTGGGATAAGAATTCAGTAAGATAGCTTAGTAGGTCGAAGCAATTATTCATTTAAGAATGTGTGAGTTGTCCTTGCCTCCTTGGCCGGTAAAGCCAGTCAATAAGAAAACGTTCATTCCTAAGACGAGCGGCAAGTTGAGAGGGAAATTTCATAATTATTCAAAGCAATTAGTCTTTTTTTTTTTTTCCTTCATAGAAAAAATTCTAGTACTATTAATTACAGTATCCCTTGTAGGCGTTAGCATGGATATATTAATCACAATACAAGCACCCATTAGGATTTTTCCACACTCAACTGATCTCTCAAACACTTTTTATACCCCATTTTATCTTTTTATCTATATCTTTTTTTTTACTAAATCAATTATCATATTTTTCATTCTCTTTATTTCCTTTTTTTTTATATCTTTATGTTCCCTATAACTCACACATCCAAGGGTCCGTTCGTGGTGGTTGTGAATTTTTTATTTTTAATTTTGTGAAAACTTTAATCAAGATTTTATAACCAAAACAAAAAATTGGAAATCTCCACAAAAAGATGTTTTCAATTTTTGATTTTGAGTTATAAAAATTTGATTGAAAAAATTTTAAAATCAAAAACTAAAAATTCGCAACCACCTCTGAATGGAGCCTAAATAATTGAGTGTATACCTATGATTCCATACAAGCACATTTAGGTTCATTTGTTTTGAAATTGTATATAAATCATTTTTTAGAATTAAATTAAAAGAAATTAATTGTGTAAGAATGTATTTTAATATAATATAATAACCATTTGTGTTTGAAAATGGTATTACAAAAATAATTTTAAAAGAATAATTTTATTTTGATGATAAGATGGAATTATTTTTTAAGTATAAATATAGTTATGTTTTGTGGATCTCTTAATTAAATTGTAGATGAAAATTTTGTCTATCCAATACACTAGGGGTGGGCAGAAAATACCGACCTGCCTGAACCCAATACACTAGGGGTGGGCAGAAAATACCGACCCGCCTGAACCCGTATTATCTGAGAAGCTAAAATGGTATGAGGGCGGGTCTCCGGGTCTGGACGGTTGAAAGGTATTGGGTTTAAACGTGTAAAACGGGCGGGTTCAGATTGGAAAAATAAAATCCATATCGGTGTCCGAACCCGATCGACACGTGTCACATTTTGATCGGATGATAAAACTGCACACGGATTGTGCTTTTACTCGATGGTTGACATGATTTTGTGTGATTGATCTAACAAACCAGATTTCTTGGTTTTGCTCTCTTTTTTTCATTTGGATTCCCTCTCTCTCTCAATTAATTCCCATTTCAAACCCTTCAGACTTCAGTTTCAGAATCCAAGTGCCTCTCTTCATCTTCATCTCTCTTTCTCTTTCTCTCCCCCAAACGTCTCTCTGTCTCTAGCTCTCATGGCTGCCCCCTGTATGACCATAAGCGACTCCCCATGGCTGCCTCTTGCCTTTCTCCCTAGCCACAGTCGCAGCCGCTCCTCCCTCCTCCCTACCTGCAACCGCAACCGCTCCTCCCTCCTTCCTACCCGCGGCCGCAACTGCTCCTCCTTCTCACTCTCTCAAGGAACGATGACGGCAGCTCCGTTTACCGTTCCAGGAACAAAAGATGAATGATGATGACAGTAGCCGCTCCCCCTCCTCCCTACCCGCAGTCACAACCGCAACTGCTCCTCCTTCTCGCTG
Organism: Sesbania bispinosa; assembly: GCA_026901365.1. NCBI lineage: Eukaryota > Viridiplantae > Streptophyta > Magnoliopsida > Fabales > Fabaceae > Sesbania > Sesbania bispinosa. Next base: position 335,579 of record QLOH01000476.1, on the reverse strand, counting down.
CTCCAGGAACAATGGCGACAGCTCCGTTCACCGCTCCAGGAACAAAAGATGAACGATGATGATAACAACTTCTAAGAGCAACTCCATCGCGGAGTGCTTATTAAGTTCTTGTTTTTAAGAACTCTTGGAAGCATTTGCAACCCCATTGGAGCAAATCTACATGGAGTTCTTATTAAGCATTTGAAGAATTGGGATGCTTGTGGAAGCATCCGTAATTTACGGGTCTTCCGATTAAAAGTGCATATTAAAATTGAAAGGCAACTGAATATGGCGTGGTTGAAATCATACAGTTGGTATGCAAAGGAATAAAATCATACACCAATTACAGATTTTTGGTTCTGAAAAATTACAGAAAAATTAATCCCAGGAAAAAATACAAATCAAACAGAACCAATTACAATAATACATCAACAGAGAAATTCCAAATTACAATTTATCAGAACCAAATATCAGAATTTTTTCTGTTAATTCCAGAAAAAGATCCAAATTATCAGGACCAATTACAATTTAATTACTGGAAAATTTTAAAAAAAATTGAAAAGCAAAAAAAAAATAAATAACAGTGTTGATATGCTTTTTGCAAAAGAGTTCAAATTCCCAGTCAATAGATCAACTGCATGCACCAACAAATCTGAGAGAAAAAAGGGGGAAATAAACAGAGAGGAAGAACAAACAGAGAGAAAAAATGATCAGCAAAGGGGGACTAATCACCGGGCGGTGGAGCAATCTGCAGCCCTAAGTGCGGCAGCAGTGGCAGAGCTGGAAGCGTCAGTGAAGCGGCGGTGGCGCGATCTGCAATGAGAGGAACTTGACGGCGTCGAGTGGCTCCGATCTCCATGCAAAGGAAGGAGATGGATCTACAAGCAGAGGAAGGTGTAGACGGCGTTGAGCGGCGATCTTCTCTGATCTGCAGGACACGACGATCTGAAAGCTAGAGGTGAAGAGGGGCGCAAAAGGTGAGGAAAAGGCGGAAAGGGAGGAGGGGAAGACGACTGTAACAGGAAAGGGAGCGGGAAAGAAGGAAAAAGAAAGGGGAGGAGAAGGAGAGGTGTGGGGAAAGGGATGAAGAAAGGGAAAGAAGGAAAAAGTGGCAGAGGCGACGGGGAAGGGGAAAAGGGGTGAGGATTGGGGAAGGGGGCAAGGGGCTGAAGAAAGAAGAAGAAAGAAGATGAGGGAGGGGAAGAATCTGGAACATGAGAAGGAAGGAGAAAGGAAAAAAAACAAAAAAGTGAAGTAAACCAAGTCTGTATCGTAAAATTATTTTAAATTCATATTATATTTTTTAATCAATTAATTTATTTTCTAAAATAAAAATATTTTAAATTTATATTATATTTTTATATGTATTTCTTGTTTTAAAATTTAAAAATAAAATACTATTTTAAGTTAAATTAGAATATAAAATAATTAATGTGGGGTAGCATGTGAGGTCCATTTAAAAGTTCTTATCAAATTGCTCTGTTGGAGCGTAGAGTTGCTTAAATTATAAGAATTGCTTAAATTGTAAAAAATGATGATGTGTATATGTGGGACCCACATAAATAATAATAAAATAATATTTAAGCAACTTAAGTGGAGTTCTCTGTTGGAGATGGTCTAAAAGGCTCTAGAAGGTAGAAGCTTTTGGTTCATCATGGGTGATGGCGTGGAGCGTCCTTGGCCGTTTGATGGCTTTTATCGGACGCCTATGATTTAGGATATTTGTTTTTTTATTGGGTTGTGATTTTTTGTTTACTGGTTCTGTTTTTGTTTTGTTTCTTTTTGGTTTGTCATTTTGGGTTGCTTTTATTTTTACTATTTAGGCCCAGTTGTGAAATATGATTATTGGCTTGCGGACAACAATAGAAATTTTGTAGTTTTTACTTTAAAAATATCAAAAACATAAAAAGGCTTGAACTTGAGAGAAAAAATGACACGACCCAATGCTGGCCCAAATCCATTTCAATTCGTTCGTTCGACCTATAACCTGTGACACTCGAAATCCGAATAAACCGATGTCTGTTTCGGTCGAATTTGGGCCATGTAATATTGCAATCGGTTTTGGTCGGATTGAGCTTTTTGGGCTCGAATCCGACCAAACCCAACCACTGCCTAGGACTACAATACATGGTTATTATATTTGATATAGCCTCCATTTTATATTATTTATTGTTTAAAATTATACATATAAATTCAAATTTGTTTAATAATGTCTATTTTTTATATAATTATTAAAATATTCTCATTTATTTTCACTATTTCATTTATTAATTATAGTCAATTGAAGTAATTATCTATATGTTGGGATTCGAATTTCAAGTATTTCGAATTTCACAAGCCTATAAGTCCTTTACACTTTTCGAGTTTCCAAAAAGCATAAAAGTTCAAAATTCGAATTTGCTTGATAGCTTAGAAGTTCTTTGTTGAAGGTAAGTTGATATAAAGAGGACTTCAGAAATTCCAAAAGGAGACAAATGAACTCAAAGACATTATATTTCTGGTATTCAGAAAAGAAAAGATAGTTCTTTTATTTATTCATAATCCAATTTCGAATTACATAAGAGTTCGAATACATTGGAAATACATCTTAGAAAAGAAACTGGCCTATGTGCTCAATACATCAGAAAGGAAACTATCCTAAATTATAAGGAGTACTTGACTGCTGCCTACCAGACCTCTTCCTCTTCTTCCTCCCCCACAAGCTTTGATTGAGCCAAGGCAAAAGGAATGTATTGTTGGTTTGATCGAACAACCTTGGTGCTTGGGGTAGAAATGAAGGTCAGCCTGGGAAAGTAATAAAAGATTCATTTATTATATAAATGAACCTTCAATTGGCTGTTACGTTCAACCTAAAAAGAAACCTTCAAATAAAAAGGTTGAAAAAGCTCATAGCTTTGGCCATTGCGTCAACCCTATAAAAATGAAATCATTCCAGATTGGGTTGAACGCAACGCCCAAAGGAATAAACCTCTTCATACTTTGAAGGATTTTAGAAAAAGGAGAAAGAATGAGAAGGGATGAAGAAAATGTTCAAATGAAACTCCTATTTATACGAGTAAAAGGGATGAAAGTTCATAAATGAACCCCTTCGAACGTCCAATAAGAAGAACCTTCATAAAGAGGTTGAATGGACGGTGGACGGTTGTCTTCATGACCTTTGGTTCAGCCAAGCAGAAATTGACACGTAACACACAAGGAAATGAAACAAAATTTTGAAATCAGGAACTATTTAGTGAGCCCAAGTATCAACAGAAAAGCTAAGTGTCAAAGATGAAGGTGAAATTCAAGTACAACAAGTGAAGAAATCAAGGAGAAGATTTCGAGGAGTTGAAGAGCAAGTTTTCGAATTTACAGAAAGAAGAAAATTGAAAACAGGGTACATGAAGACTTAGAAGATTTCTGAATCAAGAGGGAATCTGTTCGAGCAAACAGAAAAGAGAAGAAAAGTAGTTAATGGAAGTTATGGAAGTTTGCTGATCAAGAACAGGTGTCAACATCTTATAGGAGTGCTTTTGAAAAGTGCAAGGAAGAAAGAGCAGTTTTCTGGTTAGCAGAAAACGTGGCATGCATGCAGGCTGCCAGCACATAGAGGTTGATGATGTGTCAATTGTACATTAGTTAGCCGTTATGATTAGAAAACTATAAATAGGTGAACTTTCTATGTAATAAGGGTTGGCAAATCATTTATACTTAAAACTCTGAAACACCTAAACGTCCAATCTATCAGCGACTACACAGGTTACAAGGAGTAACAGTATGTGATTCCATCAACTTTCATTTTAATACAATTGTTTTCTACATGTTCTTCATTTCTTTTTCGTTCTTACTTTAATCATTTATCATTTCCAGTATTTTTTCTTGTTTCTTTTTCTTTATTCTGCAATTTACATTCAATGCAACTTTTTTCTTTCTTTCTTTCAAATTTTCTGTTCTTACTTTGAAATTCTGTTCTTCTTAGATTTCTAAAACTTCAACTTAGAACTTTATTTGATGAAATTCTGAATCAATTTGTTCTGAACTTTCAAGAAACAAGTGCTTTTGTTAAAATAAGAGTTTAATTGATGGAATTCTGAATCAGTTTGTTTCAAACTCTTGAGAAATCAAATCTTTTACAAATTCTGCAAATTAGAACACTGTAAACCTACTTTTTAAAAGAGTCCCGTAAGAGGATCTGATTCTAATCCCCAGATTGTTCTTGGGATCAAAAGTGATAAAAAGTGATTCTTCGAGATTGACTTTTATCACCACAAACAAATTGGCACGCCCAGTGGGACAAAATTGCTAAAAAGTAGTGTGTGTTAATATTTTCTGAATATTGATCTTGCATGCATTTAAGAAGTGGTAGAACAATATCTGTTCAAATGACTAATAATGCAAGACAAGTAGGAAATGGAAACAATAATAGGGATACAAATACCAATTTTGGAAGTCCACCACCCCAGGCAAATGAGTCAATGAATAATAATGATAATAATTGGGGTAATGGAAATAATTGTGTTAATAGAGACCAAGTTGCCTCTACGACTTTGCCAGAAAATCTGGTTGTAAGTCAAGTTATACCTACTGTCCCTGTTTCTAATAATGTTTCTACATCTCGGAATGGCAATCCAATGTATGGATTACCTTTTGGTTTTGTCCCAAGTACTGGGATGGCCCAACTAACAATGTCAACAATTGGTCCAATAACGGTTCCTTATGCAAATCGTGGACCAATTTTTAATCCTTTTGTAGGAAGTTCATCTACATCCATTGCTAATTCTACTTTGCAAACCTTAAGACAACAAATGGATGAAAGCAATCATGAAATGATGAACATGTTGACACAATAAATGGTCACAGTGTTTAATCCATTAGTACAAACAACAAATACTAATTATAATTTGTTGGCTAGGCAAATGGAAAGGATTGCAAATGTGTTTGGGGCACCTGCAGACCCTATTGTAAGACAAGTGGCTAATTGTAATCCTCCAATAAATCAAGGGGATCAAAATAATCAAATACCAAATCCTATTGCTCTAGTCGAAAATAGGGAAGAAAATGCTCCTAGAGTTGTTTTAAACAGAAACCAGAATGTTGATGAAATCCTAGAAAGAATAAGAGCAAATAACTTAGGGGGGCAACAGAATGTTGTTGGAATTGTTGAACAAGTCCTAAACAGACATGGATTTAATGTAGGATCTGCAAATCATCCCTATGTAGTATCACATTTTACCCAAATGGTTTTACAAACTGAGTTACCTAGGGGATGGAAAGTTCCTAAATTTACCAAGTTTGCTAGTGAAGTAGGAGAATCTATCGTCGAACACATTGCTCGATATCAAATCGAAGCAGGTGATTTGGCCAATAATGAGGAATTGAAAAATGAAGTATTTTCCTAGTTCTTTAGAGGGGAAACTAAGGTCACTCTTATGGATTTAGTCAATATTAAGAGATCATCAAATGAGTCAATAGATGACTATTTGAATAGATTTCGACAAATGAAAACAAGATGCTTTACACAGATTCCCGAATATGAATTAGTTCAAATGGCCGCAGGTGGTTTGGATTATTCAATTCGTAAAAAGTTGATCAATCAACAACTTAGGAATATGACCCAATTAACTGATAAAGTAAGGCAGATAAAACATCTTAAAAAGGAAAAAGAAAGATTTAAGAAACCTGAGAAATTTCTAAGGAAAGATAAAATAACATATTTAGAAGTTTCTGATGGTAGTGATGATGAGTTCGATTTAGAGGATAATGATGTTCATGTGGCAGAACTTAAGCCAGGGTCTCCTTATGTTTGTCAATCCTTAAAACCATATGGTAATATTAATAATGATTCAAAGGATAAGTTTTCTAAAAAGACTTATGGCTTCGATATTTCGAAAGCTGATCAAATCTTTGACATACTGGTAAAGGATAAGCAAATAATTCTAAGTGATGATCATAAAATTCCTTCTCAAGAACAGAAAAAAGGTCGAAAATACTATAAGTATCATCATACATATGGACATTGGACTAATAGTTCTGTCCGTTTCAGGGATATTATCCAAGAAGCTATTAAGCAAGGAAGATTGAAGTTTGAGGAGAAAACTCCAATGGCAATGAAAATCGACTCTGACCCACTTCAGGTGAATGCTAACTATGCAGAACCTGCAAGCATTAATATGGTCGAAGTGGAGGACTCGAATTCTGTCAAGGAAGCCACTGAAATGGCTGTTGATGAAGTTCAGAAACTTCGAGATGTTTTTCCAAAAGGTGGAGAGTCTTTAATCGAATTTCTGAATAGGAAGAAGTTTGAAGATGCTTCAATCAAATTGTGTCCAAGATGCCATGCAGTGTTTGATAAATCAGCTGGTAAGGCCTTTCGAGATTCAGAAATGAAGAGACACTATCAAGCAGTGACTGCGAAAGGCCAAAAGAATGAGAATAAAACAGTTACGATTAGTCCTGATTTTGGAGGATGGATTTCGAAATCCAGTTCTATTTCAGAAGAAAAAGTGACTCAGAAAATGAATGAGACTAGTAAGGATAAACAACCTTTTTACCTAAGTTCCCATGTTTCTGGGAAACCTCGAACCTTTGTGCCACCTTCTACTGTTCCTCCAAATAAATGGATTTGTCCTGGGTATCCTAAACCTCAATACAATTACCAAGGATTTCAGCAAAGGCCTTATTATGGTAGTAGGCCACCAATGACGAAGACTCAATGGAGAAGGGCACAGAGAATGAGGAAGGCTGCTTTCGAGGAGCAGGAAAAACAAAACATGATGACTGAAAAGAATAATACACAACCCAAGCCAATTCAAGCAAAGAATGCACAAGTGATTCAAGTTCAGGCAAATTTGAATCATCCTTCATATGAACAAGTGGTGAAGAAAAAACCATCTTTCCAAGTGACTGGAGGTTTCGATGAAAATGAAGATGATTTGCTAACAGAAAATTTTGAAACAGGCCTCGCAGATAGTCTGGATGATATCTGTGCAGTGGTTCCTGTTCTACCTGTTGAATATGCAGAAGAGCTTGAAAAGGGTTTGGAAGATGAAGACTATGAAGAAGATGACATAGGTGATGAACCTATATGTTATTCATACATTGGCAAACAAATTTGCCAAAATGATTTCACGGTGTTTGAAAGACCTACTGAAGAAATGCAGTTACACATGAAGCCATTATTTATCAGGGCTTTGACTAATGATGTAAATATAGGAAAAGTGTTGTTGATTCAGGAGCAGCAGTAAATCTGATGCCCAGATTTATGATGAAGAAATTGATGAAGTCTAAAGCAGACTTGATGCCACATCAGATGGTGATTACTGATTTTAGTGGAAAAACATCTAAGTCTGAAGGAGTTTTATGTTTGGAATTGACTGTGGGAACCATCATGAGACCCACAATATTTGTTGTGGTCGATTCAAAGGCAAATTATAATCTTCTGCTTGGTAGAGAATGGATTCGTGGAGTTGGTGTTGTTCCATCTTTGATGCATCAGAAGCTTTGTCTATGGACTAAAGAAGGAGTTCCTATCTATGTCGATGGGGATAAAAATTATTTCAATGTTGAAGAAGATGTTGTTGATGTAAGAAGTATGGAAAAAAAGTGATGAAGGTAAGACCTTATGAGGTAATTGACAAATACATGCTGATGCCAACCAAAGTACCTTATTCATTAAGGTTGAATCCAGATTGTGGATTCATGTTGCAGTGTGATGTTGGCCCATTCGAGGCCGTGAAGATTTCTGAATGGTCATATCAAGAGTAACTTCGAGCTTCTAGGCTCGAATTTCGGCCTACATGGCCGAAAAGAAGGTGGAAGCGACTCTCAAAGTCGAATCTGAACAAATCAAACATGATGATGAAATAACAGCCACTAAGGCCGAATGGCAAGAAGGAAGAATAATTATCGAGAAAATAATGGAAGAGGAAACATCATCAGTACAAGAAAGTAAAATGTTGAAGAGATTTCTGAAGGATGTGAAAATTCTGGAAAGGAGTATCTTGAGAACATGATTAAGAAAGTTGAAACTTATGTTCAAGAAATGCAAGGGGTTGAGTTTGAAAAATTAGACTGTATTTATGATGATTCCCCTTTGGGTTTCGAAGGGACTCTGTCTCAAGGTATAAAGAAGATGGAAGCTCAAGATCCTTTGAAAGAAATAAACTTAGGAACTGATGATGAGAAAAGACCTACTTTTGTAAGTCAGAATCTCGAAGGAGAATTCAAGAAGAAAATGATTGACTTGTTGAAAGAGTACAAAGATTGTTTTGCATGGGATTACCATGAGATGTCTGGTTTGAGTCGAGAACTGGTTAAACATAAACTTCCAACTTTTCTAGAAAAACGACTAGTAAAACAAGCTCCTAGAAGATTTGCTCCAGAAATTGTTTTGAAGAGTAAAGAGGAAATTAAGCGTCTTCTAAAAGCTAAGTTTATTCGAACTTCCAGATATGTATACTGGATTTCTAATATTGTACCTGTTATTAAGAAAATTGGAACTTTAAGAGTATGTATTGATTTTCGAGATCTTAATAATGCAACCCCAAAAGATGAATATCCAATGTCGGTTGTTGATATGTTAATAGATTCGGCAGCAGGAAATGAACTCTTAAGTATGTTAGATGGATATTCTGGGTATAATCAAATTTTTATTGATGAAGATGATATATCGAAAACAACTTTTCGATGTCCTGGTGCAATGGGTACTTATGAATGGGTAATGATGCCCTTTGGTCTAAAAAATGCTGGTGCAAAATACCAAAGAGCCATGAATTCAATTTTTCATGATTTAATAGGAAAATTTATGCAAGTCTATATAGACGATGTTGTGATAGAGTCTGAATCAAAAGACTTCCATTTAGATCATTTGAGACAAGCTTTCGAAAGAATGAGAAAGCATGGTTTAAAAATGAATCCTATTAAATGTGCTTTTGAGGTATCTGTAGATAATTATTTAGGTTTTCTTGTGCATAAAAAAGGCATTGAGATTGACAAGAATAAAGCTAAGGCAATTCTCGAAGCATCTTCGCCTACTACAAAGAAGCAATTGCAGTCTTTCTTAGGGAAAGTAAACTTTCTTCGAAAGTTTATTTCTAATTTATCAGGAAAGACGAAAGTGTTTTCCCCTTTACTTAAACTTAACAAAGAAGAAAATTTCAAGTGGGAAAACGAGCACCAACAAGTCTTCGAATAAATCAAGAGATATTTGACAATGCCTCCGATAATGACTCCTCCTTTGCTAGGAAAACCATTGAAGTTATATATTTCTGCTTCAGAAGCCACAATTGGAAGTATGTTGGCTCAAGAGGACGAAAACGGTGTAGAAAGAGCTGTTTATTATTTAAGTAGAGTCCTCAATGATGCAAAAACTAGGTATTGTGCAATAGAGAAATTATGTTTTTGTTTGTACTTTTCTTGTACTAAACTTAAGTACTATATCAAACCTCATGATGTATTTGTAATTTCTCATTTCGATGTAATAAAACATATGTTATTAAAGCCTATATTGTACAGTAGAGTTGGAAAATGGGCGTTAGCATTAACCGAGTTTTTGTTAAAATTTGTCCCATTGAAAGCAATGAAAGGACAAGTTGTTGCTGACTTCTTGGTTGATCATCCCCCAATTCCAATCGAAGAGTCAATATATGTAGGTTTAGAGCCTTGGAGGTTATATTTCGATGGATCCAAACATAAGAATGGATTCGGAATTGGAATTTTAATCATTTCACCTAAGGGATTTCCTACTCGAATAATGTTTGTAATAAAAATCACTGTTCTAATAATGCAGTGGAATATGAGGCTCTTATTGCTGGCCTCGAAATATTAGTTTCTATGAATTCGAGGAATGTGCATATTAGAAGGGATTCCCAATTAGTTATAAAACAGATAACTAAGGAGTATAAATGTTTAGATCCAAAATTGGCTAAGTATTTGATTCAAGCCAACAAGCTTTTGGAAATGTTCGATGAAGTTAAAAATGAACACATTCCAAGAGGTCAAAATTTTGAAGATAATGAATTGGCTCAGATAGCTTCAGGATACAGAATTTCGATTGGAACTCTAAGAAAAATCAGTGATATTCAAAAAAGATTTCCAATGAAAGGATTCGATGTCTATAATATAAATCTTCTAGATCTAAATGATTGGAGAAGAGAAATTATGAACCTTATACAAAATCCTTCCCTTTCTAATAACAAACACTTGAAATATAGAATTATTAATTACTGTATTTTAGGAGAAGAGCTTTATAAAAAAGCTATTGATGGGAATTTACTTCGATGTTTGGGAGAAACTAAAACATATTTGGCTTTAGTCGAAGTACATGAAGGAGCCTGTGGAGCCCATCAAGCAGGAAAGAAAATGGAATGGATTTTGAAAAGGAAATTATTTTATTGGCCTTCGATGGCCAAAGATTGTCATAATTTTGCTAAGTCTTGTGAGGAGTGTCAAAAGCATGGAAATGTACAAACAAGTTCCCGCAAGTGAGTTACATTCGATAATAAAACCTTGGCCTTTTAGAGGATGGGTTTTGGATTTAATTGGAATGATACATCCAGCTTCTTCTAAAAATCATAAGTTTATTTTGGTTGGAGTTGATTATTTTACCAAGTGGGTAGAAGCAATTCCTTTAAAAGAAATTTCTCAAGAAGATATCATTCGTTTTATCGAAGAAAACATTATATTTCGATTTGGCTTACCTGAAACTATTACTACAGATCAAGGAACAGTTTTTACTGGTTGAAAAATGGTTAGGTTTGCTGAATCAAAAGGAATAAAGCTCTTATCCTCTGCACCTTATTATGCACAAGCCAATGGACAAGTTGAAGCAGTTAATAAAACTATTATTGCTTTAATTAAAAGACATATTGTACAACGTCCAAGAAATTGGCATGAAACATTAAATCAAGTTCTTTGGGCTTATAGAAATTCACCAAGAGAAGCTACTCGAACAACTCCTTATAAATCGGTGTATGGTCATGATGCTATATTACCAGTTGAAGTCAATTTGCAATCAATAAGGGTTCAAAGACGATTCGAGTTACCTTCTCAGGATTATTGGAATTTGATGTTTGATGAGTTGAATGAACTTGATGAAGAAAGACTGATTGCTCTTGAAAATATTATTAGGCAAAAAGAGCAGGTTACCCGATACTATAATCGAATGGTTAAGAAAAAATATTTTAAAATAGGTGATTATGTTTGGACGTTGATTTTACCAATTGATAGAAAGTCCAAGAGGTTTGGTAAATGGTCACCTAATTGGGAGGGACCCTTCGAGATTGAGAAAGTATTTTCCAATAATGCGTACTCAATTCAAGAATTAGTTGGTGATTTACGCATAATGTCAATAAACAGAAAATACTTAAAAGAATATAAGCCAATTTTGCAAGAACTAAAAATTGTGCATAAAGGAAAATAAATTGTTCAAAAGAGAAGTAAATTCGAGTCCATGCTCGAGTTAAGAATTTGAGATTACATCAAAGGAGTTTAAAAATGAACATTAAAACTATAATTGAGTACGCTTACAGACTGTTTCAAAGCTTGGTTTGACCTATTAGCCTGTTTAAAAGCCCATTTCATATTATGACCTTTAAATATGTCAATAAATATATCTCTAAATAAGTCAGTGCGCTTACAGACTAATACTTACTTTTTTTATAATGTAAATGTGTCACTAACATATACGTTTAGATAGGAAAATAAGTCTGTCTCTAAATAGGTCAACAGAAGAATTTAAAAAATTATATATTATTATACTATTTATTATATATAAAATATTTATGTTTATTAAAAATAATATTATTTATAATAGGCTAGCCTGTTAAGCCAAATAGGCTTTTTAAAAAGCTTGAGTCTGACCTATTTAATTAAAAATGTTTTTTCAAAAGCTTAGACCTGACCTTTTTATTAAATGAGCCGAACCAAACTAGGCCTTAAGTAGGTTGGGCCGTAGGCCTCCGTCGAGCAGTCTGGCCTATTTCCACCTCTACAGCTAGTTATACTAAACACTTCTAATTCAATAAGTTAGCTTATCAACTTGGAGCTTATCAACTAGAAGTTAACTTATCAGCTACCAAATGTTATTAACAATAGGATGAAACATTAATAAGAAACTTATATTTAGTTTTTAAATTAATTAAAAATTTCCAAAAATTTAATTAAATAATATAAAAAAATTAAAATCACTTATTTATAAAATTATTAGGATAAAAATGCAATTAAGCTGCAAGCACCTATTCTATTTTGTTGGTTGATCGACAATAGAAGAAACGATGTGGACCTCAAAGAGCACTGCCACTGAGCAAAGGGTGAGGATAATAAGGTAATTGCAAGCGGAATGCATCAATTTAAAACGGCACAGAAGGAAGAAACCCTAGAATCCTAAAATCTTTGAGGAGCGTTAGTGTTGCCGCGCGCCGCATGAGCTTTTCTTCTGGATATCTCCATTCACTATCATTATAAATTGCACTTTCCAATCCAAGCTTAATGGCTCTCTCTCAGCTTCTCTTCACTCCCCTCAGTTATAGATGGGTTCAACACAATGGTTGAAAAATCAGGTGCCACCATAGCTTCTCACCAGTCCCCAAACGGGTCACGTAATTTTTGCCCTTTGAGTAGTCCTATGAAAATAACCAATTTCATATGTGACTTAGTTAGGGGGCGCACATTAATCAGAACCAAATGTTAATTTGGTTCTTTTTAGGGGAGGCCTTTTGAAGGGACTCTCTGCTCTCTCATCAGTTGTCTCTCAAGCAGCCTTTTACATTCTTCATCAAAATATTTATTTTTTTAATTAAATATTTGTTTTTTCCCCTTCTAATCTTATGCCTCCAAATAACCAAACGGTGATTGTTGAAGTTGTGAAAGCCTCCACCAGAAAGCTGAAAGAACTCATAATGTTAGGTCTTTCGGTTCGCACGGAGGCTAAAAGCCATAGGGTTTGACCCTTTGAAACTTTGAAGGAAAGGAACAAACTTTTGTATTCTTGTTCTTTTCTCATCTAGTTTCGGACATTCCATTTACTTACTAGTATTTCTTTAAATCTTACTCTAGGAACTTATTGAAACTTCAATAAGATCAGTATTTAATGATATAAATATAATCTGTTTTTAAAAGATGATATAAATATAATGAATATAATTTCTAATAAAACATTTATTAATTTTTTATTATTCTTAGAATATCGATTAACATAGGCTTGACCTAATTTTATTTTTAATTCCTTGAACCTCAATATCCATGGACTAGCTTATGTTAAATGGCAATTGCCACATGCAATAGACGTGTGGTTTCTGTTGATGTTGGGCAAAATAGGATATGCATTTGAAATAGGTATAGTTAACATATCATTTTGATCTTTTATTTTATCAGATTGAATCTCCTAATTTTTTAATCATTATAATTAAATTCTTCTGTCAAATTTCTTTAATTTAATACACTTGATTTTCCCTTGTTACACCATGTGATATCTTATAATTTTTTTTTCAAATTTAAATTAATTCCTATAAAATCTATTGTTTCTGAATTTTAAAATCATTTTACATTCTAAAGTAACCCATTGTCAATTTAATTTACAAATAGTACTCGAATATGTTAGGACTAGGACATAGGAGCGGTTTAAAATCTATTGTTTATAGTTTTTTAAGTTTATTTTAAAAACTATTTTTCAAATTAATTTGGGTGATTTTTTATTTATTATAAAGGACATTGTTGGCTTGATTTAAAATTGAAAAGCATTTGGATTATTTTTTTTGTTTCCAAAATTAATTATTTTCAAAATGATTATTAAAAATATCAATAAAATCCATTTTTAGTTTTACTATTTTAAAAAGCTAAATACATGAACCAAATAAGAGTAGAAGATGAGAATTTTTTTTTTCAATGAGTAGAAAAATGAGAATTCAAAACTTAAGTAAAAGAAAATTAATAAAGCACAAATGTTGTAATTAGAAGAATTAGGAAGCTACATTGTAAAAGGATCATTGTGTCGGTGTGTATGCAATTTGTAAAATTATCTTGCACTACCCTAAGAGTGTATTTGATAAATGAAAGTTGAAAAATTAAATAAAAAATGAAAAAGTTAGCTGATTTGATTAAAAATGTTTGATAACTAACTGAAAATGGTAAAATAACATAAAAGAACATATTTAATTATTAAATAATGATGAGTAGGGGTGATTGAGCGATAATTTGTAATAAATTTTCAATTAATAGCTAAAAATTAAAGCTTTTTTAAAAAATCCACCTCAAGTACCTTTTAAGAAAAGCTAGTAGTTATCAAAAAAATTACGTTACCAAACATTGAAATGATTTCAGCTATTAATTTCAATTTTCAGCTATCTAAAATGGTATGTAACACCATCTCATGTAGAAATTGAATTACATTTAAAATAATCAAACCATGAAACTTGATAGATATACAAGGAAGGATAGTTATAAGTAGGGGTGTTCGCGGATTGGGTTGGATTGGTTTTGAGGGAAAAATCTTCCAATCCAATCATTTCAGTTTTCTCATTTAATCATCCAATCGGTTTTGATTTTTTTTTCAAATCCAATCCAATCCAATTTTAATCGGTTTGGATTGGATTGGATTTCGGTTTTTCAAATAAACTAAAAAACGAAGTTATGAAAGCAAAATTATGATAAAAACATGCAATTATCTTATCTTATCCTATAACATATAAATTACTTGATAACTTCTAATCCCATTATTGAATGTTATTCGTTAAATAGTTGCACAATAATAATTTTTTTACATCATCATAGAAAAATAATATCAATAATAATAATATATCAAAATGTTTAGAAAACTTTGGATCGGTTTGGATTGGATTGGTTCTCATAGGCAGATCCGAAATCCAATCCAATCCAATTAAAAATTTCAGTTTTTTGCGGTTTGCGGTTTTTTCGGTTTGCGATTATTTCGGTTTGCAGTTTTTTGGATCGGTTGTTGCGGTTCCAATTGAATTGGATTGGATTTGAACACCCCTAGTTATAAGAAAAATCTCTTCTAATATATTACCTCCGAACTCAGTATAAGTAAAAAAAATCATACGTGGTATTAATTTTATTTTATTTAATAAGATCATCCTAAAATAATCTTTTATTTAATTTAGATTTTATTTTTTAATGACTCTATTTAATGAATTATTTACCAACAAAGAGAAAGTATTTTCACTTGAAATAAGTTTCAATAAAGTTGAAGTATTTCACCAAGGACAATTTAGAAAATACAATTAAAAAAATTAAATGTGATTAACCAACTTTTTTAATTAATGTGAATTTGATTTTTTTTTCTTATATTCAAGTGCGGAGAAATGAGTTATTAAGTGCGGACCCGTCAGTACTCTCGCCCAGGACTCCTGAGTCAAGCTGGTCACACAACATCCCCGGTGCCATAATAACGGCCTCAGGTCTTGCCACCCACAACATCCCTCCAGATCTCCAGCTTGGTGGAGGCATCAGTCATGGAGGTGTCCCCCATCTGTGACTCCACCTCCCTTAGGCGCTCCTTATAATTTGTCTGTTGGAGGCCAAGTCCCCGGTGCCATAACAACGGCCTCAGGTCTTGCCACCCACAACATCCCTCCAGATCTCCGGCTTGGTGGAGGCATCAGTCATGGAGGTGTCCCCCATCTGTGACTCCACCTCCCTTAGGCGCTCCTTATAATTTGTCTGTTGAGGTAAAAGTAAAATTAGTTATTAGTTATATATTCAAGTGCATAAATATGAAATTATATAAAAAAAATACTTATAAACAAACACTTACATATGTGTTACGCACCCGATCATCTACCCAGCCACCACCCTTTTTGACGTGAGTGACAGTAAAGAACTCGTCCAACTCGACCTCCCGCCCAAGCTGTCGAGCCTACGCAGGAAAATTACACAAATTAATTAATTTAACAACAAATAGAAACATAATACAGAAGAGTGTTTGTTTATACATACCATATCCAACACAACCTCATGGTGGGCCCTGCGGCCCGTGGTGTGCACTACCCCCCGCGTTGAGAAGCCCGATTGCTCTTGTTTCGAGCGGACTTCCCCTTGAATTCCGCAGAGTCCCAGTAAGCCAAAAGACCCTCCCATACCTCCTCACCACACCATGTGGGCCTTTTCACATCCTTTCGGGCCTTGTTCATCATATCTCGAAGGCGACGAGCAACCCTCTGCTCGTACACCTTCTTGATTTGGGCCTCATGAGAAGGGTCCCAAGTCACTCGACTCTGCAAAATAAAAATAGGGTAAGTTATAACAAATTGACATATCTTAAGAAAGAATTTAAAGTGGATAGGGTTTTTAATTACCGTGAACTCTTGCCACCACTTGTCCCTAACATCATCCGGGGTTACCTCCCAAAGGTAGTGAGGACCCCGGAACTGCGAACGGATCGCATGACCTATGGCTGTGATAGGTGGGGCGTTAAGCACCCACCTGCAAAATAAAATATTCAATATTAACAGTTAAAACAATTAAAGATTCAATATTAATATCAATTCTAAAGAATAAGAAAAACACAAATTCACCCATTGCCAAATGGTCGGATAATAACCCGACCTCGAGCGTCTGCCTCATGAGGTCTGCTTGAGTCGGCACCCTCCTCATCAGACTCCTGGTCAGTTTCCCTATCCAGGTTATCCTGATCGTCGTCAGCGTCAATGGGGGCCCCAGCGTCCTCCTGCACTGGAGGCATCTGAACTAATCCCGGTGTCGGGATGAACCTTATACTATCGAACTGGGCCGGAGCAGATGGTGGAGGGGAGGAAGAAGAAGAACCGTCGGCGCTGATGTAGATGGATGCTCCGGCATCTGATCAGCGTGTGGGTGAGAGAGGTTGGCCTTCTCCCGCATCGCGCGAGCTGCCTGTTGTCGTAGCTTGCCCGGAGGGATAAACCTCCCTCTACTCGGTGGGATCTTCTCACCACCTCTACCACGTATCCTAGGCATATTTGAGTTGAGATTTAAGATTTGTGATCATCGCGCGAGCTGCCTATTGTCGTAGCTTGCCCGGAGGGATAAACCTCCCTCTACTCGGTGGGATCTTCTCACCACCTCTACCACGTATCCTAGGCATATTTGAGCTGAGATTTAAGATTCGTGATGTGTAATGGTAAGACACATTTAAGATATGTGAATAGTAAAAAATGAAGGTATTGGGTTGGAGATGAGAGGTGCTTGCTAAAAACTTGATAATGTGTAACGACAGAACTCATTTAAGATTAGTAAATAGTTAAAAAAATGGGGTGTTGGGATAAAGATGATCTAACACATGTCATTAGTATATTTGAGCTAATAACTAATAACCAGTACCCATTTAAAGTAATAGATATTTGAGCTAGGTTAGATCATATAAATTTAATTTAAAATATTTAAATCTAAACTATATTATTTTTTTCTAAAAAAATTTGTCAAACCAATTAAACGAAAACAATTCATCTTATTTAGTGTTCATTTGGTTTACAATTAGGTAAAATTGGTTTTAATGTATTTATAGAATCAATGGCAGGAAATGAATGATGCATGATTTACGAAGTACGTTGGACATAAGTGATTTAAATCAATTTCACTGTATTGATTCTAACGGTTTCCAACTGAGAATCATACAGGTACTTAGTGCCTATTTGGATTGTGATTGGAAATAGTGAGAATCAATTCAAACCAAATGTATTTCATAAATTGTGCACTATTTATTTTTTGTCATAAATTTTATAAATCTATCAAAATCAATTTTACACAACAAAGCAAATAATAAGTTAGTGTCTTTTTTATTTACAGTTGAGTAGAATTGATTCTAGAAATAAATGGTTGGGATATTAGTGAAGCACGTTTTACAAAACACATTGGATGAAAGTGGTTTAAAATCAATTTTACGAAACCATAGTTTTACATTGTAACAATGGTAAAACAAACAGAGACTTTATCTTTTTGGGTTTAAGAATGTGTGCATCGGAGAAAAAGTTGAGTGATATATATTGTAAAAAATATAACAATTATTTTTGATAAATAAATGGGTAAAATAATATTTTAGTCCCTTTAAAATAACCGAATTTTGATTTTTTTTCCTGGTATATTTTTCTTTTTTATTTTATCCTTATAAAATGTTTTTGCTATTTTTTAGTCCCTAATATTGATTCTACTATTAATTGTGGATATATCGAACGCCCATAATAGTCAACAATACTTCAGAAGTACCCTAACACATTATATAAGAGTGTTAACTTTCTTAAACTCATTTAGAGAGTCAAATTTCATGGTAAATTTGAATTGGAATTCTTTGTACATTTCCTCCATATATATATCATAAATAGTTTTTGAATGTGTTTAAAGAGGCTAACAGTGTTGTATAATGTGTCAGGGTATAATACATATGATTACTAATTGTGATGAGCGTTCGACGCATTCATAAATAATAGTGGAGTCAACAACAGAGACTAAAAAAGTAATTTAAATATTTTATTAGGATTAAATAAAAAAAAATTTCCAAGGACGAAAATAAAAATTCAGGTATTTTATAGGGATTAAAATGTTATTTTACCCTAAATAAAAATACTCATTTAAAAATTATACATAAATATATATTATTTAATCAATTATTATTAATTTATAAATTTATATATTTTGATTCCTTGTAATTTTAAAATAATTTATTGTTTGAAATATTATATAATATAAAAAATAAATTTAATCAGCGTAATTACACGTGAATCAATAAATTATAAACTAATCTCTTCGCTGATTCAATTATTTTAAACACAGGAAAAAGAAAAGAAAAATCAAACTGAGCACCGGAGATTCCCCAGGGCCAGGATGATGTGTCACTGACCTTTTCCATGATCCCAAAATTTTGAATCTTGAATTATTGGAATCCTTGGCAGCCCCAATTTGCGGAACAGTTCCGAGTACGGTGTATTGAACATTCACATAGTTCCAATTCTTGATTTTGACAATGAAACAATGAACACTGTGTACCATTGGTGTTCGTCCATGAAGGCAACTCATTTTCCCAAGTGGGTCATCTCTCAATAAATCACATTTTGTTTGATTATTCAATCACTCATTTTCTCTCTTCTTCAAACTTTGGTGACTTTGTGCATATCACAAGTATCTTCACGGCTGGTTGGATGTACATGGTCTATAAGTCACTTTTTCATTAGAGAAGAGACGTAAGCAAAATAGACAAGTAATCACTTGATAGTAACCACACCCTTGCCTGGCTAGTTTAGTGGTAGACTATATGGAAATAGAGTAGAATATTAAACTACTCTCTAAATGTACTTAGATCTTTCTAAGTTTCAATTGAAAGGGCATTGCAATAAACAAACTTGGGTAACAAATTAGCTAATAAACCAAGAGGCAGGAAATGAAAGTGCATCCTCAATTTTCGGAGCTAATCAATAAACTTTGAATTTCACCTAAGATATCTAAACCCAGTTTTGGATAATTTTTCTTCAAGTTCTCTAAAAAGGTCTTAGAGTCTGATAAAACCTTTAATTAGGGTAACGATTAATGAATATACCTTTTTGGTGTAAGATTACAAGTATCTTACACGAAAGATAATCCCATTTGAGCCGACGGCAAAGCTCTCATTCTGAGTATTTGCAAACCCAGAACTTGAATTCGAGACCACTAGTTAATCTGAAACAACCCCTTACTGATTGATTTACGTGTTCGGTGGTAATGAATATACCTTTAAATAGAATGATACATCTAAACTTTTATGTAAGCTTTTTGGTGTATAATGGTAGCAATAAACTTTGAACATTTCATACAAATTATACAAATTATCCAAATCCCTTATCATTAGCCAAATTGTATTGACTTAAACTTTTATATAAGTTAATAAATTTAAAAATTCAAATAGGAATAAATATATAATTTCAAGATATCATAATACAATTTGAGTACATTATTATTATTTCAAATATTAGGTCTAATAGCTTTATGAATAGCTTAGTGTTTGACTTTTTAAATTAAGTAGGTTTACTATCATTTTTAAAGAAAATCCTTTAAATGATGTAATGATAATAATGTTCAAAAGATTTACATTTAGTACCCTTAAAACTATTTCAGTCATTGTTCTCAGCTTGTCACACAGGATGTAGTTTTTACCTTGAATCATGTCAGTATCTGGTCAATCATTGACATTTTCAAATTTTAATATCATTACCACTCCAACTCAATGACTTAATTCAGTTTTCAAAACCTTGCATTCTACAGTTTCTCCTGACTTACACAGCAATTATACCAAACACCAAAATAAGTTACAAACATGTTATACTTGAAATCAAAACGATTGATCAAATAATAATGAAAGAGCCGCTACTCTGTGTCCTAATTTACAAGACCATAAAGAATATACAGAACAAGCATAAGCAATAAGGAAATAGCATTATGCTATTTACAAAAATATATGATAGAACCATCCTAATAGATCTTATTGCACTACTGACCCTTTGTAGACTCCAATTGTTTCATGAAGGCATTTAATCTATACTTTAAAGACCATCATAGTAACCACCAATGGTTATGTGAGCTCTGCTCATAGGAACACCTCTTGCTGCAGAAATTGCTTCATTCAATTTGGTGGCATGCTGTACCACTTGTTTAATCCTCTGAAATCACAATCAAGGGTTAGTTCAATATCCAAAAATCCTTAATTTATTGAATATTTACACCAAATACAGTGAACTATACAGTATTCCAAGCACAGTTTGAAGAATAGTAAAATTCAAGACTTTTTTCTTCCCATGACATTTATTGAACAAACAACACAATCCAGTCAACCCTATAGTGAATCATGCATAAAGTTCTATAATTTCAAAATTTCATAAGCAAAATACCAATTAAAAAATTCTGAAAACTTTGCTGACCTTGTCATCAGTATAGATCTGGAACCGAATCTTATGCTCATGCTGGGTTTTCTTCTTTTGCTGACTTCCAAAGAAAAGAACACAGATAGTAGCAGCAGCAACACCAAAAGTACAGATAGCTCCAACCCCAGTTAAGCTCCACTTCCAGATATTGAAGCCACTATCATTCTCTTCATCCCAAGTAGAATCCTCTTCTGTGTTGCTAAGTATCTCTTTCTCAATCTTCTTTCTGGGAGAGGTTATGATCTCCATGGCCTCACTTTTGTCCTCAAATTTCAAGGCACCAGCATCCATTGGAGGCCACAATCCCCTGCTACTAGACTTTGGGGATTCAATTTTCATGTCAACAAATTCATTTTCCTTGATCTTGAAGAAAACCTGTGATACAGTGTCTTGATCAGCTTCCACAGCAGGTCCTACCTTCAACAAGTCTTTGATTTTCTCAGTGGAAGAAGCTGATGGTGAGGTAACAACAGTGACTTCCATAGGATGATTTTTTGTGATGTCTTTCACTAACCCTTCATCTGGGGCCTTACCAATTCTTGGTTCCAATAGAATTGGCAAAGGGACAAGTTGATTAAGCACCCTTGGTTTCCTTTGTGGATCAGTGATTCTATTTCTTCTTCTTGAGGTTGGTGATGATGGGTAGAAGTAATCCATGTCCAAGTTTATTTTTCCTGGGAAAAGTTGCTTCTCATGGCCATCTTCATTGAAGTCAATATATCCATCATCAGAGAGGAATTCCCACTCATCAAGATCCATCTTCAGGAGGATGATTCTGAATCTGGAAGAGTGATTAGAAGAAGCAAAGATGATGAAGGATATAATAAATGGAAGAAAAAAATAATAAGAAAAGTTGGAATTTTTAAATGTTAGGTGTTGATTTATTGAATTAAAGAAGGTGGCTTTCAAGGAATTTCATTATGACTAGAAAGGGCATGCCACCATTGTGGTGTCTTGTTGCAATTCATAGCAAAGGGCATGAGCAAATGACATGGTTTGAGTGCTTATCTTTCTTGAAGATGACAAATTTGGGAATGGTCCAAGTGGCCCCACCAAGGAAAATTGCCTCTATGATAGATTCCTAATCCTGGATATTTCTTTTCAATTTTCTATTGGGATTTATTTATTAAACTCTAAACATGACTCATGATTGTTAGCTTTGGATAAGCTCAGTTTTGATTCTGTTAGTGTGCAAAAACTGGGGGAGTAATGGCCAAGTTAATCCAAGATTCTTCTTTTCAATTCTTATTTATTTATATTTATAATATCAATGAGGTGATTTTGTAACAAGTAGAGAGAGGTTAATTTTCCTCTGTAAAGAAAACAAAAGATTTTTTTTTTGCTTGTAATAAGATAAAAAATGTGTTTGACAAGGCCAATAAGCTAGTTTGACTAGCTTATAAGTTAGTTTGACCAACACAAAAGTGTTTGGTAAGGTACATCAAAGTAACTTATTTTAGGAGCTTCTAGCTTATAAGCTACAAGCTAGTTCATCTAGCTTGTAGCTTATTTAATTTTCTTCCATCACTACCCCTTATATTTTAATATATTTCCCTTATTATTCTTGATTTCTTTTTATCTATTATTATATATTTTCAATTTTAGTGACAAAAACCTTTCAATTTCTTTTTACCTATTATTACATATATAATAAATAATTTAAAAAATTACGAATTAATTAAATTGTTATTTTCGCTATTTTATTAAATTATTTTTATATTATATTATTTATTTTATTAATTTCATTATTTATTTTATTAATTTCATTATTTATTTTAATTTTTAATTAAATATTTTATCACTAAAAAATGATAATTTAATTATTTTTTAAAAAATATAAAATTATAATTACATAATAATATATATTTTTTCTAAAAAATACAAATAGAATTTATATAATAAAATTTATGTAGTTTGCCCTTTTATGTCATTTTACATTTATTAACTAGCTTATCAGTTAGTTTTACCAAATATTTCGACTTCAATAAGCTAGCTTATCAGCTCGGAGCTTATCAACTAGAAGCTTACCAGCTAGCGGCTAACTTATCAGTTACCAGCTAGCTTATCAGCTAGTTTTGCCAAAAGTAAAACAAGAGAAGGGGGAACAAAGAGATTGTCGGTTGTTTTGTTAGTTGATAAGACAGAGAGAATAGAATCTAAAAACATTTTATTAAATTTATGGAATTTGTTAATATCTAATCCATTGAGAGTGATTTTTGTTATAGGAAGACCATTCCAAATTTTGCTCCCTTTTTAAACAATATTTAAATTATATAATTCTCCTTTTGAATTTTCAAAATTACACTCCTGTCCGAAAAGAGAAATATATATCACACTTTGATGTAAATATTTTTTTAAAAAAATAGTTTTGTTTATAATTTCTTATATTATTAACAGTTCATTTTAAATCTCCACTGTACCAAAGAAAATGAATTGAAGATTTTGATTGATATTTAAAATCTTATTTCATCTGTTAAAATCCTTAAATTAATAATAAAATATATCCCTGAAAAAATTATTTATAACTCTTAATATTATCTAACATCAATTATTTGTTCTCAATTATTATACATTATTTTTTCTAAAACTTTCAAATTTATCATAACTATATTAATTTTATATTTATTTCTAACTCATGTCTATTAATAGTAATGATTGATATATGTTGAAAATAAATGAGTTTCATTGTGAGAACTTTCAACTTAGTAACATGAAATTCAAGTTTTCATCATGTTATTAATGAAATAAGTGAATATTTCACATATTTATTTTATGTGTGTATTAGTAATGATTTTTTATTAGATAATTATATCTTAAAATTTGTTGTTAGATCAAATATTCTTACATTAAAAATGTACAAAATAAATTCATTTAATTATATTCTTATTTTAAATTTTATAAATTTAACAAAAATAATAAGTTAATAAATAATTATAGCTTGATAGTTCAATTGACAACAAATGCATCCTACTTAAAGTTATTGAATAATATAAGTGTATAATTTCCGATACTAATATAAACTGATTCATCTTGTATATTTATAAAATATTGGATTTAATTGAATTCATCCAATAATGTGTTATTACATCATTTATCGAGTATGATAATTCATACATTATTAAACTCAATAAATAATGTACCACACATCATTGGAAGACGGTATAAATTTTTTTACACTGATAGTATATACTCCCTCAGGTCTTAAATATATAAACAACTCCAAATTCAATATTACTAGTTTCGAATATAAACAAAATCTAACTACTTTCACCGTATTAAATACTAGTATTTCCCAAATATTTTTTTCTCTTTCCAATGATCCACTTTATAATGAATTTTGGAAAAAATAGTTTAAATTTTTTTAATTTGAAAAAAATTAATAAGTGTACCTAATATTCTTAATTCACATGAATTAGTTAACGTTTACTCATTTAATTATATATATTTAACAACCCCGGAGGAAATAATAATTAAACTCATATGAGTATGTTTAGATGCAGAAGTACTTTTAGGTGAAAAAAAAAGCATGAATCAAAGAGGTCAAATGTATTTAATTTCTCCATAAGTTAAAATTAGTCTTTGTAGACCACCTACTTCAAAAGCTCTCTCATTTAACTTCTACAAAAGTAACTAATTTTAACTTATGGAGAAGTTAAACGCATTTGAACTTATTTGATTCATGCTATTTTCTTCACCTAGAAATATTTCTGCAGAAATTTCACCCAAACAGAATCTTTAGTGTTTATTGGCTATATAATGTCTATCGAATTAAAATGAAGAATGCAAATCAATTTAGTCATGATGATCTTCAGTTATCGATAATCAATACGTGCCCATAGATAGTCATTTTGCTATTATGGCATACGACTTGCAATCAATCATGCATATAAAATTGACACCGACAGAATTCTTCCTTACCATTCTTCAAATGTTTCACGTAACAAAAAAAAAACTAAACAAGAAATAAAAATTTGATCATTTGACCATAGGATATAGCCATAGGAACTTACAAATTTGCTTGTGTGTGTGTGTTTGGAAGGAGGGGGAGAGATTGGGAGAAGGATGCTTATATTACAGTAACGTGTGTATAATTTCTCTCATTCAGAAACAACTAATTTACACAAAAGGAAAAACAGTTCTCAAATTTACATGCCTGTTTAATTCCTCCCAAAACTCAACTCACACATAAATCAACTTTTGGCTGCTACTAGAACTAAATAAAATTAGCAAAGAGAGGAGAGAAAACTATGTGCTGCCAAGCTTCATTGCAGCAGCTTGAGGATGATATTATCTGATAAAAACTACCCTCAAAGTGACATAACAACGTTGTTAGTTCAAACCTTGGGATGATAACCTAGCTGATGATGACTCACCCAGAGAAACTGAAGCCAGAGATGAAGCCCAAACCCGGGCACTCCTTGCCCTTTCATGAAAATTCCTGGTCTTGCATAGTCTTAGCTTGGTCCAAATCCTCCTCACATCAATCACTTGAAGCACACGCCCCATCACTTGGCTTGTCTCACCAAATATTTGCATGTTCAGATGAGGAATGCAAGAAACCCAGAATGCTTGGAGACGCAACACAATCTTGGGAAATACAAAAAGAAGTATCCTCAAACAGAGAAACAACACAGAGAATACCAGGTAAGGTTCCCTGCTTAATGTTTCTTCAAGTGACAAACCCATCAAGGACTTCAGAGTTGAATTTTCATCACTCATCATGCTGCTTGGTTGACCAACAACAACATTACTTGCTTCAAATCCTGAGATAGGAATACAGGTAAAGGGAGGTATAAGCTTTACATGATAAGGCTATTACCAGTCATTGAATTGAAGTTTCTTTGACTTCACGTGAGTTTGTTAATCAGGTAAAAAATGGATTTCTTAAAAAATGCATTGCAAATTTACAAACAATATTCAGGATATGCTTACTTGTGTTTCTTTCATAAAATTCCGAAAGTGAGAGAACGTTGTTTGGACCGTGATATCTCAACCTTGATGTCTGGTTCACCAGTAATATAGCAGGCAAGCTGTGAATTCCATATTTTGAATATAAGCTGCAAAGCAAAACAAATGTAGACGTCAACAGACATTTAAAGGTAGCCAACTGATATAAAGGAGAGTATATATTTAATATCACTTATTGACATAGCCTAAACAATAGAAAGCTTAGATATTGCTGAACCAGGAATAGACTTAACTACTGCAACTCGTATGATATTTCTCCAAACCGAGCAAACATAGCATACAGCAAAAGAAATCAAGTTCATAATTATCCAGAAACTTAAAAACACAAGCAGGGATAGGTTCAAAACCTTGGCAAAGCTGATGCTTGCTCAAGAACTAAATGTTCTATATGAGGAAACATGGAGCTAAGAACTTCAAATTTAGGAAGCATTCTGCGTGAAAATGGGCACCAGGAAGCATAGAAGAGTATAGAAATATACTCAATCCTCTTTCTGCCAGATAAGACTTCTTCTATGAAACTTCCACCCACCTGAATATATCAAATGAAAAGTTAAATACATTTCATCAAAATATGCAAATTGGTATAAGTTAAGTTAGCAAAACATAACTAAATCATTAAATCTTTAACTATTTGCTCAATTTATGAGGTTGAAAGACACAAGCATTTTCCAGAAACTCCAAATCACAAAAAAGCAATGGAAGACCTGACATCTTAAAAAAGAGAGAGATTAATGACAGACATGGTAGTGGTACATCTTGT
This sequence comes from Sesbania bispinosa, assembly GCA_026901365.1. Taxonomy (NCBI): domain Eukaryota; kingdom Viridiplantae; phylum Streptophyta; class Magnoliopsida; order Fabales; family Fabaceae; genus Sesbania; species Sesbania bispinosa. The sequence continues at coordinate 309,017 of QLOH01000476.1, read as the reverse complement.
CTATAGATATAACAAAACTGTAGCATATACTCATACAGTTGGAAATAATCACAGTCGGCTTAAGAAATCATGAAAAAATGAGACAAAAAAAACTAAGCATGGTGTATTGAAAGAAAAGAAACTGCTCAGCTCGTCATCTTTGATTTCTACAAACAAAATGAGCCAAAAACACACACTATTCCAAACCAAACCTGTTCTTTTCTATGCTTCAATACCATTTTCTTAAACCTAATAAAAAGCAATTTAGTTTAAAACTCAATGGACTTTAAAATGGTAAAAGTTAATACCATTTTAAATAAAGTCTAACATCATTTTTACATCCAGCCAATTTTTTTACAATGAAGAATCAAGAGTAAATAGTAATTACAGACTCAAGTCCCCACCCTCCACCTCCACCCCTAACCCCCATATAATATAATATTTAAGCCAACCTTTTCCTTTTCTGATTAACTTCTTGGGTAGCTACCATTTAAGAAAAACAAAATGAAAAGAAAATCATTGCCCATCACTTTCCCATCATGAGAAAGGTCCTTTGGGTAAGTACAAGTAAAGAAATCCCATACTGGAAAGGAATGGCTTAATGAGGACCACATAAGTGAAATGACCCACAGCTGTGGTTAGGATTTTATAATGCAATGTCAAACCCACAGATGTGTTCCATGCTAAGCAGTGAGCACATGAAAAGAAGACCTCCTTGGACTTTTGGGCTTGACCCAACCTGATAAATTGGCAACGCAACCTAACAAGGAATTTACATATGCCTGTGTTAACTCAATAGTTAGGTTAATCACATAATACTTGTCATAGTGAGGCATTGGGTGTGTTGGGGTTGGGATTTGAGTATTGAGCAGCTACTCATTATAATCTTCATATGATAGCAAATCTTCTCTTGATTTCATTCGTGGAATTAGGCCTATGGTTCACTGTTGGCTTAACTATGTTAAATTTTATTTTGCCTAACTTCTTAATTGCAGCTGTTCATCTACTTGTTATTATTTACCTTATCCACCCAAGCATCTTGCAGACTTGCATACCCAAATTGACTAGGCCCCTCTCATGTCTCTTTCTTTTTTCCTCAAGCACATTGTATCAGATTCTCTCTCCTTCATCTCTCTTCACCCTTTCTCCCTAAACCCATTAAAACAAAGCTTCTATAAACTCATTTTGCCACATATGGGAGCCACACTGAAATGATAATTATAGGGGAAGAGTACTTTTGACATATAGATGTATCATGTATCCAACCAATGCAGTATCCATTCTCACAGAAAGAGGCGGAAAAAAAAAAAAAATTAGCCCACTGTAGCACTATGTGTTTACTACAACAACCATTAAGAATAAACCGCAAGGATTAATTTCCACATCAACAAATATGACTAAGTAAAAAGTATGTGGGTAATGGTGGTTGGTAAACATCTTCTCTAGGAAGGAAAGCATGAGCCTTCAATTGGTAAGCTACCCAATGAAGGACAAAAGCAGAATAGCAGTAGTGATGGTATTATTCAATCCCATTCCTTAGTTTTATGATTTTAGGAAATCAGATATTAGGAAAAGCAATTCTTTTTTTATCTTAGGATGTTCTAGTACTCATTACCATCCTTATCATTTTAGTGTTCAAGATCAACAATGACATAAATGCCACTGGAGCAGAGGTCACTGTACTCAAGATAATTAATTATTTTCATCAACTGAAAGTAACAAGACATATTGTTGAATTATAACTTGATTACAAGTAAGTGGAATTTTAGGTGAGTCTTCTCTTGGTCAGGACAAGTTTTGCAGTACATACAATTTTAGTTAACCATGGCACATTGACCAGGTGATAAGAGGGTACTGTGGGTGAGGAAATCAGAGAAATAAAAGAAGGTGGGAGGGAAAAATAAAAAAACAATGCAGTTTATTTGGTATGTATATGGGAGTCCTTTTAGGGGCTAAGCAAGAGAAATCAAAGAGAATAAGGAGAGCAATTAGTAGTCTAAGAACGGAAGAGAATAAGTTTTTTCTATCAGTCAGATCAAGCTAGGTACTCTGTTAGATTTTCCATTTCATCAAAATATCATGGCAAAAATGGTATGCACAATGGTAGGACTAGAAAAATTTTCCACATACGCCTGACGGCATAGTACCTTGGTCTCTTAAGCACTAATTAAAATGCAAACACATGTAACACTAATCAATTCCAGCTAGTCATTACTGATCAGTATTCAATCTAAATAACAAAGTTTCAGTAAGCCAAACAATACAACTTGTATACTTATCCAGCCGCTTGGGATAGAACCACAAAATGATTCCAAGGAAGGCTTTGATTAGATCGTAAATCTTAAACTCACAAAAATCATTTCTCTAAATCTTTATTTATTTATTTATTGAACTAGCCGGCCTCTGGTTTGATGCCAGAGGGTCCAAGTCCAACAAATCTGACCCTGATATACCAATTCAGCCAAAAAGCACAAATAGTACAATAGCAAACTAATTGTGCCTAAGCAATAAAGCATAGTGATGGCTATCCTCCCCTAAAGTGCTAACGAAAGTCTTCAAGGTCCAATCCAGTGCAATGAATTCAATTGTTCGCTATAGAATAGAAAAGCAGTTCTAAGGAAGAAAATTAACCAAAACTAGGAAATTACATGAAATTATCCCAGGCTCCCAGCATGTTTTTTTCCTTCAATATTTTTATTATTGCCAATTTTTCCAAAAATCAGGAAATTTCGAAAAGATTCCCAGGTAAGAAATTGTCTTCGTTAATTGTTACTGCAACATGTGAAATCTGATTCCCCATATATTCACACAATCAAATCAGAACCCAGTTCTTCAAACTAGCAAAACACCTACACAAATTCCAATAAATCAAGAAACAAGGAACGGACACAGAACAAAAAATCTAAATATTAAAAAATTAAAATAAATAAAAACGTAAGCTGCCACCCAATTCCCATCACAAGGGAAAAAAATTGAAATCACAGAAGAACAGCTAGGAAAAGAAAGAGGTACCTGAAGCGGTGTATTCGATTGGATCAAGATTGGGCATTGAGACTGAAGATTATAGAGAAACGAAGGAGGCACGGGGAGGCACGTGCTGGAATAAGACCCAGACGCGGATTGAAGGAGAGATAGCGTGGCCATGTATAGGAGAAGAACCGAAGCAGCCATGGAAGAAGAAGACGCCATAGAAGAGGGGTATGAATGGTAAAAACGAGACAAACGGAAGGGTAAAAAGGGGAAACAGAGAAAATAGAAAGGAGAGGTTTTTGGTGTCTTTTTGCGTTATGTCTCTCTCACAGTTCTATCTTCGCTGTGTCTCTAAGGCTTGAGGCGGTGGTGGTGGCTGTTGTGAAGTGGGTTTGGGTTGGTGAAATGATTGATGGTAAAGAAAGGAAGAAGGATGCAATGCGAGGACAAAGAAGCAAACTTTCCAGCTCGTAATTGCAATGAGGTTAATGTTATGTTAGGTTATGCACTTTCTCTCTCTTTCCGACATTCAGATACTTAAAAATCGCTTTCTCTCACCTATCCCGAGTGTACCTCGTGCCTCTTTGGAACAGGTAACAGCCATTGGTTTTTCTATATTATAATAATAATAAACTAGAATAAATTCTTTTATATCAATTATCAATATCATGGTTGTTATGGTGAAAAATCAAGTTCTTTGACCGAATAGTGTAGTTATCACGCAACAGAATTTTTCTTCTTATGACATGTAATTGTAGCCATCTTTTATTTTTATGACTAATATCCGAATATGATATTTATCAAAAATTTAATTTTATAGATAAAATTAAGTATCCCTTTTGGGCATTCTATTTCTATGTTTAGTATGTGAATTTAATTTTGTAACAAACAATCGTTAAAAAAACTTAAAATCGATAAGTGAATTTTAAGTTTAACTGTTTAACATAATGTGTTAGATCAGAATCAATGATAAAATCTCGACGGTTAAATTATGTTTTTCGTCTCTCAAAATATCCTGATTTTTTTATTTGGTCCCTCAAAATTTTTTTTCCCAAATGGTCCCCAAATTTTTTTTCATTCCCATTTGGTCCCTCTGTTAATGCACCATTTATTATCTTCGTTAAATTCTTGTGTGGCAGCTTAGGTGGACAAAATAAGCATACATAACATGTATATGTGTCCTACCTGACTTATATCACCACCTTTCATAAAAAAATAATTATAGAGTTCATCGATGTGACTCACAAAAAGACGTTGATTCACCACCTATAGGCTTATTTTATCATGTAGGACACATAAGAAGACACATGTGCATGTCATGTATGATTATTTTGTCCAGCTAAGTTGTCATGCAAGCATTTAACGGAGATAATAAATGGTGCACTAACAGAGGGACCAAATGAGAATGAAAAAAAAAATTGGGGGACCACTTGAAAAAAAAAAATTTGGGAGGACCAATAACATATTTTAGCCAATCTCCACCCATATTTTATGGCATATGCAATATCATAGGATGACTCAAGCCAACCTAGCACAAACTTTCATTGTCAATGAAGTTTTGTTTCATCCATAGCGGCAATATCTACAGACTACATGGGAAAGCTTCATCCATGTAATAATCCAACTCCTTTCATTTCTCACTAGTATTCCATAACGCACCGCTGGCGATCATTTTTCTTCTTCCCATTACCTTGAAACCAATTGAAACCATAAGCTCAAACTTTTCAAAAACCCAAATCAAAAGCAAGATATCACAATGTAGCGTGTATTTGATTTATAATGGAATATAATTGATTTTATAAATTAATGATTGAAAATAAGCTCAAACTTTTCAAAAACCCAAAATCAAAAGCAAGACACCACAAATATAGTGTTTATTTGGCTTACAATTGAGTATTGATGATTGAAAATGAACTAGGTACGATTTACAAAATACATTAAATAAAAATGATTTAAAATCAATTCTATGAAATTGATTTTACATTGTTCAAAATTTAAAACAAACAAACTAGTATTGTTTCAATCTAGTCCCAGTAACCACAACTTTTTAGTGTGTTTGGTTTACTTGGAAATCACGTTTCAAACGTAGATCCGGGCAAATGCTACTCTCAGTAGCGTTAGCCTAGATCCATATTTGAAACGTGATTTTAGAGTAAACCAAACACACACTTTGTCCATGATCCCTGTTTTTTTACCTGACACAATAAAGCTTGTTACATACAAAAGCCTTGTAAAAGAATCACAAAAAGCCTGCAAAATATACAAAAAAAAAACCTTTAAACCTTATAAAAAATTCATAAAAATGTAGTGCTCAAACATTTATTTTAGAAGTCCAAATAATTCTTGGGTTTTTTTTAACTCATCCCACAAAAGCCACTACCCGCATCGAGTCTGACCAAGATGGGTAGCCCAAATTGACAACTTTAATTAAAGTAACTCCCCGCTTAACCCCATTTTCCAATAAGCACCACATAAAACACCAAAAAAACCTATTGTGTTTACGAGGGTAGTCCTCTCCTCATGTGACTTATGAAAGCCCTCCCCTTTTCCCTCTTCTTCCTTCGCCCTAACTCCTTTCTTTGCCTTCTCTCCAAAATTCCAAACACACACTCAGTGTTTTGCAGTGTCACACCAAGTGGAAGATAAATCAATTATTAGGCTTTATAAAAAAATATGATAATTATTTTTTATATCCAATTTATTACCTCATGAAAAGAGAGACTCTAAGTAAATTATGGGGTTCATGTCTAATAAAAAATTTATGAAAAAAACAATTACATATAATTATGGGAATTAATTGATGGAGGAAGAGAAGACCTACCCTTGCCTGCTTCATCCATCATTCGCAATGTAAAAAATATTTATTTCACTATGTTACGTGAGGGATATGAGAGAGAGAGTCAGGGGAGATTTCTGACCTCCAGTGCGTTTGGTAAGTATGAGAGAGAGTTGAGTGTGTATTATTTATTGTGGACTCAACAATTTTTATCTCTCCCTATCAGTGAGGAGAAAGTGGGCGGTGATAGTGTGAGTTGGTGATAAAGGGTTAAATTGCCCTATATATTTGCACTTTTGGAGGGCATTTTTATCACTCCATGTATTTATAAGACTAAAATATATTTTTAGTCCCTGTAAAATAAACAAGTTTTGTTTTTAGTCTCTATAAATTTTTTTTATTAAAGCGTCCTCCTAAAATTTTTTTGTCTGCAGTTAGTCTCTCCCCTTAATTGGCGTGTGTCAAATGCTGATGTGACGCGTTTCCTCTTTCCAACATGTCTATTATTCTCTTTGTGGGGTCTAAAACCGCCTGAAAATTCACTTCACCCTCCTGTCTTCTCCCTCCCACAAATCCGCCTCTGTTTCCTTTCTTCTCAGCAACATCACCCTCTTTCTCTTTCTTTTTTCTCACTTTCCTTCTTCTCTATCCTTGAAAATTTATAGGGACTAAAAACAAAACTTGCTTATTTTACAGGGACTAAAAACATATTTTACCCTATTTATAAATATCTTGAATCTTTATTTTTACACAACCAAACAACACTACAAACTAATTTCTCCTCTATCCTGCTCTCCTATCTTTCTCAAACAAAAAACTACTATATCTATCCAAATTTACATAAATTTCTCTCTTTCTTATTTCTCTAATTGAACCAAACAATTTTTATGTCATGCTGGTAAGCGACCTCTGTAATTTACATCAATTGATATATTCAAATCTTAAGCCCAATATTGTAATTCATGATTTCAATATTTGTTTCCTTTTTCTTACTATTTTTCTAATAAAAAATCGTGAAATTCATCACAACTTCTTCTTTTTCTCTCTTTTTAATTTAATATCTATTATTAAATAAAAATGTATAATTATCTTTTTTTCTTCATTTAACTATTCACTTTTTATTTTCTCTAAGTGCAAGCAAATATATTCTTATATTATAAATTTAAGTCTTCACTATGGAGAATGAGATACATAATTTCTCTATTTTGTTAACTAAAATTCATGCATCACTTTTTGTATTCTTTTATAATTTTTTTTAGTGTATTTCACACATCTCTATAGTAAAAGATTTTGGATTTTCAATCAAATCCCCTCATTATCTTGATAAAAATGATATTTTAAAATCAAAATATGTATGATTTTAATTCTAATCCTTAACCCATTTTATTTTACCATAATGTTTTGGTTGGAGTGAAAGGAGTTCAGATTCCTTAGGGGCCCTTCGGGGTGGTTGCGAGTTTTCAGTTTTTGGTTTTTAACAATTTTCAATCAAGTTTTTACAACTCAAAACCAAAAACTGAAAATCATTTTTTGTGGTTTTCAAAATGTTTGTTTTGAAAACCACAAAAACAAGATTTCAGTTTTTGGTTTTGAGTTGTAAAAATTTGATTGAAAATTTTTAAAAACCAAAAACTGAAAACTCGCAACCACCCCGAACGGTCCTTTAAATTTTGGTTTTGAGTTTGATCATTAGATTCATGTCTATAGAGAAAACATTATTTGGAGGAATCCCTGTTTTATACCTGATAGTGTAGGAGGATACTTTGGGGAAAAAATCCTATTTTTTTCTTTCTTATTGTTATTTTTAATTCTAATTCTTATTATTATATGTAATTTGCAATTGATAATTATAAAAAAAAGAATTTAAATTTTTAAACAACATGAAAAATAGTTCTAAAAAATTTGAACCATATTGATATTTTAACGTGTAATCGTGTAAAATTTAAAATTTATAGAAAATTTTCTGTGAGTTATTTTTTATAGTAAAACATAAAAAAAAATTTAGTGCAACATATATTATAAATTTACTACATTTTTTTAAAAAATTACAAGAAATTTCATATGAATTTTTATTTTAAAAAACATAGAAAAACTATAAATGTAATTTAACATACTATATTTAATAACAAAATAAAACAAGTTTTAAAAAAAATAGAAAATTAAAATTAAAAAAGTAAAAGAAAGACTAAAATCAAATTATGCTCTATTTAAACAAAAACAAAAGCATATTTAACTTTTTTTTTTATTTAATATCCTTAACGAGTTTCTTAAAGGCTGTGTAATATAACGCAAAAGAAGGCATCGTTCTTTCTCTCTCTTTCATCTGGACCTCAACACAAACTCGGAAGGCAAAAGGGGATTAGGGTTTTAGGAAGCGCTAATGGATTTGACAGCGGAGAAGAAGGAATCAGAGAGCAACAACAACCCTGAAATTTCCAATCAAATCACAGATTCTGCTTCTCAATTAGCTTCTGACGCCAACAATAACAACTATAACAAAGAAGCCGAAGAGCGTCAAGCACGTGAACTCAAAGCTGGCCTTCACCCCTTAAAGGTTCCTCTTTCCCACCTCCATTTCTCCTCTTATGTTGTTTCTTTTTTTTTTTTTTTTGCAACAAAAAATATGCAATGCGAGAAATGAAAGGCTGGTGATTAACACCTAGGAGTTTTCTATTTTTAATTTTTTTTGTTAAATTCTTGTGACTTCATAGGAGATTCAAAGGCGTAACTGAAATTTTTACTCATTTATATAATAGGAAGAGATTCTGGTGACTTTAGATCCATATGTACAGTGCCTTTTACCATAGATTTTAGATATGATGTGTTTTTAGTGTCAATAAAGATAAACAGTTTGTCGATTTTTTTTTTTTAACTTTTATTTACCCCTTAATATTGATTCATACGATTGCTGAGTTGCAATATAATGACCAAATTGAAAGTTTTGGGTTGTGGGCATCTGTTATTTACCAGGGAGGATGGTAAATAAATTAAAATTTAGGATTGTTTTTGGTAAGGTTTTGATTAGGAGAAGCTTGCTTTGATATACATCTTCATGCTCCCAGAATATTTCGATTTTACCTTAGAAGAAATGATTGTAATTCTGGAAGAGTTGCTTAAATGCTATGTTGGTTGTATTGGGCTGTTCTTATTTGAAGTAGATGTGAGAGATGGTTATACCCTCTTGTGTAGATTCTGTCTCTTAATGATTTGACACTCTTCTTGATTGTGTATGGTGGTTATGTTTATTTCCCTTTCTCTTTTCCCCTCCCTGGAGGCTTTTAGGGGAATTTGACAGTTTGATTGATTTATTATGTTGGTGATTTCTATGAACAGAACAAATTTGTGTTTTGGTACACGCGTCGAACACCTGGAGTTCGAAATCAAACATCATACGAGGACAACATAAAGAAAATTGTTGATTTCAGTACAGTAAGATGTTTGCTATATTGGGGGCTTTGGTTGAATATAGGTTCATTCTTCATTTTAAATTTTCTTACTTTTGCTATTGTTTGTATTAATAGGTTGAAGGATTTTGGGTCTGCTATTGCCATCTTGCTCGTCCTTCTTCTTTGCCTAGTCCAACAGATTTGCATCTTTTTAAAGAAGGAATTCGTCCATTATGGGAGGTAGATACTTAAAATCCTTAGCTGAAGTTGCATTTTCTTGTTCATTGAGAATTTATGAACTTGTTTGTTTTGGAGGGAGAAAGAGGGAGGTGTGTTCTTTAGATGTATTTTAATTTGTCATGACATGGTCCATGACTTCTTTTGAAGGACTCTGCTAACTGCAATGGTGGTAAATGGATTATACGATTCAAAAAAGTTGTCTCAGGTCGTTTCTGGGAAGACCTGGTAAGTGGAAATATTTTCTTCTGAAGCTTGTTTTGTCTCTTCCTTGATAAAATGTCTGGCATGATTATGGAAAATGCAAACATTTTTAATTCATTAAGTGATCATTCAAATTTGCACTTGCACTAAATAGTTTTACTGGAAATTTGGTTTTTGATAGATCCCAATGACATGAATTGATAGATGTAGTTGATCCCACCACATACTCACCTAGTAGGGCAAGATAAGATCAAATCAAAAGCAACCAATGAATTTTTTGTTTTAATATAGAACCGCTCACACCAAATCCATTTAGAAACACCAGGGTATGGTGAGGTTTACTTTTGTTGCCCCTATATCTTTCGTCTATTGTCCTTGCAGTGGAATAATTCTGAATTGCTTGGCCTCCCTTAATTCTACTTGTACTTTGAATTTGTGCAAATTACGTTCCTTTTAAAAATTATCCATTTCATATATAATCAATGAACTAATCAATTGTTGGAGACTTGAAATTTGTACCCATGATTACTATTATATTTCTGTGTTCTATTGTTGGAGACTTGAAATTTGTAATAGTATTACATGGCAAAGTGCAGGTTCTTGCCTTAGTGGGTGACCAATTGGATTATGGGGATAACATATGTGGTGCAGTACTAAGCATTCGATTCAATGAGGATATATTGAGTGTCTGGAATCGCAATGCATCTGATCATCAGGTTGGAAATTACTGACCCTATTTGTGTGCACATGTGCAAATGTACATTCATGCTTGTCCTTAATAACATCACTGTTCTCTCATCACAGGCTGTAATGGCTCTGAGAGATTCAATCAAACGTCACTTAAAGCTTCCTCACAGCTATGTTATGGAGTACAAGCCCCATGATGCTTCTCTGCGAGACAATTCATCCTACAGGAACACTTGGTTGCGAGGCTAGAGAGATATAGCTGTGTTCTTGTCAAAGTCCCTGCTGCCCAAGTTATTGTATACTGGCGCAGCTTTCACTCAGCCAGTTAATCATTTGACCAGAGTCTAATGATGGTGTTGGGTGTTCCAGGGCTGGTTTCTGTCTTTTGAATTCAATGTACGACAGCAACATTGTGACTGCTTTTAAATAGAGTTTCATTTGGTTACTTTGGGGGTTCACTCTCTCACTTCACTGTTGTAAATAAGGTTGTCCTGTTGTTTTTCACCTCGCCGAAGGAGAGAAGCATCACCTTTTCATCCACATGATAGATTACTCTTGTAGCGCATGTTGACATAAAGGCATTAATCCTTGAATACTGAAGTAGTATTGTTAGGGACCAATATATGAACAACACTTCATATTAACTCTACTACAGTAATATCTACATTTTAGACCAAGTATGCGAATAGCTCGCACTTCTCCTCCAAACCCGGAAAAACATTTATTCTGTGCGATTAATTTGAATATATTGGTTTACGAATACAATACAGGCAGGATCATAATTATTTTCTGGCAGGTGTTCTATAAAGTTGCTTCAAAATTCACAAGTATTATCCTCAAGGAATATTTATTTATATAATATATTTTGCAAATATGTGCCGTGAACAAAGCCTTCAAGGCCATATTAACTATTGTAATTTCTGTTCTTATCGAAATGTTGAACCATGGACTATCTTATAAAGAAATTCTTGCGTGAACAATGTCTATCATGTAATCTCTTAGGTACTTTATTCATCAGTTGCATGTCAAAATACGTTCTTTCAAGATTGGTCCATTCTTAACATAGGTCAAACAACTTCACACATGATTGATATTGAATGGAGTGCCCCAGGTAGGCACTGCCAGCCCTATAATCTTTTGTTGCATTTATATGACATATGTACAGAACATAACAAGCATAGCAACTCTTCCCTACTAGAGGGCAGGCAAACCAAGGTTGCCTTGGCTGAAACCATAAAGTAGAGAACAAACGAAATATTACAATGTAACAGTGTAGTAGAACTTTTTATTCTGTCATTAGCATTGCTATAAAAGTAGTTACAGTATAATTGTAATTTCATAAAGAAATCAAATGACATTGTATATACCATCTGCGAAATTATCTATAAGCAAAAGCATACTATCCTAAACAGATGACTGGAGCCCGATGATACCTGATCAATGATTAGCAATTGTCAGGTTTCAACATATAAAGCAAGAAGCAGCAGGCCATATTAAACCAAACTAAAGACATCATATGCTACCTTTCTTGTCATACTGAGCTTAACCTACCTTATTTAGGGACTGTAATGCTGTGTGCATATGAACGATTATATTAACAAGCACTTCAACTATAGCACATAATAACTTATCATGTATGAAGTAAGGAGGTTCTATCATCTTGACTCAAAAAGTGTTTCTATGATCCTATTCCTACCTATTTAATAATTTGACAAGAAAAAAAAAATTAAATCATAGAGGCACTAAACCACTAATAAATTATGTATGCAATGGGTCAAACTCATGGAATGGATCATGATTTATTAATTGGAATTTGCTATCCGGAAACAATCTGAAGAAGAGAAGTATTACCACATGCTACTCTTGCACCTGCATTCCCAGTGGACTTGCTTAGTTCATGCCCACCTATTTCATCATTGAAAAAAAATCATAAAAATGGTGATATGATACAAAAATCAAAGCAGTGAAAGTTGTGGTATTAATTTATAAACAAAGGCTAACATTCCATGACAAGTGGTGAACAGAACAGTAGTCCTGGACTTTAGAAATTCAAAGAAGCAGCTTAGAAAGAAGGGTACAGTTTGTAGTCTACATAGTTACTGAGATGTAACTTGTGAGGTTTACACGCTAGAAAATGCATGTATATGTGCAAATAAGCAATGATCAGAGGCTCATGACTTATTATGGCAGTATGGCACCACAGCAGTAAACTAAGACATATGCAGAGGACAAAACAAAAGATATCAAGGACTGAAAGAGCTGAATTATTTGAAGCACAATGCTTGATAGTCATTAGGTCACTAAATAACTAATCTCATCAGAGGAGTTACAACTTACTAGATAAAAAGCTTTCATACATTCTTAATGAGAGAAAATATTACCATATTAATACTAAGAAGTAAGAAATGAGTACTAGATCTGAGAAGGACATATATGCAGTCAAGCTGAGATATATAAAACATAAAGGTGTATTTTTAATAGAACAGTATCAACCTGGACCACACAAGTAATTCACACTTTAAGCTTTTGATATCAAGCAATATTGCAATAAGGTTACTCAGTATAGCTTACTATCAAAGGAAAGTTACTCCAACGAATTAATTATAGTATAACAACAATATGACTAGTGGAAAATCTATATTTCAAAGTGGAAACAAGAGGAAACTTAATGAAACAAATTCATCCATTCTGTGGCCATATTTTAAAATCTTACCCCTTCCAAGATCATCAGGATCAGCATGCACAACAACAGCCCTCCCAAGTATGGAATGAACTCCACTTAGTGGAATCTACAAATTGAAAATAAGAAAAGAGAAATTAAAGTGCTTCTAGACCCAAGTAAAATACATTTAAAGTTCATAAACAAAAATATTGACCAAAAGAACACAATACAAAAGGAAAGTCAGTATTGGAGAACATAAGCACAGTTGAACATATGATTGATTTAATCATGCAGATAGGTAAATCAGATAAAGTGGATGCTTCACTAAAACCATAAAGAGAATGAAATTAACCAAAGTCCAATTCTTTACCTGTCCATCTCTGATAGAAATCTGAGCAACCCCTGCAAAACAGAGAACTTTTAGGAGATTTCCCAGGAGACAACTCATTCAAACTAGTCAGAATATCAAAATAAATATAGAAGAAGAAAAAAAAAAAAACAGATAATACCATCACGGCCTGCAACAATGTTACCCAAATCACCAGCATGACGCTCATAATCTGTAGGAGCTCCATGATCCTTCTTGAGTGGATTGAAGTGAGGACCTGGGGTAAAGAAGAAATCTTGAGTGAATTGCAAGACTTGCATTGCAATTTGCATGTTCAGCTTAGATTAGTTTTTAGGAAAAAAAATTTCTTCCTTTTTCAAAAGTTCTATAATTGAATTATATAATATTTTGAAGATGAAATAAGTTAATCCAAGACTTTTATTTTGGTTTCAGAAAACTTTTCATTTTCATTATTTTTATTTTTTACCTTATTTCTTATTTTCAAATTATAAATATCTAAAAACAAAACAAATAAGAAAGTATTTTTATAATTATCAATAAAAACATAAAAGTAACAAGCAAAATATTTTCTCAAAACTAAGTTTATTAGGGTTCTTGTTATAATTGCTTTTTAACTCTTCTTAGTATAATTTTTACTCATCCTCATTATATTAACCTTTTTTCTCACTCTAAAAGGCAAGTGAGTGTAAAAAGAAATTGTACAAGATGATGATTAACATTTAATAAAGACAAGAGTGCAAACCAGTGGAGTTGCAGCCATTGGTGGTGTCACCAAGAGCATGAATATGGAAGCCATGAAGACCTGGGGACAGCCCTGTTATCCTTCCAGTCACATGGGTATTCCCTGCATAATCACAGTTACATACATAACATAAGCATCACTAGCAGCTCAATAAACATAACAAACTCATAGAGATTGAGATTGAGATTGAGACAACACAACAGCTTTTAAGTTTCAAAAAACAAGAAGCTATGAAGAGAGAGAGAAAGAGACCATTGGGTTGCTGAACAAACTGAAGAGAACCTCTAACGTTGTTATCTCCGATGAGGAGAGCCACAGCTTTGACGGTTCTCTTTGCAGCTTCCATCTCATATCCTTGTCTTTTTCGCCTCTGCTATGCTATTGCATTTGCCCATTCCTAAAATACAATCAAGATAGAAGAAAAAACAATGAAAACAAAAATTAAAAAGGTCTAATTTTTAATTATTCACTTATTCATTTGGAAATTATACTGAATAACTATTTTAACGTTATTTTTTCAAAAAATTCCTTATTTGTTTTCTATAATCATCTCTATTTTTCTATGTAGAATTGATACACTTTTTTTATTTAAAAAAAACTACACTCTATCATCATGATTGATGAGATAATTCAATCCAATTTAATATAAATTATAAAAATTGACTTAAAAATATAAAAAAAATTAAAAAAGAAAAAATCACATTTTTTATTTCACTGGATGATTTTTTAAAATAAATTTTGAAATCCAATATAATTTAAATTTAATATATATTTTTTTGTTTATGAAATTATCATATTATTTAAATATTTTTAAATTTATTATATTAATTTTTTTCTTCCATGATCTTATTATTTAAATTATATCTTATTAAAAGTTAATGTATTTATAAATTTATTAATTTTTGATTAGTTTAACATTTGTTCTTATGTTTCATATACTTTCTTATATGTAGTATTTTTGTCTTATATTAAAAAATGTTTTAATAAATAATATGAAGTACTGTAAATACAAACTATGATTATATATTATTACAAAATAATAAAATAAAATATTTTAAAGGAAAACAAGTTAATTATTGATTTAAAAAGGCTATTGTTTTAATAATCTAAATATGAAATGAATGATAGTCACAAGTCATCTTAGTGTATGTTTGGATTGGTGTTTGCAATTCCAAATGTATATTTGTAAATGCAGAATGTTTTTTTTGAGTATGTTTAGATTTCCGTTCGAAATTGCGTTTGAGTATAATTTTTATTTTAAATCTTCGTTTAAACCATTGCAAACTTAAGTTTGCAAATGTAAGTTATATTTAAATTTACGTTTGCAAACTTTAACCCAAACACACATTTAATAGTTATAGGTAAATCACCTTAGCAAAATGATTGTATTAGAAATCACATTCAACCACCATAAAAACTCGACACAGTTGGCAGATAATTAGGTCTCTTAAACATCTTGACATGAGTTCGATTCTTAACGACGTGCATGGAAAAGACTTTATTGGGGAGGGAGAAGGCAAAAGAGATTAATCTTTAGTTATCGGCTGAGATTACCCTTAGTTCACAAAAAAAAAAAAATCACATTCAACTCCATTAATCTAAGTCGAGTTGGGTAAATATACTTAAAAGGCAAAACTATCCCTGAGCCTACTTTTTTTATTTACAAAATTCGAACATGAGATTTTTTCTTAAGGGAAATTAAGTTATTACATTTTGGTGCAAAATCACATGTATCCTGCACAGTAAACAATCCTATTCGAATCAGGTAGAACATCTATGGATGACAAAGCTTCCCCTCCGAATATTTAACACAACTACATATCCAGGACCGAACCAATAAGTGTTGATAAGGGAAAATGTATTTTAAAATACAATGTTTTCTTCTCACTCAATTTTGGTGTTGAGTCGTAGCAACAGTTGAATGGGGATGGTGTGGTAGTGGTGATTGAGGGTGTCGGGTAATGATAATAGTGAGAGTGGAGGTGGTGGGCGTCAGTTAGCGATTAAGGGTGTTAAGTAATTATGACAAGAATGGATAGTGTCGGATAGCGATAACAACAGTCAAGAATGTGATCGATGACGATGACGATGACGACTAATAATGTGTTTGGTTTATAGCAAAACCACGTTTCAAATGTGGATCTGGACAGAAGTTATTTTTTATAACATTGCCCGATTCCCGTTTAAAACGTGATTTTAAGATAAACTAAATACGATATAAATTAAATTGTCAAATTTTGATTATAGTGGCGATGTAGGCTACTAGGCAACAATGACGATGACAGAGAATTATCATTTGTAAATAAAAATGATGATAAGTTTTCTTGTATTCTCTAGTTCCACTTTTTTTTGGGGAATACCTTTTTAATTTATATGTTATGTTAGTTCCATTTTGACCGTATTAATCTTTTCCCTTTCATTCTTTACAATCCCACCAAATACTTGGTGCCAAATGGCCAATACTAGATTAATTTTAACCAAATACCGTTCATTAATTTAAGGATTTAATCAACTGGTTAAAAACTCAGTGCTTTTGGCTTTTGAACATCATGCCCTCCCCTCATTGCGTTTCCATTTTTTGCAACGTTAATAGAGGAAAGGATAACATAAGGGATTCTTCTTCAGTTCTCTGTTTTCTCTATTTTACATTTCCCTCCTCCTTGTGATTATTGTTTGTGGTTAGTGTTTTCCATTGTAAAGCATAACAACTAGAAATTAGAATTATAGAAAAATAAAAAAAAAAGAGACAAAGAAAATGAGAGAGATAATAAGCATTCATATTGGACAAGCTGGATTGCAGGTTGGAAATTCATGTTGGGAGTTATATTGCCTTGAGCATGGCATTCAACCCGATGGGACAATGCCCAGGTTTTTTTTTTTTTTTTTTTCTATTTTCTATATATTTTCCCATGTTTCAGGAAATTCTTACCTTCGTTCTGCATTCAATTGGTTACAATTTAGTTTATATGGATCGTTGAGTTCTATTAAAAAAAAAGCTTTAGAACTTAACATAGCAATTCCCTTAAAATTAATCTAAAGCAAAGATTCAATTTCTACGTCACATGTCATATTTTGATTCCTAGGATTTTCTCGCACATTGTTTCTATATAATCAACGTCGTGTTACATCTTGTTTGCATGAACTTTAATTTGTATTGGATCATTATTACGTTTCTGGTTTATTTATCATGTATTCAATTTTGTTTTTCAATGATCATATATGTGCCTCATTACCAGAAGCTTGATGAAATTCTGCTCCCAAAAATGAGAATTGAAATTTCTAAATATATTCAAAGATTTCCTCTATGTAGATATTTTCCTTGTTTTGGTTATTTCCCTTAAATAGCTTCTCTTCATTTTACCTTTTCTGTTACTATCTGCTCATAGGTAAGGTAAAATCATTGCTGATCCATTGAAAAGGTGATCTAAAAAGATACTGTTTAGAGTAAAACAATTTGGAGCTCAAACTTATAAAAAAAAATTCTTCCCACTTTTTAAGCTTCAAAATTTCTTATTACCTTGAAATCAGGATTTGGTATTTTAACATATTCTATCTATCTAATTGTTTGTCCCTTTAATTTTTAGCACAAGTGATACTGATTTATATCTAATTGCAGTGATACCTCAGATGGCACATCACATGATGCTTTTAACACCTTCTTTAGTGAAATTGGAACTGGCCAGTATGTCCCAAGGGCTTTATTTGTTGATCTAGAGCCTAGTGTGATTGATGAAATAAGGTCTGGTCCTTATAGACAACTCTTTCATCCTGAGCAATTAATTTCTGGCAAGGAAGATGCTGCTAATAATTTTGCAAGGGGACATTACACAGGTTACTCAACTTCTATAGTAGTAGGTCAAAATTGGGTATATTTTACCAATCAGTGCCACTTATTGGGTGTCTATGTTACATGCAGTTGGAAAAGAAGTTGAAGAATTATGCCTTGATCGTATCAGAAAATTAGCTGACAATTGCACTGGCTTGCAAGGATTCTTGGTCTTCAATGCTGTTGGTGGTGGTACTGGTTCTGGTTTGGGATCATTACTTTTGGAACGATTGTCTGTGGATTATGGGAAGAAGTCAAAACTTGGCTTTGTCATTTATCCTTCTCCTCAGGTTTTAGCCTAAAATCCTTAGAAAATGTGAATAGAAGTAAAATGAACTGTTTGTAATGTAGCATCAAACATTAGTTAACTTTACACCATGTTTTGATTTTATGGCCTTTTATTCCAATGATCCTCTATGAAGAGAAGTATAATATAGAATTAGTAATAAATAATGGTAATTGCATACCATCCAAATGTTAATATTTTGTATATTTTTCAAGATATGATGTGACGTTGCTAGACATGTATTAACATTTGTTGCTCTAACTCTTTAGGGTATTCTTGGTTTCCTTAATTCATGTTTTATTGTGATTTGTTATTAATTATTTATATATCTGTGCAGGTATCTACTGCAGTTGTTGAACCTTACAACACTGTTCTTTCCAATCATTCTCTTATTGAGCACAGTGATGTAGTTGTGCTTTTGGACAATGAAGCAATATATGATATCTGCAGAAGATCATTAGATATAGAAAGGCCAACTTACACTAACTTGAATCGTTTGATATCACAAATTATCTCTTCCTTAACCACTTCCTTGAGATTTGATGGTGCAATCAATGTGGACATTTCTGAGTTCCAGACCAACCTTGTGCCATATCCTCGCATTCATTTTATGCTTTCATCATATGCCCCTGTCATATCCTCTGTGAAGGCCTACCATGAACAATTATCAGTGCCTGAGATCACTAGAGCTGTCTTTGAGCCATCAAGTATGATGGTCAAGTGTGATCCAAGACATGGGAAGTACATGGCATGCTGCTTGATGTATCGTGGAGATGTTGTGCCTAAAGATGTAAATGTTTCTGTTTCAAACATCAAGACCAAGCGAACAGTTCAATTTGTTGACTGGTAAACTAGACTTCCCTAGCTAGAAGAACACATAATCATTGCCTATTCAGTTATTCTGTTCATTTGTTGTAATTCTATCTGATCACTAGCTAGTGAATACTTTCTATTATCAATTTTCTAATTCCTTATATATGTGTGTCTTTTGTTTGATTGTGTAATGATTAAGAAACAAAATGATTATCATTACCAAGAAATAAGCCTTGAACTATCAAATTATCATTACCAAAGAGTTGTGGCTCAGTTGGCAACGCAGACTGAGATTGTGGGAAGAGCTCCCGGGTTCGATCCCCACTAAACACATTCTTAGGGAGGGGTGAGGAGTGTTAACTGTGACTAAGCCCCAAATAAGATTACCCCTGGTAATAGGGGTTACCTATGGTGAAAACCAAAAAAAATTACTTAATCATGCTCATTTGCATCACACACTTAAGTGATAAAGACTGTTGTTTGATTATGATTAAACCTGTTTATGTGATGTGTTAAATCTTATAACTTCACTATTTGGATCATTGACTGAAAACACATTAATCTTATGGGGCACATAATCTTTGGACTTCCATTCCTCTTTAACAAAATTTGATTTTGATGACTAATTTCAGGTGCCCTACTGGTTTCAAGTGTGGTATCAACTACCAGGCTCCAACAGTGGTACCAGGAGGTGATCTTGCAAAGGTGAAGCGTGCAGTTTGTATGATAAGCAACAACACAGCTGTAGCTGAGGTTTTCTCTCGGATTGATCACAAATTTGATCTCATGTATGCCAAGAGGGCATTTGTGCATTGGTATGTGAGTGAAGGAATGGAAGAAGGTGAATTCTCAGAAGCCAGGGAGGATCTTGCTGCTCTTGAAAAGGACTATGAAGAGGTTGGGGAAGGAGATGCAGAAGTTGAAGATTACTGAAAGTAATCCTTCAAAAACCAGCTACCTACCTACATTTCCCTCTGTTCTATCCCATCCTGTGTAATGTTTTTAGGCATCTCTTCATTGTATGATGTGTTTGTTCTTATGATTTTTTCAAATTAAAGTGTTGAAAGAATTGTTTAATTCATGTACAATGGAAATGTATTGTCTTTTTGAATCACTTGCTTGTATTTGTGCAAAATCAATGGCTGGGAATGAATACAGCAAAAAACCATTCTTAAGGAAACTATATAATTATCTTATCTTATATATTTTTTGCAATAGTAATGTGATTGGAAGATAATGGAGAATCTGAAACCACAAGGATAGATTGCTTGTTATGTTTTCAGCAAGTGAAGGTAATTAGGAACTAGGATTAGTATTTATCGGATTGGATGAACTATACAAAATTTTAAATGGTTGTTCAAACTAATTCTTATTATCATATGATCATCTTGTTTCCACCAAATAGCATCATTATTATTATTTACTTGATTTTGTGTGATTTCTCATTAGTGGAAAACAAGATCATATGATAGGTTTTCTACAACCTAGGTTGCTAGAAAATGGCAAAATGTCACCATAATACCGGTAGACCTCTCATTCTAGATTATTATCACCCTAGCGAGAGTGTCATTGAGTTTTTCAAAGCTCATTCCTCTTATATCATTTTACAACTCTTTTCCCTTTCTATCACTTATTATGAGCTAGTTTGGATAAACTTTTCTAGAATAACTTCTAGTAGAAGAAAATACAATAAATCAAGAATATAAAATGAATTTATCTTCTTCCAGAAGTTGAAATTAATCTTTAATTTGCATCTCAACTTCTCTAGAAGTTCTCCCATTTAATTTCTCCATAAACAAGGTATATTCAAAGTGGACCTATATCTTCATTTCCTTTCTTTTTTTCTTCTTTATTTTCTATTTTTTTCGATGTACAAGGAAAGCAATAAGGTTTAAATCTAGAACCTCAGGTTAAACTATCCAAACCCCCCACCACTATATAGGCCGACCCTAGTGGGTTTTTCTTTGCTTTCTATATCTCTCTTTACTACGCTAACACTTGTATAGGATGTAAGACTCATTTTTTAGCAAGAATACCAAATCTCATTATCAACTTTTGCCTTTGAAATTCCCTCTCTACCTTCTTAATTATTTTGCCACATCATCTTCAACGTTGGTATCTATTATAAAAGAATATTTTTACTTAAAATTTTATTCAATTTTTTTTATTTAAGAAGTTTCAAAATCAATATAATTAATCTAATTATAAGGAGATAAATGATCTTTATTTTTTTTATCAAATATAGTAATAGTATATTAAACATATCAAATAGAATGGAATCATCACTTTTATTTTATTTTATTATATATATGAAATATGATAATAAACACTTCATTCAATTTCACTCCATTAGAATCTTCCCTATATTTCATCTAATCAATACCACCTTGGAAACAAGATTGATTTAAATTATATATTATTTTTTAATTTTATTTTATAATTTGATTGTTTATAATATTTTAAAATAAGATTGATAATATTTGTATCTTATTTTTTACTTAATTATTTATCATTTTTATCGGTATAACGATAACATAGCAAGTAATTATATAGCAATGATTAAAAGAACTATTAAGACCATAATATTACAAGTAATGCTTTATAAATATAAAGTAAATAAAAAAATATAAAATGACTTGCACCTTCTAAATGAAACTTTAAATCTAAACTCAACCGTATTTAATTTTCATTTCTAGGAAAATATGTTGTGTTGTGTTCTTTTTTATATATACATAAATATCACACATTGCCGCTAGGGGTGGGACAGACCACTCGTCAGGGGGCCTACTACCCGGCCTACATCAGGCCCAGGTCAGGCCAGACCAATTTCTTAAATAGATTAGGCCAAGGCTTTTTCAAGAGCCTATATAGCAAAACAGATCGGACTTCAGGCTATCGAAAAAGCCTTTTGAGCCTATCAGGCCGGTCTATTTAACTAAATACTAATATTTTTTATATTGCTATTATTATTATAAAGATTTTTTATTACTTTTCCTTATAATTATATACTTATTAGCTTGTATAAATATTTAATTATGTTAAAAACTTGAGCGTATAAGTCTATTCATATATATGCTTATGATATATTCAGGTAGCATTTGGTAGTGGAACGGGACGGAACGGAACAGAACGGAATGGAACAAAACAATAATGTATTTATAACCATGTTTGGTAACAACAGAACAGAACGGAACCATGTGTTCTATTCTGTGTTTGGTGCTTGTTGAACAGAACAAAACACCATGTTTAATTACATATATATCCCTATCTTGTTTAATGTTTGTTTGAGTATAAAAAACTAAACTGAACAGAATAGAATATTTTTTCACATTTACTATTTTATGACTATTATTATATAATATTCTTAAAAGTTATTAATATATTATTATTTATATTTTATAAAATATTTTATAATTATTTTCTAAATACGTAAATATGAAATATTTGATAAAATATAATTTATAAAATACTAATTAACTTAAATATATTGTTATTACTATATAAAAAACACGAAAATGTTCCATTCAAGGCCTAACTGAAAAACCAAAATAAAATTAGACTACAAATCTAATAGCCACACAAACCAAATTTACTAAAAAACACTAAATTACTTGTTGATATATATATATATATATATATATATATATATATATATATATCAACGTTGATTTGAATGGTCCATCTTCCTTTTTATTTGAATGGGGAAAAGAGCAGTAATTCAAATGATCAGTATTCAAATGATGTAAATAGTAAAACACAATAATTCAAATGATGCAAATAGCAAAGAAAAAGAGAAAAAAAATGCCTTGTCCTTGTATGCAGCGGGAGTCGCGAACAGTGCAGGAAGTGAAAAAGAAGCAGCGAACAGTGCAGGGCGAAAAAGGATTGCGGCAAGGGTTTTGTTTTTTAGTTGGGTGGGCAGTGAAAAAGTTATAAAGATAAGGAGTGGTAATTTTGTCATTAAATAATGTTTAATAAAATGTCTTGTTCCGTTCCAGTTGGCTCCACCTTTTTTTAGGGAACAAAAGTGTTCCACTATTTTAATAATGTGTCCCGTTCTGTTCTCCCTTTTAATTCCAGCAAATAGGAACAAAACTCATATGTCCCGTTCTGTTCCGTTCTGAAGTGTCTACCAAACGCTACCTCAATTACATTTCTATAAAGCATGCTTTTAAACAGCTTTCAGGCCATGCAGGTTTTAAATAGGCCAGACTCAGACCATAAAATAAAGCCTATGTCAGGTAAGCAGACCAGACTCGAGCCATGGGTTTAAGGTGCAGGCCAGACTCAGGCCTTGGAAAGCCTAGCTCGGCTCGGCCTATTCCCATCCCTAATTGCCGCTAAGTTGTTATATGACTCTTGAATAATTAAAGCACTGTGAAGTAAGTATTGTTAATTTTGGTGGTGAATAATAAATAGTATTTCAAAAGCCGCTTTTAAATAATATTGTTAAATAATTACTCCATCTGGTCCTATTTATAAGACAATATTTCAAGCTTTTCTATAGTCCTATTTACAAGATAAAGTGCACAAATCTAGAAGCATTTATTATTTGTTTTTCTCATATTTGCCATTGTTGATCATTAAAAGTTTTAAGGTGATACAATTATCATGGTAGTGAAGTTTAATTTTAAATAGGGGTAAACTTGTAATCTTATAGAGTAATTTCTTGAGAATCAACGCATTAATTA
Source organism: Sesbania bispinosa (assembly GCA_026901365.1). NCBI lineage: Eukaryota > Viridiplantae > Streptophyta > Magnoliopsida > Fabales > Fabaceae > Sesbania > Sesbania bispinosa. The sequence goes on along the minus strand of QLOH01000476.1, from coordinate 285,409 downwards.
CTTTTCTTAATATGTGTGTTTTGTCTAAATTGTCTTATAAAAGGACCAGATGAGTACAACATTGGTAATATAGGGCCCGTTTGGTGTACAGGATAAGAGACAGGATATGATAACTTATCCTATCCTATCACTTATCATTGTTTGTTGCACCAATATGATATGATAACTTTATCCTGTTGCTTATCCTATCATTTCCTTCTAGTGTAATTCTTATCCTGAGGGGGACTAGGTAGGGAGTGATAGGATAGGAGAAGATAAGAGTAAAAAAATTTATTCTCAATCTGCCTCTCGGAGAGAGGAAGAAGGGAAGAGAGAAGGAGGGAGAGAGAGAAGAAGAGGGGAGAAGAAAGAGAGAAAAAGAGGGAGAGAGAAGAAGAGGGAGAGGGAAGAGAAGGAAGAGAAAGAAGAGAGAGAAAAAGAGGGAGAGAAGAAAGAGAGAAGAGGAGAGGAAAGAGGGAGAAAGGAGACTCCCTCTCTCTCCTATCTCTTCCTCTTTCTCCCTCTCTCATCCTTCTCTCTCCTCTCTCCTCTTTCTCTCCCCTCCTCTCTCTCTTGCTCCCCTCTCTCTCCTCTCTCCCACTCTCTCTCTCTCCTCCCTCCCCCTCCCTCCCCTCTCTCTCCTCCCTCTCTCTCTCCTCCTCTCTCTATAATACGATTTTTTGTGGTAATTTGATATTAATTTTAATATTTTTAACAATTTTTTTTTGTAAAATAAATTTAAATATTTTTTAATAAAAAATACATTTTTATTTATATGTGCTTGCTGAAAAGCAAAAAAATAATTTAAATTTGTAATAAGGGTAATTTTGTCATTTTAATATTTATATTCTATCCTACCATAATCTGTCCATCTCAAACGTAGGATAGGATAAAATAATCATATCTGTCTTCTTATCCTGGTGTACATCAAACATAGGATAAGATAAGAGCTTATCCTGCTCTTATCCTATCATGTCACTATCCAACTCTCTTATCCTATCATATCATATCTTATCATGTGCACCAAACGGGCCCATAATGACACAAAAGAAGAGAATCTCAAGATCTTGATATTTTGTGTGTCTTTTGATTTTTCCAACCAAGAGGTGTTATGCACTATTTTTTATATATGCTAACAACCAAGGCGAATGAAATGAGTAAAAAAAAAGTGTTACTTAATTAGTTACAATAATACACTACAACGGTAAAACTGTCACTACTATTAGCGAATGTCACATGGATGTCGTTAAAATGCTTGTCGTTAATACCGTAGCGACGAGCAAAAACAGTCATCGCTACGGTCGTCGTTAAATTAAAAAATTCCTTTCACACGCCAAATTTAATTTTTAATTAAAAACGTAGTGACGGTCAAACCGTCGCTACGTTTATTTTTTTAATTTACAGAAAAAATAGTTTTTTTAGCGTAGCGACGGTTAGACTGTCACAACATATTAATTGCACAGCTACACGTTTAGCTGCACATTTAATGCTGTAGCGACAGTGCATACATTTTCGCATCTAATTCAGCGCATTCTTGTAGTGATAGTTAGGGAGTTAATTACTTTAAGCTTATTGACCCAATTAATTTGCATAACGGTTAATGGTTTGTGAGTTATCATTCTTTCTAATTTTCTAATTAAATAATGTCATATAGGGTTATTTTAAGGACTCATTTCCCCTCTCACAATATTACAAACTCTTCCGTCTCACATTGCAACTGCTTTGTTTCACCCATGCTAAGCTTATACAAATGTTTAGTTCAACAAGGTACAGGTAAAGGGTAAGAATACCTGGTATATACGTCAACAAACATATGCAACCACTTGTGAATAATGCAATAGACATTAATTTGGTGATGATATGCAGTCTACACATTAATCCAAATATGTGAAGGTCAGGGAGGTATATCCACTTCCTTCTTTAACCTACACACACATATATATATATATAAACGTTCACTGCTAAAACTCTGGTTTTACTGCATTAATTGTCTTGAAATTTTCAATTGTTAGTATAAATTTCATTTTATGTAGAAAAGCCAATATATTCACATGTTTCTATTGGTAATTAATTCGTTTTGTTTGCCACCAATTAATCAGGCATCTTAGTATATTTTTCATCAATCATCATTTACATTTGAGGTCAACAACCAAGTGGTATTATTTCTCATAAAAGCTTAGATTTTATTTATTCCGTTTGTATTTCCTAGTTATTCCTAGGTATTCCGCAGCCATTCCCTATTTATTCCTGAGCTATTCCACAGGTATTTTCTAGCTATTCCGTAGCTACATACAAAACCTCTCACCTTAGAGCAAGACACTTGGACTCTCTTTTCTCATCCACCCCACTTTCTTGGAACTGCAGTATAGATGATTGTTATGAAATAATTCTTAATTGATAACATATGCAAATCAACACGTTATCAAAAGACTACGTGTAACGTGTAAGAGCAAAGAGATGTGCGTGCAAGTGCTAAGTGCAAAGCTAGCTACGTGTGTAATGTGAAGTGCAAGTGCATAGTTATGTGCAATGTGTGAAACGGAAAGATAATAACAAACCCCCGCGCGGATTGATTTTAATATATTAATGTATATAAAATATGAATGTTAATATCATTATATAGATGTTGTAAATTATGAGGTATCAATCATTAATTTTAGTCAAAATAACTATATGTAAGAACTATTGATCGATTTATATGTGAAATTTGTTGGGTTAATTTTCAAATTCCATATTATGTATATGCTTCTTTTTTGTAAGATGTGCTTGAAATTGGAAAAAGAAAATTCAAAACTATTACACGAAGTGGAGTTTTCCACGGAAAAACAAATAAGAACAACACAAACTGAATTTATTAGAAGAAAATATTTAATTGTGGTGATAATATTAAATATGAATAGAGTGTTAGAGTCAATGGATGTAATTAGTCATGTTTGAGAAAAGATATAGTAATTAACATAGGTTAAAAAATTTACATTTGAATTATATTGTTATTTAATAATTATAGGGTATGATATAAATATAATATATAGTGAAAAAATAATAATATATTAATTTAAAAAATGAAATATAAGAAAATTATTTTGTGCCTATAATTATGCTTTTGAAAACAACAACACTAAATTTAATTTTGTATTATTTAAGAATAAAATAGTAGTTTGTTTAAATTCGATAGTTGCATTAAAAATGATTTTGTTTGTTACTTAATTTTTTTAAAATATGTAATTATAAAAAATAAAATAACAAATTATACTTGTTTTTTAGTTAGATATAAATTAATTAATGAAATTAACTAAAATTTTCATATGAAATTATAAATAAAAACACTCTGATATTATTTTTGTAGTTGTAAATCTCTTGATAAGATAGTATATATTTTAATTATTAGTTGATGTTTTCACAAAAATTATTAGAACGGTCTTCTTTTTAGAATAGAAATGTCATATTGAAGTCAATGAATAGTTGGTTAAAACATAAAATAAATTCCTCAAAGTTAAAACATGTTCATATATTATGTATATTGAGTTTATATGATTGCTTAAGAAAGATTAATTTTTCCTAGTAATAAACTTTCATTGATAAAAGTGCAATATATTATGAAATATTAAGGAAGAATCAATTATGTTAATTATAATATAAGCAATATTTTTTTTATACTAAAAACAAATATTTTGAAAAGCTTTCTTAAAGTATATTTATAATAATTTGTTTAAAATTATAATTTTAGCACCTTTTTCAAGGTCCCTTAGTAATTTATTGAGTTAGAATGTTTAAGTTTTCATACAATTCAAACAAAATTAATTATCTTAAAATTCTTTTTCAATTAACATATTTAGCATATATAAACTCAATTTAATTGATTATAAAATAATAATTACACATAAAATTGATTATTAGTATACTTTTCTACAAATAATTTAAACAATTGAATTATAACATAAGTATAACATTTATAGTGTGTTAGGATTATGATTAAAATTTTATTATTTATTAAATTTATAAATCACGTTTTGAACTTCTTTTTATTTTTATTTGTTTCATGATATATGAAATGGTTTTAATTTAATTATTATATAATTATAATATAATCATTGAATTTTTTTTATCTTATTCGAAGTATAAACATAATAGAAATTTAAAGAATTGGTGAGTTTTTTTTTTGAGTTATTGTGAAATAAAAATTTGTTTATTATAGAGTAGGATAGTAGAATGTTAGTGTTGTTGTAAAAGTTGTTATATTTGGCTTTATGAATGTGTATGTAGGTTTATATTAAATTATAACTAAATTAATAATTTTATATTAAATTAATAAGATTAAAGATGTTAAAATAAATTAATGTCTATAGTGGATAAGTAATAGCAATAATAGAAATACAAATGTAATAAAGGGGAATTTGTAATATGATAAGTGTCTTTTGGAATATCACATATGTAACTATTTTGTAACATATTAACTTATTAATATGTGTTAGTTAATATGGAAAGAGAGCATTGGTGTGTGCATTTGGAGATTTTGAATGATTTAAAATGAGAGGGTGAATTACAAGGAGAGACATGTCACATCATATTATTCTTGGTGTGGCACAAATAAAGATATGTGACAATAGTATAAATGATGTGACAGCGTAATAAACTTGCGACTCAGCTTTAATATATATATATATATAAATATATATAATAGAATAGATAGATAGATTTACAAATCACGTTTTGAACTTCTTTTTTATTTTTATTTATTTCATGATATATGAAATGGGTTTGATTTAATTATTATATGATTATAATATATTCGTTTATTTATTTTATTTTTTATCTTATTCAAAGTATAAACATAATAGAAATTTAAAGAATTGGTGAGTTTTTTTTTTTGAGTTATTGTGAAATAAAAATTTGTTTATTAGAGTAGGATAGTAGAATGTTAGTCTTGTTGTAGAAGTAGTTATATTTAGCTTTATGAATGTGTATATAGGTTTATATTAAATTATAACTGAATTAAGAATTTTATATTAAATTAATAAGATTACAGATGTTAAAATAAATTTAATGTCTATAGTGCATAAGTAATAGTAATTAATGATAGAAATACAAATGTAATAATGAGGAATTTGTAATATGATAAGTGTCTTTTGGAATATCACATTTATAACTATTTTGTAACATATTAATTTATTAATATGTGTTAGTTAATGTGGAAAGAGAGTATTGATGTGTGCATTTAGAGATTTTGGATGATTTAAAATGAAAGAGTGAATTACAAGGAGAGACATGCCACATTATATTATTCTTGGCGTGACACAAATAAAAATATGTGGCAATAGTATAGATGACGTGGCAGCGTAATAAACTTGCGACTCAGCTTTAATATAGATAATAGATAGATAGATAGATATTTTATAAAAGTTAAATAGCAAATTTAGATAAAGAATTAAGTCTTGAATAGGATTACCCTGATAATAGGGGAAACCTGTAGTGAAAATAAAAAAATTTAGATAAAGAATCATGCAAGTTTAGATGGCTTCCAAGCACTTCGATATAAAGAAATAGTGTAAATATTCTTTGTATTTAAAAAAAAAAATCTTATAACAAATTCCACTACTTTTTCTTATGATTTTTTCTTACTAATTAAGAGCTTTTTACTTTATATATTATAAGCCAATTTTTATTTTTCTGAACTTTATTTTAATTGTGTGATATTATTTCATTATGTCTCGTATATGCTTTATGATCAAGATTTCTTGACTCCTCATGTCCTTGTAGGTTCCGCTCCCCAAACAGTATATTATATATTCATTTTATTTATATTTTAGTTAACCCTACAACATAACTAACTGCCCAGCAGGAACCAGTCACTGACTCAAAGACAGACTCAACTCCTGTCTTTTAGTGTCATCTATATCAAAATTGGACTTTGCCCATTATATATATAAACAACACTTTAGCCATACAAAATATCATACCTCTATTCCACTATATCATTAGAATTATCCTATTTCCTTTGTGTCAGGTAGACCTTAATTTTTTCAACAATTTGCTTATAGTTCAACTGTTTCATGCATTATTGCCTTTTAATTGTCTCTTCAATTATTGTTGATATGACATTTTCCTTTTTGCCAAAAGCTAGTTTAAATTCTGCCCTGAGGGAAGCATGCCATGGACTTGAATTGATATTTTAAAGGACCATTATTAGGTCTAAGATAAATTGAGCTTATCAATTGACATCTATCATCTCAATATATATTCAACAATTGATAAAAACTCTGCTCAAGTGTTTATTATGCTGAATTTTACCTCAAGTGTTTGTAAGGATTCCTTTGAAGAATGGTTCTTTATTCTGTTGCCAGTCTGTTATGGTGACCTTTGAGTTTTGATTTTGACATGATTTATTATATAATTTTTCATGGGACATGCCACTCTTGCAACCTGTTATAGAATAATTGGCCTCTAACTACTTTCAATTCTTTCTTGCTTCAGACTTAAGCAATTGTTGGTGTGCAGTTGGTAGTTTTAGGGGGACCCTTCTAGATGGACATGGTTTAATGTAGCCTTCACGAGCCAAATGGAAGATAAGGATTAAGAGACAAGAATATATAAAAAGGAAACTTTTGGGTAGACAAGGCAGGTGAAAATCATGTCTTTGAAGAGTAAGCATATCTTTGGACTTATCACTTGAAGATGCAATCTCAGCATAAAGATTCTGTGAGATGGTTCACACATGCACTAAGGTTTGAGGCATGAGATAACTACAAGTAATCATAATTGATTGAGAATTTGTGATGAATATTCATGGCCTTTCCAGATTACCAAAGGGCATGAATTATGTATAACCATTGGACCAAAATCTGAAGATTCGGAAGATTTTTTTATTTTTCAAACTCTTATTATTGTTCATTATAATAATTAGAGAAAGCATAGTCCTTTGTTATGTGTGAAGGAGATTACAGAGGAGTGAATTATACTGCTCCATGTAAAACAACATAAATAGTTAGTTGATTCTAATCTTCATACTTCACCTTGTCTCCAAAGATAGGGATCTTACTTTTCTAAAATGAGTAATTCACTTTAAAGAGAAAAATAAAATATCTTAATAAAATAAAGTGTATATGTTTTAATAAATCTATTGTTTCTAATGCATGTATATGTAATATTAGTCTTCAATTTTCTTATCAACAGCTGAGATGTCTTGCTTTCTTCTCTAAAGTGAGAGTTCTACATCCCTTTTTAAGGACAAAAAAATAAACTTCAAGCTTTGCTTTAGATAACCATTTCAAATTAGGAATATAAAGAAGATAAACATGTATCATATATGCTTATGCTTAGACATTTTACAAGATGATGACTGAAAAAGGATCTCCTCAAGCAGCAAATGCAGCTCATGGATCTTCCTGTTAACATTTTGAAAGCAGTTAAACAGAATTCTATCTCACTAAAGCTATTAGTTATTGTAAAATTTCAGCAAGTCCTAGATCCTAAATTCTACACAATTTTTTAAGTAAAAATAAAGAAAACTTATTGTAATTATATTGAAAAGAAAGATTTGCAGGATCATGACATTTAGCACTTTATGTTTAACAGAAAAATGAGGACAGAGATGGAAGATCCCAGAGAGCTTCATTAGAGTCCTGAACAGTTTCCATGTACTCTTGCACACCATTAATTGCATAAAGTGAAGCTGATATTTGTCTTTCAACTTTCATCCTTTCAAATTCTGAAAGCTCCAAATTAGCCATATCAGACAGGCCATCAGGGTTAGGTATATCCAACACTTGACCAAAAGGAAAACCATCAAAAACAGGTTCAGAACCCCATGAAAGATTGGACTGAGAACCTGACTCAGACTTCTCCATGAAATTGCTCAAATCAGGTCTATAAGCATCAACAAATAGTTGTGTGTTTGGTGTAGAAAGTGAGTTTTCACTGATTTCATTGCTTGAATTAGTACTGTTGCTACTTGTGCTATCACTGCTAGTGATGCTGCTAACTCTTGTGACAGATGATGCATCCTCTGCATGTTCCTGTTGTTTGGTGGTACCTTTTCTGTTGTTAAGAAGATTTCTAATCCGAGAAGCAAGAGGAGAATCCAAGGAAACATGAGTGATGAAGTTTGTTCTAGTGTTTGATCCACGAAGAAGACATGCAGCTTCATCATAAGCTCTGGCTGCTTCTTCTGCAGTCTCAAATGTGCCAAGCCACATTCTTATCTTCTGTGTTGTGTCCTTTATCTCAGCAACCCATCTCCCTGAAGGTCTTTGTCTCACCCCAACAAACTTGTTTGTGTTGTTGTTTCTGTTTCTCCCTTTGAATTTGCTTCCTTTTGATATGCTGGGTCTTAAATGCTTCTTTGGTTTCTGAAATTGAAGATCCATTACACTTTGTTTTGGCTTTTAAGAGATGGTAATTGAGTTGGAGCAGTTAGTATGAGGTTGTATCAAAGAGACAGAAAATAGTATTTAGCTCTCTCACAATTCACAAAGATAGTGGAAGGCTCGTTCCTTGATTTTTATGTTGTTGCTTGCAAGTTGTGAGATCATATATGGATGGAAAAAGTTGCCAAGCTTTTTAATTAGCAAGTGGACTTAATATAATACAAGAATATTCCTTGAAAATTTTCAATTGTTATTTTTTTAAAAAATAAAACTATGCATGATGTAGACAACTTACCATTCATATTCAGTTTCTCTCCTGACTTAATTTCTTTATAATGACCGATATACCTGTCTTGTTTGTTGGAATTGCATCACTGACACAGTCAACTACACAAACTTTGCAAAATCTTGGCTAATTTATAATCACAGATTACTACAAAATTACTATGGTTTTGCAATGAAATTTGTTTGTGACTGTGATCACCTACCTTGCTATTACACTATACCCTTCACCCCTGTAAATCTATCCCTATGTATGTCTGAATGTGTGTATGTAGATCTGTATATAATGTATGTATATTAAATAAGAGTTTTGGGTTCGATTTGTTTACAATTGGGAATTGAGTTTGATACATTTATAGAATTAATGACATGAGATGAATGAAGCACAATTTACGAAACATGTTGAACAAAAGTGATTTAGAGTGTGTTTGGTAAAATTAGCTTAAAGCTTAAAGTTTGCTGAAAGCTGAAAAGCTCGCTGAAAGTTTAAAGCTAGCTGAAAGCTGAAAAGCTATTGAATGTGTTTGGTAAAACTAGTTGAAAATGGTAAAATGACATTTAAGGACAACATTAATTATTAAATAATAAGTGGGGGTGGTTGAGGGCTAAACTTGTAATTAATTTTCAGCTAGCAGCTGAAAATTGGAGCTTTTTTAAAAAAACTACCCCAAGTAGCATTTTAAGAAAACTTGTAGCTACCTAAAATAGCTACATTCCCAAACACTGCTGAAATTGTTTCAGCTATTATTTTTAACTTTCAGCTAGCTGAAATGGCAAGCCAAACACACTTTTAAAATGAATTCCACCAAATTGATTATGCTCTTTCTAACTGGAAACCAAATAGTCACTTAATTCTTACACATGTACTCACTTGTTAAAATTTCTTAATTCTAAAATATTGAAGAACCTCAACTGATCATGTCTCAGATTATGTACGCATACACTGTATTGTGCCACTAATACTATTTTAAATTTTGACGAAAAGCAACAAGGGCATTTGGTGGAAAAAAGAACTTTTCGAAAAAAAAAAAATACAAGTACTTATGCTCCTTAAGACCTTAACAACTAATCCTGTTCCTATTCCTATATCTATAAATGGTCATTAGTAAATGAAATTTTGTCAATGTCAAATTTGACAATGATCTTGAGGCCAGGCTGAAGAATATGGAATCACCAAACCACCTAGACAAAACCAAGAAAGGAAGAAAATAAAACAAGAAGCTATGGTCTTTGTCCCCTCTTCTCTTCTTTTTGTCTAGTTGAAAAGATGGCATGAATGGCCTCCACATGGAGGCTCCAAAATGACCCTTGAGATGCATCCATAAGCTAAAAGGCCATGCTTGGCACTAAGGTGGACCAAGTCATGGGTCACCTCACCTACATAGCTATACACATAAATATATTGGTTATTTTGTACATATATAATGTCATGCAGACTGCGTTTGTTGTAAGTTGTAACCCCCTCCTCACGTCACCGACAATACCCCCTTGTTCTTCACTTTTATATTCATATATACTCTTTTAATTTCTTTTCCATCTTCAACCAATCCAATGTTTATGATTCATAAGACATTGTCGTTATCTTCTTTGTTAATTGACTAATAAAGGAAAATAATAAGCCAAGCTAAAATAATTTAATTTGACATAATCACTTAGGTTTTTATTTTCATTTATTTTGCTTACTTTTTTTTAGCGTGCCTAAAGTGTTCTCATTGAATCCCATGTTAGGCGCAAATGAAGATATAGGGAAAAGGACACAAGCATTATTATATTAAACAAGTTGGCTATCTAACTTGGCAATGTTATCCCGGAAAATCTATCCAAAATTCAAAATTATGCATATAGAGAGAATCAATCATAATATATATATCCGTGCCATTATCTATACGTAATCACCAAAATACTTAATTAGTCATATTAACAATAATTGCAAGATTTAGCATAGTTTGAAATTTTAAGGTTGGAATATTAAGCAAAAGTTGAAGAGAATAAGCTTCACCACAATTTTAATAATAGGATATATATACTGGCGTTTTTATGGCACTGAGTGACCCTCAGATTGCATTTTTTTTAAAGTTAAATTAAGATTAAAAAAAAAATATATTTAGAGAACATTTGAAAGAACTTATTTAAATTTATCTTGAGATAAACACTCGTATAAATATTTGAATAAATTTATAAAAATAACTTATAATTTGTTTATAAACTATTTTTAACTTAATAAGTTGCCTATAGCAGATTATGAAATAGTATATCCTTTCTTTAGCTCCTAACAACCCCCTTCTGAAATTATGACATAACTTTTTGTATGACAAATACTTATTAAATAAGTATGCTTAGTTAAATTATTTACTCAAACGTACCCTTAATTATGAAGAGTGTATTGTGACTACAAAATTATCAAAAATAATAACATAAAATACAGTGTGAGAAGTTAAGTATTTAAAATAGTTATAACCAAGGATGGAAATAAACTAAACTAATAAGTTTTGCTTAAATTATCTAAGCCCGTTTGCCTTTCAAACGTCTTTGGAGCTTGAATATGACCTATAGAAGAGTTTTCCAGAAGCAGAGGATAACTTTGCCAAGAGAAAACAAAACACTTAAAATAATTATTTATGCTTTCACATTTGAATATTATGTAGTTTCATTTAATATATTTTGTAAAGTTGAGGTAGTCTATACTATATTAAATTTGTCAAACTGTGTCACTTTTTTTCCCACAGCATGGCACATAGTGTACGCGAGAGAATAGTTGAGCAACTTTTACTAAAGAGAGGATAAATTAAGTTTGTCTAAGGTGGTTTAGCTTTATGAGAACAGGAACCCAAAAGTATCCAATGAATGAAGGAATCAATTAAAAGGTTATATTCGACTACAAGAGACAAAATACATAAGAAAATGTTAGAAGAAACTATATAACATGTTATAATTAGCTAGAATCTTTTTAATAATTAGTGTTAAATATGTTTTTGGTCCCTGTAAAATTAGCGATTTTTGCTTTTGGTTCCTCTAAAATTTTTCTTAATTATTTCGTCCCCACAAAAATTTTTTGTTTGCAAATGGTCCTCCCACCAATCTGGAGCTGATGTGGCACACTCTCTATCCTAGTCATTTTACATACGTGGAATGTTTTAACCTGTTAAACATGTAATTAAGTAATTAAACTTGTAATTAACTCTAAATCCTAATTAACTAATTAAATGACAAAACAAAAACCCTAGAATTTGGTCCCGGTTACAAATCAGAAAATGTGGTTTGTGTGTGTGGTAACCCTAGTGCCTTTGCTCTCATCCCCATTCTCAACCCCCGTTTGAACTGTTGAAGCTGATAGACGTGCACGAGCGAGCAATGCAGTGAGGACGCGTGATTGCAGAAACAAAGGAAGTGTTTGTGTTAGTGAAGTGGACAAAGCGTGTGTGGTTTCGAGCTGGTTGTGGAGCGTACAGGTAAGGGTTTACTGTTGTTAGATTCCCTCGTCAGTTTTCATGTGTGTAAAGTAGTGGGGACCATGAGATTCTTAAATGTTGTGCGAAAGGTGCCGTTGTTTATTCACTTGGACCCTCTCATCCATTTTTAATAACTTCTTTGTGATGTATTGATTGCATGAACCAATTTTTAAATGGTTTCTATGAATGGTGGAGGTTTTTTTAATCGAAAAAATGCTTGTTTTATTTTGTAGGGATGTCTTTCTCTGTAGCCTTTCACGTGAAGGGTTCCTTTGTGAGTCACCCGAGACATTATTACAAGGGTGGAGAGGTACACGTAATCCACAAGCTAGATGAGGACAAATGGTCTTATTTTGAGGCAAGTGGAATATTGAAAGAGGACTTGGGGCTGTCTGGAAAGCTTACTCTGTGGTGGAAAGAGAAAGAGGATTGCTTTGAAGATGGTTTGAAGAGGATAAGAGATGACAAGGATGCTAACACAGTGGCAAAGTATGCTATTAGTAATCACTGTGTTGTTGACATATATGTCGAAGCTGATGTGCATGGAGGTAGTGGTCTTGGCCCTTTTGAAAATGTGGCTGGATCCTCAAGTGGCAGAGGGCAGAAGAGATCAGTGGGGGGAAGAAGGAAGGAAAAAAGGATTATGGAAGAAGAAATAGTGGAGGAAAGGGATGTGGACAGTGCAGAAAATGATGGGGATGATAGTGGTGACAGTGTATGTGATGTGCATTTTTCTGATAGTGAGGAAGAAAGGATAGTTAGCATGGATGATGGGTTTGAGTTTCCTACTATGGAGTCTGTGCAGACTGTTAGTTATGGATCACCAAAGGGGATGAGGAAGAAATATGTACCAGCAAAGAGGCCAATTGGAAAAGGAAGAAAGAAGTCAGTTGCAAGGAGTGATGGTGGCATTCACATTGCAGAGCCTGTTGTAGCAGGGGTTGAGTTTTCTACTCCATTATTGCTTGGCACACAACCTCATGGAGAAGGGCACGACATGGAGTATGATTATATTAGTGAAGAGCTGGAGACTGATTATGACAGCTCTGCAAGTGAAGATGGGAGTAGGCCAAGGTATGTTAGGTATAGGAAAGAAGAGATGTGCAGGCAGTTTAAATTCAGGCTTGGAATGGAGTTTGGTTCACTTAAGGAGTTTAAGGATGCCATTTTGGAGCACTCTGTGCTGAATGGGAGGGAGATAAAATTTGAAAAAAATGACAAGTTAAGGGTCAGAGTTAGATGCAAGCAAGAATGTGATTTCTTGGCATTGGTGAGTAAGGTTGGAGGGAGTTCTACCTATAAGATGAAGACTCTAGTTGACAACCACACTTGTGGGAGGGTTTTTAACAACAAAAATGCAAAATCCAAGTGGGTGGCAAATGCTATTGTTGATAAATTTAGGTATGGGCAGAATGTGAGGTTGGCTGATATCATTGGGGATATAAGGACAACTTATGCAGTTGGCATTTCAGTGGCTGTTGCTTGGAGGGCTAAGAAGATTGCAAAGAAGTTGGTGGATGGAGATGCTGAGAAGCAGTACAACATGCTATGGTCCTACAGTGAAGAGTTGAGAAGGGCATGCAGTAGGAACACATGCAAAATGCAAATAAACTGCCCACATCCCCCACTTATACCAAAATTTGGAAGTTTCTACTTTTGTCTCGAAGGTTGCAAAAGTGGTTTTATAAGAGGTTGCAGGCCATTTATAGGTGTGGATGGGTGTCACCTAAAAACCAAGTATGGGGGACAACTCCTGATTGCAGTGGGTAGGGACCCAAATGATCAGTACTTTCCACTTGCATTTGTTGTAGTGGAAACTGAGACAAAAGAGAGTTGGAGATGGTTTTTAACTCTCTTATTGGAGGATATTGGGGATGTGTCCACAAATAGATGGGTGTTTATTTTAGACCAACAAAAGGTACAATACTTTTATTGGGGCAGTTGCAATATGCTTTATTTTAAAAAGTAATTTAATGGTATGTGATTAACTTTTTTTTGTTGATATTGTAGGGTTTAATTCCCACCTTTGAGGAGATGCTGGGAGGTGTAGAGCATAGGTTCTGCCTAAGGCACCTCTATGCCAATTTCAAAAAGAAATTTGGAGGTGGAACCATGCTAAGAGATCTAATGATGGGGGCAGCCAAGTCAACATATGTTGAAGCTTTTCATGAGAAGATGGACCAGATCAAGGAAATAGATCAGAAAGCATTTGAGTGGCTGCAAGCTATCCCCACCAAAAGTTGGTGTAAGCATGCTTTTTCCTAATACCCTAGGTGTGATGTGTTGATGAATAACATTTGTGAGTCATTTAATGCTACCATTCTAATAGCTAGGGATAAGCCTATTATTACCCTTTTTGAGTGGATTAGATGCTATATAATGACTAGATTTGTTGTGCTTAAGGAAAAACTAGATAAGTATCAGGGTGAAGTTTTACCTAAGCCTAGAAGAAGGTTGAATAGGGAAATTGAACATTCTGCAAACTGGTTCCCTACTTGGGCAGGGGGTTTAAAGTTTGAAGTCACTCATAGCATGGAACCACAGAAATTTGTTGTTGATTTAGCAAAAAAATCATGCACATGTAACTTCTGGGAATTGGTGGGTATTCCTTGTAGACATGCAGTTAGTGCTATAAGTTATAATAGGGAGAGGCCAGAAACCTATGTGCACAAGTATTATAAGAGAGAGGCATATGAGCTAACCTATGGCCAAACAATCTCTCCTATTAATGGCCAAGACATGTGGCCTAAGGTCTATCAACCTTATATACTCCCACCCACTTACAAACAAGGTCCAGGTAGACCCAAAAAATTAAGAAGAAGAGAGCCTGATGAGGAAGAAACCCTACAAGGTTGAGGAGGAGCCACACAAAATATGCTTGTGGAAATTGTCAACAGTTTGGGCATAATACAAGAAAATGCCCAAAAAGACCTAAAGTGCAGAAAGAACCTGAGGCAACAAGTACTGAGAACAATGGCCCTGCAACATCCAATGCTCCACCTGAGGCAGTAAATACTGAGAACAATGGCCCTGCGGCATCCAATCCTCCACCTGGGCCAGAACCTGCTCAAGCATCTACTCACCCTAGTGTGACACAGGTAACATCTAAACTTACAAAATTATTGTAGGTAGAATTTGAAATTCATATGTTATTCAAACATCCTTATCTGTCCAGGACAATTTTGTGAGGACAAATGCTGCTCCTAGTGCCGCTAGTAATGCTACTACTGCTGCTGGTAAGAAGGGAAGATAAAAAATTGTGAGGACCAATGCTACTACTGTTGCTGGTAAGAAGGGCTCAAAGCCAAGAGGTGCTCCAAGTGTTGCACCTACTGTTGCTCCAAATGTTGCACCTACTGCTGCTCCAAGTGTTGCACCTACTGCTGCTCCAAATTTAGAAGTTGTTGCTCATCCAAATGTTGCACCTACTGCTCATCCAAATGTTGCACCAACTGCTGCCTCAAGTCATGTTACTGCTGCCTCAACAAGAACTGAACAGATTCATGTTTTGAAAAATATTCACAACACAACAATGTATATGCAGGAGAAATGTGGTCCACCCTTGCCACCTACTCTAGTAGAGACAAACAACATCCTAAGGGAGCTTATGGTACACCAAATTGATTACTGTTGTTGTTTTTTGTGGTTTCATTGTGTAACTACTAACCTCTGATCTTCATGTGACAATACTCAGGGAATTGCAGAGCAAGTCACAGCCGGGAAGCAATATGATTGGAAAAAAGTTGCTCAGCAATTAGGACTTACACAAGTTGAAGGCTACATGAATTTCATGAACTCAATTGTAAGAGAAATTAAAAACACTAATTTCTAATGTTCTGGTTTTTGAATATGTTAAGTAAAAGTCCCCAAAACTGATTTTTTTTGTAACTTGGTTATAGGATGAAGCAAAGAAAATTTGTGGTTTCAATGAAAGTGCACAAGCTGCAGCACCTGCTGCTCCTGCTGAGGAAGGAGGGACCCAACAATCTGAGGTGGGATCAACACACATGGAGTTCAACAAGCAGAAGTGACCCAGCAATTTAGAAGAACTTTTATTTTGGACATTTAGTTACCCTTTAGAATAGTAGGATCTCATGTCAAATATTGCTTAATCATGGTGCAAATGTATTTTGTTAAGTGTGGATGATGGACACCACTACTACTTTATTTCCAGTTTAACATTATAAGACAGTGTAACTGATTACTCTATGTGGTTTTTTGAAAGCAATATAAGTACTTAATGTATGGGATCAATTCTCTGTTTTTATGAAATCAATTAAAGTTGTTAATGTATGGGATCAATTCTGTGTTTTTTTGAAGAAAATTAAGTACTTAATGTAAATGATCATTTAAGAGAATCATCATTTAAGAATGACCCTTTAACAAAATGGATTATCAGAAGTGCCAAGATACATTTCATTAACAAAATTCCAAAGGCTACATCATCATCAAATAGTTTATAAGACAATACTCAAACTAACAGCAGAATGATACAACATTTCATTAACAAAATAGCCTTGAATACATTATCATTGGATTTTAGCCTACACCCTTTTACACATCCCTTCAAAATTCACCACTGTATAAACAGAGACTCTCATTGCTACAACCAACAACAGAATGATACAAGCAAATGCAGCCTTCAACTTCACCCTTTCATCACATAATTTCTTTCACAACTTTGTCACCTTCCTTTTCAGCCCCTCTATTTCATCTTCATAAAAATGGGAGTCCTCAAACCTGGGATGTTGCATGTCACACACTACCCCATCAGCCCACTTGAAGAAATTGCACGTCATTTGTCTCTGCAAACCCAGAAACAAAATTTCGTTAAACCAAGGGACCAAGACAAACCCAGAAAAATTTTTCATTATTCCCAGGGACCACAATATAGAAAATCCCCAAGTGTAGATTCTGGAAAATGAGAACAAAATAGAGACTTACATTCCAATTAGGGCATCTCCAAAACATTCTCCCAGTGTTCTTTGTGGATTTCGACTGCAGCAGCGCGACCTCCTCACCGCAATCACACAAGACCCTTCGCGCGAAAGAGGAGGAAGAAGAAGACTTGCAGGAAGAGTTGTGCTTGTCGCGAACGGAATCATTCCCTTTCCCTTTCATTGGAGCTCAACGAAGTGGAGAAATTAGGGTTCACAGCAGCAAAAGCTTTGAGTTCTCATAGTGAAGAAGATGATTTGGGTTCCCAGAATGAAGAAGATGATGTTGGGTTCTCACGTGACTCATTTGTTGGTGGTTTGTAATTATAAATTGTTGATTCCACATATGAAAATGTTTTCCACATAGGATTGTGCTGACTAGGAAGGAAGGGAGACAGGTCAGCTAATTAAGCACACTAATTACCCAGGAGGACCATTTGCAAACAAAAAATTTTTGTGGAGACGAAATAATTAAGAAAAATTTTAGAGGGACCAAAATAAAAAATCGCTAATTTTACGGGAGCCAAAAACATATTTAACCCTAATAATTATTATATAGATATAGATTTGAATTTAGTAGAGATGAATGAAAGTTTGACCCAAAGAAATACACAGCAAGTACAATCTAAAATGAACTCGATGTGAATTGCTTTTGGCACCTCCCTTTTTGCTTTTCACACCCCTTCCTTCCCACCATCAACCCCTCAACTCCTTTCACCTCTTATATTTTTTTTGTCACTTCTGGAAATTTGGTTTTGGAAGCCATTTTTAAAATTTACCTTCCGGAAACTTGTTTTCAGACGCCAATTTTTTTTTTAAAACTCAATTCAATTGAATATTTTGAATTTTACTCTTCTAAAATAAAGAGTATATTTTAAAGTGCTGAATTACAATAATTGAAGTGAAGAGTTGACACTGATAAAATGCATATACATATATAACAATTGTATGAAGTTAGTTTATCCTTCAAAGAATTAAAGTGCATCCCTCAGGAGCCAAATCCAAATGTTGGTCCAATGTTTCTTTCAAGTGCAATACACATGGAAAGAATGTTTGGAACATGAGAAAGCAAAAGAATGATCAGGGGGGAAAAATAAGACTTAGGTGTAATTATGCATTACCAATTGGTAACTAAGCACCCTTTTTGCTAACCCATGGTTTGATGACAGTAACAACGATGATCATAACAACGATGAGAAGTATTATGATTGCAATGCACATCCATTTTCTAGAGTTCCTTTGCAGTTTCTTTGCCTTCTGAAGGGCATTATTGCCTTGCTGCACGTGATCTACTGCACTTGAAACCTGATGCAAAAGGAGTAGAAACCAACTTTAATCACAAATATAACTCTCAACCAAACAGTTTTATTACAGGGACTAGCTAATTGCAATGACTTTTTTCTTTACTATTTTAACAACAACATAATATGCAGAGTGATAACCCCAAGGGGTTGGTCGAGTGGAGCAAGACAGGTCTCGTATCTGATAGGTCGCAGATTCGAATCCTCACTCGTCCCCTTGGGGTGAGGTAAAATGTAAGTACCTCTGTAAGTGCTCAAAGAGCCCGAAGCTTTCCCTGCCTTGGACTGGGGCACTATCCCCTCACCCTAAATTTAACTGCCATAAAAAAAATAATATGCAGAGTGATCAAAATACCTGTGTTTCTATGTTGTCAAGCATTTCTCCTTGTGCATCAACTAACACCGCAATATCCATAAAAATCTGTCAAGACATTGAAGCTATTATTGTCCAAACTTGATATATATTTCTCCATTCACATATCTTGTGTGTGTGTATGGCATATGCATATTTGTGCCAGCATATATCTAAATACATTTCTCAGAATAAATTATTCTTTTTCATATGGCAGCCTCATGGAAAGCAAAAGAAGTTTTAGCTTCCCACAGCCTACAGGTGTTGTTTTGTGATATATTTTAATATTTTATGGCTCTCACGTATGGATCACTTGCACAAAGTGTGCATCTTCCTCATGGATCACATGCACAAGCGTAATAAATCATGAATTTGTTAAAATTTACTTCACTGAGAAAAAATTTCTCATTAAGGTTAAGATGACTTTGACTCACTTTTCTTTCTAAAGTGAATTTCTCACTTCAAAAGAGCCAAATCTAATAGTACTAATTTTTTGAGCTTAATCATATCATACACATACATGCATCACAGTTAAACTAAATGAACAGACTAATTAAATACCTGTTGTAAATCAAGAAGCTTTCTCTCCATGTCTCTAACTGCTTCATGTCTCTCATGAATTTCTGCCAGTGTGTCCATTATCTACAAAGATAACTCAAATGTGTGAGAGGTGTAAACTGAAAAGGTAGATTGCTTAATATTCATGTTATTTGCCTATTGCCCAAGGAACATAAAAAAAGTTCCTCAGTCCCATAAACTAAACTATGTGGAAAGAAATCGAAAATGTATGGATGATGGAGGGTTTAGTTGAGTGGATGGTATTCAAGTCAATATTCAATAATAGAAAAAAATTGAATAGGAAAATGAGGAGTGAGTGAAGGAGAAGGTAAGAGGGAGGGATGAACCTGGCCTCGTCCCTGTTCCTGAATAGCTTTCTGGAAAATTTGTTCGTTATCTCCAGTCTCAATTAATCTGTCAATTGTCTGTACATTGTTAAATGATTAGAAGAAAAACTCCTAAAGGACATATTTCCTTCAATTAATGAAAAATTGGTGAAAAAAAAGTACCTCCTCATCAGCTCTCGTGCCCGTCACTGAGAATCATGAAAACCACGGAATGCAAGGAAAAAAAAGAACTCCACATCAAGTAAAATCCATGGCATCATCAAGACAACCACTAATAAGTAAACAATTCAAACCTGTAAAGACACGTCTCTCAACAACCTCACGATATTCTTGATGGATGGATTCTCTCAGGTTCTGCAAAGATTTCGAAAATGGGATTAAGTTGAAGAACAGATTATTTAAAAAGAAAATTCTCAAACAAAAAATGAGAGATACCTACCTGGAATTCAGCCATCTTGTCCTTCAGTTTCTTTTTTAAGGAACTGCAGAATAACAGAATACAAAAAAATCAGGTACAGATGAGATTGATCCAATAAAAACTTTAGTGACTAATAATAATGATAAAATAATGCAGAAACCCAAAAGTGTAATCCCTGTTTTAGGGAAATCCTCAGGTTTACTCCTCTTGATCCAGCATAGGTACATTTTATTTTTCCAATTTTCTTTTTTCTAGTACATGTGATGCGAGGTTAAGAGATACAAGAGAGTGTTGCTAGTGTTTCTCATTTTTAAATATACATTTATATTACTGATTAAATATCACACAACATGCCACAGACGAGAATATTTTAAACTCCAAGAGAGCCAGAAATTTAGTTGCCTTAGAAGTGGAATCTTGAAATCCAAGAGTCTTGTAGACTGGTATTGAATTTTATTTAAGTAAAGCTTTAAGTATCTAAAAGGTTATATTTATGTTGCGAGAACTTGAGCAATGACTAGTTGAAAAATTATGAAAACAGGGAGAATTACATAAAGTAAACTTCAGATGAAACGAGAACCTCAAATTTATGAAGTTAGTCTAAGGTATGACACAATAATAATGAGAAATGAAAAGCTGGATCATTACTGACAGGGTTGTTGCTGTTCTTGACCGGTCAGCAGCTGATCCTTTTCCACACCCAGGCTTCTGCCTATTTGCCAAATTCTATGACACAGAATGGAGTGAGAGGATGCCAAGTAGTTCATAGCAAAAATCTAAGTATTAAATAAAACACTGAAAGACATCCAGAAGAGATCTTACCTCTTTGTCGAGTTCTTCAATTTTGGTCTTTAAGTAATGTGCAGTTTTCTTAACTTCATCAACATCTTTCTCCATTCTTTGTTTTATACCTGCAGATAGATAATTGTCGGATCAAGCAGATTAATTAGTTACACTCATAAACTGCATTTATAGCCCCAGAACACCTATCTTCTAATGCGTCCTTTTATCTATCAGAAATGCAAATTTAACATCTAGAACCAGTCCTACCTCAGCAAATTCTTCTTCATAGCAATATCATAATTACAAACTATAAGTAATACTTAACAGGAAAATTAAAATTCATTTCTCTATCACATGCATATTTTACTTTATAATTATAATGCAATATTTTAATAACACCAACAACAAAGATTCATCTAAGGGTTGAGCAACTTACAAAAGGAGCACTAATTTCCACATTTCTCTGTGCCTCACAGTAATTTAAAAAATATATATGATAGGAGGGGTGTATGAATCAATTATTTTTCTTTTATCATTTTATGTTGATCATTAAAACAAGGAAATGAGACATGCAAAAGATATTTTGGAAAATGATAAAACAGGATTACACTAACCCTTCATAGCAGGTGCCTTGGTCACAGATTTGGACTCCTCGTGGGCATCCTGCATACAAGTTTTGCATAAATGTGGTGAGGACAAATTTCAAGTAATTTTTAGTTCATAATATAAATCGACAAGGAAGCACAATTCCTTTTGATCATTTGACAAAAAAATATATATTTACTTAAGGATCTGCTCTTCTAAATTCCAAAACAGGAGGAAAAACAGATTTGTTGTTTAGATTGACCATGGGAAAAAACCTTGTTTTTTGGGAGACCACCTACCCTTAAAAATAATATCACACCTCAATTTCCGGAGTCTTTATTTATCATATTGTTGTGACATTACTATTACAAAAATACTAGAGATCTTAAGGGTCATGATAAATTAACATAATTGATTCATTAGCACATCAAGCAATCAAAACTTGTTCTTTAAGTGTTCCAAGAGCACATAAGTAGTAGTCAAGTGTGTGAAAGATAGGTTACCTGGAGCTTTCTCAAAAGATTATCCAGCTTTGCATACTGTTTATCAAGCTCTTGAACCTATTAAAAATAAAGCAATGGGAACATTCAATGAAATGAGCAAAAAGGATTGAACATAATGTCAAAAACATCCACTTACAGTACAAGATGAATCAAGGAATAGGAATAAATAATGAAAGACAAGCTGACTAATGTTTTTTTACAGATATATAAAGATAAACACCTTTTTGAAGAAACTATCCAAACCCAGGTCTCCTCCATTCATTGCATATTCTCCTAATTCAACATCACCACCTCTGTGGCTTTGGCCACGTGGAATCTCAAACGATTCCTGAAAAAAGATAATCAAATTAATATATATGGCTCAACTCTAGATTGTGATGTTGCTATCTGCCATCCTTGGTAAACTATCCACAAACATCACTGCTATTCCACCAACCCATAAATTGAGAAAACATCACAATTGTCTACATTTACAACACATCACTAAAGCACACACAAACCTTAGATGCATGTAAAAATTCAAAGCATGACAAACAGAACAAATATTCTATTTTAAAAACTTTGACATGATTTACAAGACATTTAAGTACTATTAAGGTCTATATTGTGATAGGTATTTCTAAGACCTAACACAGGGGATGGATACTATGCCTTGAATCCTCCTTAGTGCACATGTATTTTGTTTTTGTCTCCTAATAATAGTCAATGGAAGGATTGAAAATTCAAAGTCAAATCCGTTGTACAAATCAAGTTGTAGTCTTAATTAATTGTACTTAATCAAACATATCAGAAATTGAGAATTGCAAATACAGTTCCCATGAACTTTGTAAATACCAAAAAAGGTCTTTCTTAAGCATTTGCTTCCCTTAGTTTTGACACAAAATGTACCCCAAAACTGCACACACAGATGCATGCACATATGCATACATGTGTGTGCATGCATGGACCTATTGTGAGCAGTATGTGAATCATTTAAGTCTTATATTTATCGGTTGCTGCCTCTGTAATGCACAGGCATTTCAATTCATAGCAAAAAGAAGTGAAGTATACTGTCAGTTCATAGTAGGTTATAGATTATAACACAAAAAATCAGAGAACATATTTTATATATCAGTTTTCAAGAAGTTCTTTGTTAAATATGCAGAAGGAAAATTTTTATTAAAAAAACCGTACAATGATATATTCAAAGTAAATAAAATTACGAAATTAGGAATATATATATGTAAATTAGGGAAACACAATGTTTCACTAGAAGTGCTGATGTTACAAGTATAATTTTAATTAGATCACAACTTAGCCTTCAAAGTCCTAAAAGAATATATTTTGAGTAAATGTTTTACCATAAAGAACGTCCACACTCCACTATAAAGCCATTTTTGGGATCTGGTTAGCACAAGAAGAGGCTAGCGGAAAAGGATTTGTATCGAAATCCAGTGAAGAACATCTTAAATGCTGCATCCATTATTTAATCATTATTTTATTCCAGATTGTTGACAAACGAAACTTAAAACCAGGTGGATACATAATTATAGATTAACTTAACTGTCACTGTCCATAGCAATCTTTATTATATTTGTTTTCTCTTTTTTCTAAATGGAAAATCATGAAACCATGAAGAAAAATGAATACCAATTCCAAGTCCAAGTCCAAAACTGGAACTTCTGAAAATTATTCAATTTGAGAAAACTATTAAGTCAAGTTCTGCAGCATAAAACATGAGATAGATACCCACCAATATTAACCACCAGTTATATATAACTCCATTTCAGCATGACTCATACAACGCAGAAATCTCAAAATTTTTACCAGAACCCACATTCTTCAAATCCATTAACTTTCACACATTTTCTTGGCAAGCAAACAGAAAAACCAAAGGCAAAAACCAAAGGCAAAAAACAAACACAGCTGAAATCTAGATTGCTTCATCATACGCAAAGCTAGATCTGAACAAAACCCAAAACATAAAACTTGAATCAACAATGGTGAAATGAAAAAAAAAAAAAAAAAAAACTATAGAAAGAGAAGGTGGAGAATAAAACATTACCGTTAGAAGATCGTTCATTGTGGAAGAAAGGTGAGAAATTCAAAGGAAAGAAGGGAATGTGAGTGAAGAAAAGGATTGGGAGCTGGTAAGGACCTGGTTAACAAAAAACCAGGCCATAGAGTTCCATTCCCTCAGAACCAAAGAAAGAAAGAAAGAAAAAGAACAAATGTGTTTTTTATTTTTTTATTTTTTTTCTTTCTTTTTTTTTTTTAATTTTAATTTCTTTCTTTGGATGTGTTGTTACTTGTTTGATAATGCAAATTGCAAAGTTTGGAAATGTAACTAACCACCAACCGAGACACACTCAAAACAGCGTTGGATGACAGATCATGATCATGATCATCAACGTGTTTTCATTTTTTTTTTTTTCTGGTTAGTTAATATTTATTTATTTTTCTCCATTTTCTATGTCTTTTTTTTTCTTAAAGAAATAAACCTCACACAATTTATGTTTTTTATAGGTATCTGAAAAGTTATTAATTTTTGTTAATTTTATTTAATGAATAATGAAGTATCGATTATAAAATTCTAATAAAATATTAAAATATCAATTACTTAAAAAAGAGTGTGATAGTGGCTGTCATGTAAGTTTACTCATATTCGTTTAATCTTTTTTTTGTCTTTTATCTTGTCCTTTTGCCTTTTGTTTGTTGCTTTTTTTATTTCTCGCCATGTTACCAAAAAATAATCTTTTTGTGTAAATATTCGTTAATCTTATGATTAGAAATTACAAGTCCAAATTGGACTTATAATTTTTTTTAACTCAATCTAATATATGAAAATTGATCTTCCAGGTTTCAAGCCGTCTTTCTTGGGGCAGAGTAGCAATTAGCAAATCAATTACTTAGCCTTCAAGACGGGGAGATTTCCTTAATTGACGTTAGATTGTGAAAGGAGAATATTAAATGTTTTCATTGTTTGGTTGGATGTCAATCCATCTATCTATTAATTTTACAACATCCACGTTGAAGCTCCCAATACCATTGTGCATGCACTGTTGATGGGGCTTTTTTTCTTATAAATTTATGGGACTGAATAAAATTGGGTCCATTTTTCATGTTTTATGGGCCCATTTCATTTGTTGCTTCCTATGACCCGTTATAATACTTGTTGACAAAAATATTCTTGTTGACAAGAAAGTATTGTGGGCATAAAATGCCAATGTGCCTTTTCATATGCATTTTGGATTACATCACTTTCTTGGGTTTCTAGGGTTTTGCAATATGTTTTACACAAGCAGATTTTAGTAATTTTATTTTGCTTTTGAGTGAAATGGATGAGAAATGATTTTATGAAAACTTTTTAGTTAAGAAGTTCTAAAAAAACTTTCTGAGTCTGACAATTTTAAATTTATGATTTGTTAGGAAACATGGTTTAGAGAAGAGAATATAGATAGATTTGGGAGAAAAGTTAAATTATATTGATTGAATGATAAAAGTGAAGTTTACAAGCATGAGACTTATATACCTAATGTAACAAATTAATCTCCAACTACTTTTCTAATCAATAGAACTAATATCTTTTTAGTGATTTTTATATCTCCAATAGCCCTCACAAGTCAAAGGTGTTAGTAAAGAATATATCTGAGCTTTCTGTGAGGACACAAGTATAACAAAAAGCTAAAACGCTTACTGAAGGCTCACATGAGAACATGACAACGTTCTGTGTGGGGACACAAGCAAGATAAAATTTAGCAATATTTTTGTATAGTGTGTGTGAGGACATCCAGAGTTATTTTGTTCCACATGTATTTGACAACATCTATATAACTAGATTTCTTTTGACTTTTAGTTTTTGGTCATTTATTCATTTAGGGGTCATTTGGAGTACTTGCGAGTTTTCAGTTTTAGTTTTCAAAAAATTTCAACCAAGTTTTTACAACTAAAAAATGAAAATTAAAAACCACTTTTTGTGGTTTTCAAAATGTCCATTTTGAAAACCATAAAAAAGTGGTTTTTAATTTTTAGATTTGAGTTGTAAAAACTTGGTTGTGATTTTTTGAAAACCAAAAACTGAAAACTCGCAATCACCCCAAATGGGGCATTACATTTCAGTTTTGAAAACCACAGGCTCTCTCTTTTCTCTCTTCCTCCCAAAGATCAAAACCAAGTGAAAGCTAGTGTTTAAATCTATTAGAGTCTCTTATTGAGTTTGTCTTTCCTTTCTCTGTTCTCTTCTCCATTGTAATGAGTTTCTAAGCTTCTTAGTTTAGGGATTGGGGAATTTTTTTATTCAAACTCTAATTCCTATTTTTTATTTCAATTCAGTGAATTGTGATTCAATTGCATTATTTTCTTATACTCTTAATGTTTTATTGAATTGATCAACCAATACATGAACTTAGAGTGATTCTCACAATTGGAAAATTGGGGAAAAACTTGGATCTGAAGTAAGCAACATAAGAATTTAATTACCTAGGGATAAAATTGATTCTTGTGTGATCTTTATCAATTATTGATACTAATTCATGTCTCAATTGAGTTCTGATAAACTATTTTATATATTTTATTTTGGGTATTGAGTTATTTGACATTTATGGTCATTATTATTTGATATCTCACTTATTTTCCTTTATTTTGTCACAAAATTAAAAAGGAGATTTGATTAGATAGAAGAGAATCTTTAGCAAGATCTGGCCAAGAAAAGTAGATTTAATGAAATAAAAGAAGATTTGGTGAGATAAAAATAGAATCTTCAGGGATTTGATTAAGAAAAGGAGATTGGATAAAATAAAATGATAATCTTTCACAAGATTTGAAAAAAGATTATTTTTTTATCTATCTTGAGTTTCACTTTCAGTTTTCAAATTTAGAAAGATAATAAAAGAGGAAATAAAATTATAATCAAATTGTGATACTTGCAACTCTTATAAAAGGCATCTATGACTGAATCAATCGAAATTCATCTATTCATCTTCCTATTCTCTCGTCTTCTCAAAGTTCTTCAAGTGCGGTGACTTTTTCACAATGGGATTTAGTAAACTCTTGGAGTGAAGCAATTTTGTCAAAGAGGTTTTTCTCTTCTAGTATTTCCTAGTAGTTATGGAATTCTTATAGGGATTTTAGTTTTAGCTGATTTATATTTTATTATGAGTAACTAATTACCTAGCCAAGGGGCTACGGTCGATCTTAAGTTGTGAACTTGATTTGAGCCCATTTTCCCTTTATAAATTGTAGTTTTCTTTTATAATTGTGTTTTCCTTATTGTTTTATTATATCAAGAATTGATCACCCTTGGTAAAATCTTAGTTGGTTGCGTAATAGGCGATCGTGCCATTATCAATTAACGATCTATAAGGTAAACTGGATCTAGGAGTTTGTAGGATCAATCTTACTCCTAGGTTTCCAATCAGTTATTTTAGATTAACAAATTTATTGGTTCTTTATGCTTTTCTTAATTTTGTTATCTTGCATGATCATTGGGGATTTTGTAGGATCAATCTTAATCTTAGGTTTCCAATCAATTATTTTAGATTAACAAACTTATTGGTTCTTTATGCTTTTCTTAATTTATTATCTTGTATGATCATTGGGGATAGTGTTTTAAGGGAAGGATTATCAATATTGCATGATCATTGGGTATTGATAGTATTAGAATAAGTGATATATTTTCACAATTAGCTTGACATATTTATAAGGGAAATTGGGGGGAAAATCTAGTAAGTACTTAAGTGAAACCAAATGCCCTTGGCACTTCCATAACTGAATCATCTTAATTGTCCTTGCTTACTTCTTTGTTTAACTTTCTTTCTCTCTTTGCTCATTTAATTATTATTTTTGTTCAAAATCTTAATATTTCTCTCCCATCTCATTATTATGAATTTAATTTAATGGGAAAATATATTTTTCGTCCCTATAGTTTTGGTTAACTTTGGTCTTCATCCTTATACTCTAAATCCTTTGTTTTTTTCGTGGTCCCTGACCATTAGTGAGATCTGTTAACCTGATGAGCTGGCTAATAGAAGTTACATGACAGCCTCAATAATGAGTCCCAAATAACTGGCTCATCTCATTAATCATTTTTTTATTAATTTTAATTATTAAAATAACCTCAATTACTAAATCAGGGTGTTTTATCTGGTAAAATTGCTGAAGTGAAAACCCTAATTTAGTAATAGAAGTTATTTTTAATAATTAAAAGAACCTATTTTAGTAATAAATGTTATTTTTAATAATTAAAAATTAGTGAAAAAAATGTTAATTAAATGAGTCAGTTATTTGAGATTCATTATTGAGGCTAACATGTAACTTCTGTTAGTCAGCTTATTATGTTAACAGATCTCACTAACGGCAAGGACCACAGTTTAAGGGTTTAGAAAGTCTAGGAACAAAAACACATGATTTAAAGTACATCGACGAAGACTAAAATTGACCAAAACTATAGGGACGAAAAACATATTTTTCCCTAATTTAATTTAATATTGTTAATTAATCTTCGTGGGATGATACTTGGGGTTTTAAATACTCCAGTTTACTTTATTCGACGGGTACACTTTCCTGTAAATAAAACTCACAACAAGTTCACCTAAGGAATTAAGGTTCTTAATTGATTGATGATATAGAATTAACTCACTAAGGAATTGGGTTTAAACTATCTTAGTGAATTGGATCATGAAATGAATCATAATCATTAAGTTGAACATTAAATTTCATAGAATGAGAATTAGAAGGAACTAACCCCTAACCACTTTGTTGATACTGTTTCTTCACAATTACTTTTCTGTATGAGTTTTACATTTCAATTGATGCATTTGATTTCTCTCTATTCAACTAGATAAATTCCCTGTAGTTTGGTATTTGATTTCTCAATCCCTGATGGACAATACTCCATTCACTATTGATTACTTGTGATAATTTGGTACGCTTTCCAAACTCTTATAAGTAGTTAAAACATTTTCATCAGTGTTTGGTAAGGTAACTTTTTTAGGTAGGCACTAGTTTTTCTTGAGAAACGACTTTCAATCAAATCATTATTTAATAACCCTCACTCTTCATTATTTAATAATTACTGATGTCCTTATTTGACATTTTACCATTTTTAACTAGTAATATCAAACACTTTCAATCAAATTAACTAATTTATCAACATTTAACTAACTTTTCAGCTTTCATCTAGCTATTTAGCTAATTTTATCAAACACACTCTATCAGCATTATAAGCACCATATATATAATAATCAATATACTTCTAATTTAAAAAGTTAATTTAATACTACATCTAAAAAACATAAGACTAAAATTATCAAAGACTAAGAAAATGCATTAGATTATGTTAATAGTAAATAATAATGTTATAAATTTAAGTTTTTTTCCACAAATATCCTAAATATTGAATGCTTGAATAAATGGATACCTTATTAACCACTTACACATTTCATTTTTAATTAATTATTTGGCATTTTTGCCAATTATTACATCATAAACATTAACAATCAGTGATTCCCACGCATGGCACGCGTTAACGAAAGCGCACCGTGTAAAAGTCTGTCACCGAGTCGATTGAACTCGAACTTTTGTGTCCATCAATGATCCATCTCTTTCTTTCCCCGGAACACGACAAATTAAACACAAGTAAACATCCCTGCCTCTTTATTAAGGTTTCCTTTTCTATGCTATGATCAATCATGACTGAGTGTAGATACTAGATAGTTAGTTCCAAATACAATACGTATACCCACCCAACTAACTCTCTTCTTCTGCCTGCCGTTTCATTTCTCAGAACTCACAACACCAAACCATTCGCTCCTCTCTTCCGGTATATATCCTTTTATTTCTCTTCATTGATTTATTAATTCAGCTCTATTCAATTCGATGAAGCTCAATTTATGCTTGATTAATTCAAATCGATCAATCTTCTTGCTCTTTTTTTCTTTTTATGTGATAAAATTAGGAATTACAGGACCAAATCGATCAATTCTTGTATTGAGGTTATGACCTTGCGTTTTGCATCCTCTCCTCTGTTCTGTTCTGTTCTGCTTGCTCTTTTGTTTCGGCCATATCTATGTGTAGTTTTGGATTGATTTTGGACTTGTTGCTCTCTCGTATCCCTAACTGGTAACTCATCAGGATTCATCATGTGACTGAATGATTATAGTAGTTACAACTCAGTTTCTAGTTGACTGAAGCTAACTTTGAGAGTTGGCCAAGGAAAAACTTGTTATAAGAAGTTTCTATTGAATTTTTTATGTAGTTTTGGGGGCTTGAGGATTTACAGACAAATAATATAACGAAGGGTTGATTTTTCTGTTCAGTTCTCTGTATAAAGAGTTTGCCAAAAAGGACTTTTTGCGTGAGTGTACTGCCAAGAAATCTGGCTAGAGTTTCTTTTCCTTTTCTATGTTATCCATGATACTCCTCAGATCCCTATATGCTGATTGCTGGGCTACTTTTCTTAGCGTCAATTAAATTGACTTTATCTGTTCCATATTGTCTTAATCCAGAATGCACTATATTGGTAATGAAAGGTGAAAGTAGAATTCTGAAAAGCATCCACTAAGACAATGAAGCTGAGTGATATGAGTAACTATTGGCAAATAAGCCATGTTTTCATTTTACTTTGGATTAGTTGACTGTTTTAGATAGATAAATGTTAGTAGCTGAAATCATTTTAGCTGTGTTTGATAAAATGGTTTTTTTAGGTAAATACTAGTTTTTTAGTAGCTTTATTTGAGAAGTTACTTAAGAGTGCGTTTGGTAAAACTAGCTGAAAAGTTGACTGAAAGCTGAAAAGTCAAGATTTTCAGTTAGTTTTATCAAGCACACTCTTTAGTCAAAAACTCAGAAACTTAACAAACCAAAAGCTCAATTCCAGCCAAATGGTTTGCTTGGTATTTTTACTTGAATATTAAAAAATTTATAACTTTAGTGTGGTTATAAGTTTTAGGAGCATTCTTTTAGGTCAAAATATCAAACCAAAAACTAGGTGTTCTGTTTCTTTTAAAAACATTAATCTCCTAGGCATTGTTTATGTTTAATTTGTCTTATTAGTATGTCCAGTGCAGTTAATGGAGGTGTAAGTGGTATTTATAGTTCCACAGTAAATAATATCTTCATAAACCATGTTTGATTAAACAAATTATGGTTTATCATTGATGTTCCTTGTTTGGAATCTATAGCTTTCTGTTTTGTGCTTGGATGTACCATGAAAAGTTGTAGTCAAAACTAATAAATTATGACCCCATGCATAAGAGTTCAATTGTAGTAATTTGTGTGGTTGCATTTGGTTAGTAGCTTTTGTTTACCAATTGAGTGGTAGATTGTCTTGTATATATTGGGCAATATCATGGATCCTATGCAAATATTTTAGTAGTTCAATTTTAGTTTTTTTGGTGAATTTGCTCTTGGGTTCATATACTATAATATTACTTCAATGTCCAAATTGAGGAAAAATTGCTCACTTTAACTGATTGATTACTGGTTTTTCTGGCTTTTTGTGTCTTCTAATTCTAGGTCTCCCAATTTAAGAATAGTGAACAGTCTGTATATCCTGTTAACGTTTTTAACATTTTTTATATATCAATATGTCATTCTTATCATTAACACTGCATCCTGGTTGCCATGTAGAATATGCTAAAAGAACATGACTTGATTGATTCTTGTTTGCTCAGCCTGGATTTGTTATTGTTGATTGATTCAGCGTGTTGGTGTTTATATAATGTCAAGCTAGTAATCATATCAAGCAATTTGTTGTAATTAATGGTTTTGCATGTATATGTTTTTGGGACCTGACAGATTCAACAAAGATTTCTGCAACATCACTGTCTGGTGGTAATCTAAATATGGAAGACAAATCTACTATCTCTCTTAAAATCAAGACTGAGGATAAAAACACAGGTGATGTGAAGGAAGATAAGAATGAGTTAGAAGTAGAAGTGAAGGTGAAGAACAAGTCACTTGAGAAAGAGAATAAACATAAGGATGAAAAGAAGGCAAATGATTTAGAAGATAAAGACAGGGATGGTAATGAGAAGAAACAGAAAGATAAGGAGGAGGACAAGAAGAAAAAGGAAAAGAAAGAAAAAGATGACAAAAGTGGCACAAAGAAGGACAAAGAGAAAGATGATGTGAAGGATGGTGAAGAGAAGACAGAAAAGAAAGAAATGGAGAAGAAAAAGGAAAAGAAGGACAAGGGTGAAGTAGACACTGAGAATAAAGAAGGGAAAGACAATGAAGGTGATAATGGTGAAAACAAGGAGAAGAAGAAAAAGAAGGACAAGGATGAAGAAATTGAAACAAAGAAGAACAAGGGGAAAAAGGATGGAGGAGAAGGAGAGGATGGTGAAGAGAAGGAAAAGAAGGCCAAGGAGAAGAAAAAGGAAAAGAAGGACAAGGATGAAGAAAGGGACACATTGAAGGAAAAGGGAAAAAATGATGATGGTGAGGATGATGAAGAGAATAAGAAGAAGAGTAAGGATAAGAAAGAAAAGGAGAAGGACAAGAAAAAGGAAAAGAAGGACAAGGATGAGAAAGTCAAGCTAGAGAAGGACAGTGGAAAAACTGATGAAGGAGAAGATGGAGAAGAGAAGAAAAAGAAGGATAAGAAGAAAAGGAAAAGAAGGATAAGGGTGAGGAGGAGGATGAGGAAGAAGAAGGTGAGAAGGATGGGAAGAAAATAATCAAAAAGAAAGAGAAGAAACCTGAAGAGGAAGGTGGCAAGGGTGTTACTTCAAGGGAGGTAGCTGAACAAAAAATTGAGGAGGAGGAAGAGGGGGCTGATGAGAAAAAAGATGATGGGAAGGAAGAAAAAGAGACGAAGCAGAAAGAAGACAAGGACAAAGGTGGGAAGAAGAGAAAGCTGAGTGGAAAGGACAAGTCCAAGGATCTCAGCAAGCTGAAGCAAAAGCTTGAGAAGATTAATGTAAAAATAGAAGCACTTCTTGAAAAGAAGGCAGACATAGAAAGACAGATAACAGAAGCCGAAGGTAATGTAAATGTAGCAATCGAGAAGGCCAAGGAGGTGGTGGAAGAGTAGCCATTCATGACTTTATTAGCTTGCGGACGTTGTATAAATGAAGCTAAATCAACAGTTATAGGTGAATAAACTTGTCTTCTGATTGAGTGATAAACGAAACCATACATTTGCACTCATTTTCATGCTTCATCCATTTTGATTTCATTCTCTAATCTCAACCAACATACTTTCTGAGTGAAAGATTATCACCTTGTCATTTTCCTATTCAGTGGAAGCACTACTCAGTAAACAAAGCTATCTTGTACGTGGCAATTCATTTCTGCAACCGCAGAGTGCACTACTAGGATGCTACGTTTAATGACTGAAAAGATCAATAACGAATAATTATTGAGATTAATTAACAACTGCATGTGGTAAGTGTATAATATAAGTTGAGCCGTGCTAAACTGAGGTAGCTCATGCTTCATGCCTGTCTTGATATGTTATTTTTTGGTACAATAGATGTGAGTGTGACCTTGTCTTTCATATTCTATGATAATTATTTACTGTTTGTTTTATATTGTAGAGAAACTGAAAAAATAAATAACTTTTGGGGACAATTTTTTAGATTTAGAAATTAAAATCTATACTTTTCTTTCTTCTTTTCTTTTTATTCTATCACCAAAAGAAAAATTGTATACTATATTTAAACTTTTGAAATAGAAACGCATTTCAGCTCCAAGGCCAGCTTCCATATACTGTAATGCAAGGAAATTGATCATTACAATACATTCCTGCAGTTAAATACAATGGATCACTGCATAACAGATCATGATCCTCTAAGGAATTCTAACACTACATCATTTACTCTGGGATGGATTTGGATCCCATATATGCAGTTGAAAAGTAAACTGCAGGATCTCAACTCTTCAAAGTTCAAACCAATTTCATTATATGATAAAATATTAAAAATAAAATTTACACTTTGATTTCAGCCATTGGATATCTTCTGTATCCATGCAGTCTGTTT
Organism: Sesbania bispinosa; assembly: GCA_026901365.1. NCBI lineage: Eukaryota > Viridiplantae > Streptophyta > Magnoliopsida > Fabales > Fabaceae > Sesbania > Sesbania bispinosa. The sequence continues at coordinate 251,589 of QLOH01000476.1, read as the reverse complement.
CTAAACTGTAGGTGATCCAATTCCCTCTGGGACATCCTGCTGATTGCTGAAGTGCAATAACACAACCTTCAAAAGAAACTTTGATTTATATCTTGTTTGCTTTAGTTGCAGCTAGGGGTGGATGATTTATATCTTGTTTGCTTTAGTTGCAGGCTTGCAGCTCAGTGCAAAACCAAGTTATAAAAATAATGATGTATTTATTTGTAAATTATTTTAACTAGCAAATATTTCATTCACTGTATAATCAATTTTATTATTATTATTGATAAAATGGAGGGGACAAAGCCCCACTAGACCAAACAAAGTCTAGGAAAACAAACACCATAAAGATCAGAAAAAACAAAAAAAGAAACAGAAACAGGGGGAGCAATAAGGACATGCAATCCTAAAAGATAAGAATGTCCCAAATCAGCAAGACCATCAGCTACAAAGTTCCCTTCACGATAAACATGAGAGACATAAACATGCCGAATCCTCTCCAAATCTCTACAAATAGCAGAAACTAGACCAAAACAAGGATGATTATGCGAAACACCCTTCTTGACAAAATTAACCGTAGTAATTGAATCACTCTCAAACCAAACATTCGTTTCCCCCTAATGAAAGAAACATGAGATCCATCCTTAAAAGCCCATAATTAAGCTATTGTAATAGAAGTAGAACCAATGTTACGAACCAATCCAATGAGCCAATTCCCCATGGTATCACGTAGAACAGCTCCACTAGAAGCACCCCGAGAATTAACTGAACCATCTAAGTTCCACTTCACCCACCCATCCACAGGGGTAACCAACCCACATGCTTATAAACAGCTTTTTGACCGTACAGGGGTCAAAAATAAAATTAATTGTCGAAATAATGTGGTTGAAACATTATTTACTTTGTCTGGGGTGGAGAATGACAGCGTGGCTTGGGTTGGTAGAAGGCGCTAATGGAGAAAGCGTCTTACGTTAAGGAGACTGATAGGAGGCGCTAAAGGCTCGAGCGCTTTACATGGGAGGCGCTAAAGAGTCTAGCTCCTTATGTCATCTGGACACAAGGCGCTGGAGGTTTTGGCGCCTTACATGTGGCGCCTTTCTGTCACGCGCTTCCAACTTATCCATCAGTCACCAAACCCCTGCCGCGAATATATTCGCTGAAGCGAATTCAGCGAATATATTCGCGAGAATATATTCGTTTGAGTGTGTATCTGGGCATTGTAATGAGGCTTTTAAGAGTGTATAAATAGAGCTGTGAAGAATTTCATAAGGTAGCAACGTTATTCTGTCTGTGTGCTTCTATTATAATTGTTAGTTGTTTGTGTTGGTATAAATTGTGTTTGTATTTTGATATTTGAAAAATGAGCCAAATTATTACTTTTGTTTATTGGAGTGGTAGAAAATATGAAGGTGTTGAGGGTATAATGTTTGAAGGTGAAAAGAGATCTATTCAGATAAAACGTGGAATCAGTTTTGATTTGTTGAAAAGAAAGATTTTTAAAAAATTAAATCTTTCAACTAATCAAACTGTTTCTACTTTGACGTGTAGATTTTTAGTATCACAAAATCCAACCAAATATACAGGTCTTCGGATATGTGACGATGAAGATGTGGAATGTATGGTCCAAGCTTTTGAGCAGCAGTCGTTGATGACAGTGCTTGAATTATATGCAGACATTGACAATGTTGGCAGTTCATCATTACCTGAAGAACATTTTCATTTGGATACTCAACTGTCATTGGGGATTGAAGATCAATGCATACATCAATCTGGTGGTGTAACGGTCGATGAGGATATCAACAATGCGGAACCTGAAGGTGAACAAAATGATGTTTTTTTTAACATGGATATGAACATGGGGTGCGAGGATAGTGACGATTTGAATGAGGAAGCCGAAGTCCCTGAGGGGGATTCATCTGATACAGATGTTGAGGAAGACTTTGATGCAAATACTGATCATGTCATGCTCCCGACGTTTACGGTGAATTCACCGGATTCATTGTCTTATCGTGAACACAATGAACGTCAAGAAGGTAAATAGTTACTAATATGTTAATTTTCCTATTTGTTTTGCCATCGTTACTGAATGCAATTTTTTATATGTATAGGTGCAACAGTAGATCCTTATTGGAATTTAACCCTGCATTATAAGTTTGTAAATTGGGAGCACCCTGATGAAGAGATACAGCTTGGTGGGTTGGAAGTTCCTGGATCATGGCGATTAGGAGATGAATTGTATGTTGGATTACAATTTGATAGCAAACAGGCTGTCCAGATTGCTGTGAAGCACTACTCCATGAAGATACACCAGACATTTTTTGTGGTGGAGTCAAAGCGAACTTATTTGACCTTGAAGTGTCCAAACTATTCACAAGGTTGTCCGTGGCGGATGAGAGCAATGATAGGTAAGAACTCAAATAAATGGGTCATTTCTAAATGGGGTGGTCAACATACATGTATGAATGCAATGCTATCTCAAGATCACAGAAAATTGGATTCTGACTTTGTGGCCTCCTGCATCTACGGTATGATGTTTTCATTTGATACAATTTTTTTGGATAGTCAAATTTTTTATACTAATTATGAATACATGGCCTAATGTAGGAATGGTCGGCGTAGATCCATCGGTCCCCATTGCAATGATACAAGAAAGGATTAATGGGCAATTTGGTTATTCCATCTCTTATAGAAAGGCTTGGAAAGCTAAACAAAAAGCTATAGTGAAGGTGTATGGCGACTGGGACCAGTCATATGCAGCATTGCCTCAATGGTTGGAGAAGATGTTGTTGTATTCCCCAGGATCAAGTTATAAAATTGAGACAAAGGAATTTGTCTTTGACAATCAAGTGGACCCTCGGTTCCGTACTTTTCACCGAGTATTCTGGACATTCAAACAATGTTGTGATGCATTCAATCATTGCAAGCCAGTTATACAGATTGATGGGACATTCTTGTACGGGAAATACAGAGGTACGCTATTAATAGCTACAAGTCAAGATGGAAATACTTGTTTATTGCCAATTGCATTTGCTATTGTTGAAGGGGAGACACTAGAGGCTTGGTCGTGGTTTCTGAGTAATATACGTGAACATGTCACACAAAAGGAAGGTATATGCCTCATATCTGATCGACATGCAAGCATTAAATCAGCTGTCGGAAGGTCCCCTGCGTGGCAACCTCCAAAAGCATATCATGTTTATTGCATTCGCCATATTGCCAGTAATTTCAACCACAAGTTTAAAAATACAAAATTGAAAGCAGACTTACTGAAACTAGGTAAAAAAGCCTATGATATATTTTGGTTTGTTATTATTTTTGTATTACATGTATAATCGGATTCTTTCCTAATGCAGGGTATACACCATGTGTTCATCATTTTGAAAGGAACCTTAACAAGTTTCGTGAAGTAAGTCCCGAAATCCAAAGGTGGATTGATGGAATCTCAAAAGAAAAATGGAGTTTGGCACATGATTACGGAGGACGCAGATATGGGCACATGACAACAAATTTGTCAGAGGCGGTGAACAAGATACTGAAAGGTGCTAGGAATTTACCGATAACCGCATTGGTGAAGTGTACATATGCAAGACTTGTTGAGTATTTTGTTCAACGGGGAGGTGAAGCAAGGTCTGAGTTGGCTTCTGGGCGGAGATACTGTAAAAAGTTTATGGTGTTGTTTAGTAAAAATCAAGAGGATGCTTGTTCTCACAGAGTTCGTCGATATGACATCCAGTCGACCAAGTTCGAAGTTGAGGAAGCATTCAACCCTGTTACACAACAGGGTGGTCATATATGGGCAACAATCTTAAATCAACGTTATTGTGAGTGTGGAGTATTCCAAGCCTTTAGATTCCCGTGCTCACATGCCATTGCCGCATGTTCTGCTGTGAGCATTGATTTTTATCAATATGTTGATCCGGTATACTCCATTCACAATATTGTTGAAGCTTACTCTGGACAATGGTGGCCTATAGGAAATGAAGACAACATGCCAGTTTACAATGGTCCTTGTATTATTCCTGATGAGTCAACCATGCGTGGTAAAGGTCGACCGAAGTCTACACGCATAAGGAATGAAATGGACTGGAGAGAGTCTCAAAGCTCACAGAGGTGTAGCCATTGCCAACAGTCTGGTCACACTCGTCGAGTTTGCCCCCGTTACTTAGAAGAGCGTCAGGACCAAGCACCTCCGTGATATTCTATTTCTTATATTTGATGTTGTATTAAAAGTCATGTTGTATTAAAAGTTTATGTTGTATTAAAAGTCATGTTGTATTAAAAGTCATGTTGTTTTAAAAGTTTCTTGTGGTGCAATGCGTAAATGAAAACCGTAAAATCGTTAAGATTAACACAACACTAAAATAAATATATTACATAGGTTTTTACATGTTGGTGCAATGCGAAAATAAATTTAATTATTTGGAGACCAAGGGGAGAGGACACAATGGCGACGCCTATTCCTAGCATCACGTGGTGGATTTCTTCTAGGCTCTTGGTATCCCCCTTCCGTTACATCATGAAATGGACTCTCTTCTTCAGCAAAAGCTTCATTCAGATTAAAACCAAGGCCAGGTGGTTCTGGCTGCCTAGAAGAAGAGGCTCCATATGTTAACCCTCCTGATGCTGGAGACATAAGTGGAGCATGTTGCCAGGGATGAATCCACCCACCAGGAGCTGTTGGAGTGTCAGCCGTAAAATTATACATCGGAGGGGTACATTCTACCGGTGGTGATGGCACATAACAATCCCCTGTAGGAAAGGGCGGTGGATCCATTGTGTTCGGTGTTGGAATGTTCCTGGTAGTAGGGTGGGATGCATAATAATACGTTGAAACTGGATCGAATGGTTGTACTGGAGGAACATAATACATTCCGGGCTGAGGTTCTGGTGGTGGAGGAATTGTTAATTGTTCATGACCCACTCTCCGTCGACGTCGATGTAGTCCTTGACCTTCGATTCGTCCAACAGGAATGTCATCAGATACTTGTGCTTCAGGTGCAGGTTGGAAAGGGGACGGCGCCGACACTGCCGGCACACTGATCCGATCTATTTGTTTGCAAATCTGCATACAATGACGGATCTCGGATCTCATATTCTCAAATGAGAAGCAACTTTCTCCTTCACTTGTCACAGTGAAATACATTCGTTCCAAGCTATCCTCCTATAAATGCAAAGCAAACGAATAAATTCAAAATTCAAAAACTTAAAAACAAGAAATTGTATATAAATAAAAACACATACAAATATTCTTACCATGTTACCAGTTTTTGCGGCTGCTTGAGTAATCCAACGTCTGGTGTGATTCTTATACCAAACCATATACTCAGAATTAGATGATATATCCCCTTCCATTGGTGCATTGGTCCAGATGTAATTCCATCTGTCATCCCATTGTTGAATATATATGGCATGTTTCAAACGCCAATTTTGTTCACCCTTTCCTTTTAATGTTACATCGTGTAACTTATCTGGTTGGGAGGGAGGTCGAGGAATATGTTGTTGCATGCCAAACTGACGCATGCATCGGTCAGGTTGATGCCACTCGACAATATGGAAGCATATAAGTGGTACCATTGCTGTCCATATCTGATGTCCTTCCAAACAGTATGGTGGAAGTTGACCCATTATTTCTTGAGTATATGGTACCCATACAATCTACATGGAAAAAGAATGAGTTAATTTTGTGTGACATTTATTTATGTAGAGACTAGGGAAAAATACTAACATCTGTTAACTCCATCTTATCAAAAATGAGTCTGTAGTCAGCAACTGACTTGTGGTGAACAATGTATGTCTGACCACCACTCCACCTGCTCATTACCATAAATACAAAATACATATCACATACTTATAAATCATATATTTAAACTGAAAAAATAATAAATTATTAGAGCATTGTGTACCGTGCACCGAGCGGCAAATCATCTTGCTCCATATCAGGTGCTTGAGGCGCAATGCAAGGGAAACATGACCATGCCCACAGCTGTACGAGTACACAGGCCCCACCAATCTCCTTTCGGGCATAATCGGTGGCCTTACATAATTCACGATACAAATAACTGAGCACTGCGGACCCCCAACTATACGTGCCGGCCACCTCTAAATCCGCAAGCAACGCTAAATATCTCAAGGATACAAAGCGACCTGAATGATCTGGGAATAATAAACCCCCCATTATACGTAAAATGTAGGCTCTAGTAAATCTTTGAACTTGAATTTCATTGTGGGCGTGTAGCGCGAAATCACCAAAATGTTGGTCAAGCCACTTCATTCTAAGTCTACCACCGTTCAGCTCCTCCTCGGGCGGGGCTACCCCCAACAACTCATGTACTAGGGGCTGCCAGTTACCAAATGTTACGCCGGTAACCGCTTCACCATCCACTTTGAGGCCCATTTGTATGGCAACATCCTGCAGACTAATGGTGCACTCCCCCGATGGCATGTGAAAAGTATGAGTCTCGGGTCTCCAACGTTCTACCAGAGCCGATATTAATGTATGCTCAACTTGAAAAAAATCAAGTTGAGACACACCATAAAACCCGGACTGCCTTAGGAGAGGTATAATTTGAGGAGGAATGAGCTCACCACGCATTTGTCGGTCGCCCGCTCGCCTAACATGTAACACTCTATCATTTTCACCGTTCCAAATGCACTTAGAAACATGGACATCTTGTAGACGCAATAGTGATTTATCTTTTGGACCAGGATGAATAACTCTTTCACAAGCCATTATAGCAAAAAAAAAACATTCAAAGTACTCACTCTATCTCACAAAACACAACAACAACCCATTACTACAATGCACCCACGTATATATACATGTCCAGGAGAAAATTCCGGTCAACAACAGTGCCTGAAAGGAATCTCACGTTTCTGACCGCACATCCTTCCCAATGAAACACGTTCCTTCCCAATGAGAGAAGAATCTCACGCTTGGCAGTGTCTCATGCAGCAGTCACGTCGCGCATGGGAGACATGCAAGGCGCCTAGGGGTCTAGCGCCTCTCACCATACCAAATAAAGCGCCTGACCCTCCAGCGCCTTCAGCACACGTTTCCTCTCCCCATTAACCACTCAACCCACGCCCCTGCACCCCTAAAGCCAACCCCCCTACACCCTTATACCCAACCCCCCTGCACCCCTATACCCAACCCTCCTGCACCTAAGGGAATCCGATTCCCTACCTGCTTCCTGCTGTCGACCCTCCTGCACCTAAGGGAATCCGATTCCCTACCTGCTCCCTGCTATCGACCCATGCCTGCACCCTGTTTCGCGATTTTTTTTTTCAGCTTTATCATAAAGCGCTCGAGCCTTTAGCGCCTCCTACCAGTCTCCTTCACGTAAGGCGCTTTCTCCATTAGCGCCTTGTACCAACCCTAGCCACGCTGTCATTCTTCACCCCAGACAAGGTAAATAATGTTTCAACCACATTATTTCGAGAATTATTTTTATTTTTGACCCCTTTACGGTCAAAAAGCCCTTATAAACACTCCGCTGCGGCACAGACACGATGGAATGCTGAGATTGAGCACAGGAGTACTCTCGAATTGAACTCCAAATACGTTGTAATATGGAATTATGATCCCAGGCCGTGTCTTGGAAAATTGTCTCATTACGAGACTTCCAAATATGCCAACACGTGACGCCAAAAAGGAGGCTAAGAGAGCTTAGAGGAAATATTATCAAAGATCCAAGCAGACAAAGGCGTGGCATACTGAGATGTTGCCAAGTGATTACCAAATAAAGACTCCCAAATACTTCTCACCTTGACACAAAGCCAGTGGGTAATTCTATTCATTTGCCACGAAACATCTGCAGTTGAGAGGTCTTTTACTGATTCAGAAATTCTGTCATGAGGGAGATGTTGAATGAGGAGATCCTGAAGCACTCTCCCCACCACGGTAACACATGATAAATTAAATGTTTTAATAGATAGATAATGTACCATTAGATAACAGTGTAATTTTTTGTATAATAACAGTAGTGTATATAAATTAAATGTTTTTCTTTTAAAAAAAATTATAATTTTTTTAAGAAAATGAAATTTCCAAAAATGTGATGATGCACGGAATGAAATATTTTCTATATCCACTTATTCTAGTATTTCATATGTTACATATCCAAAGATAGATGAGATGAATTTGTTAGTTATAACTGTCGGCAAGTGGGAGAAAATAAGGTGGATGGATTTAGATGTGAGGTAATAAAGTCTAAGCTCCAATACCTAAAGTTTGGTTGTAACGTATAATGGGTAATCAATGCGTTTTTTTTTTTTTTTTCATAGCACACGTATTTTTTATAGAAAATAATCGTGTTTGAGTCGGGTATGATCTAAAAAAGTGGTAAGGTTATTTAACACAGCTGCATATTCAGTGCTCGAGCTCGAGATCACTGGTTAAGTTGAAACAACCTTTTACCACCGGTTGATCCACATGCTCATGGTGAATGTGGGTTTTTACCTGTAAAATATTTTTTTGTTAATACTATTGACTTTATAAAAATATTAAAACTTAAGTAAAAGTATTTCTAAACATCTGAATTATTAGATAAAATATTATTTTAGTAAATACAAATTAGATTAAAATATAAAATATAAATGTTTAAATTTTTTAATTATAAAAATTCCCAAAATTTAATTTAATTTATGAAATTTATTTTAATAATCATTTATAAGTATATTAAATTTATATTTTTTGGTGAATATATTAAATTTATATTGATTTAAACATTTTGAATACTAACTCAAACTAAATAAAATTAAAGTTAAAAAAATTAATTTAAGTCGATGTTATATAGATTTAATATTTAAAATACATATCATAATATAAAATACATAAATTTGTAATAAAAAATACATTCAATTTTTTTTATATCTATTTATTTAAATAATAAAGACACAAAATTATTATATAAAAATTAACATACTTTCACATTGCTTACTGTCCAAACTTATAAAAACCCAAAACTATTATATGAAGATTAAAGATAAACTCATTACAACCGTATATTAGTTTAATAAAGTCTAAACTGCAACAGGTGAAGTTTGGTTGTAGCGTACAATGGGTTTGGATGTTGGATTTTACATGTAAAATACATTTTTTTTTAATACTAATGACTTTTATAAAAATATTAAAACTTAAATAAAAATAATTCAAAACATCTGATTCATTAGATAAAATATTATTTTAATAAAAATACAAATTAGATGTTTAGAAAATTTTTTATATCTATTTATTTATATCTAATTTGTATTTTAATTAAAACAATATTTTATCTATTAATTCATATGTTTAGACCCATTGCATCCAAGACCCATTGTATGCTGCAACCAAACTTCACGTGTTGCAACTTAGACCTTATTGGTTTTGGCGTTTAGCAATGTAAAATCATGGTTTGCGGAATTGATTTTAAATCACTTTCGTCCAACGTGTTTCATAAAATGTTCATCACTTATCTCAATCATTGATTTTTAGAATTAATTTTGCTCAACTGTAAACCAAACAGACACTTAGTGTTGAAACATGATAAACTCACATTTCTAACGCTAGAAATAGTTGCGTTAAAAGGTCCAAACTTGAGTTTGGCCACTTGTCAATGCCAAACCAAACATGCACTTATAATGTATTTGGTTTATCTGAAAATCACGTTTCAAACGTTGATTCAGGTCAACGCTACTCTCAGTGGCGTTTTCCCGGACTAACTGTAGAAACATTTTTTTTATAGTCCCATGCTAGACACAGCCAAGCGAGTGAATGAAAGTGAAATTTACTTGCAATAAATTTACTCAAGAGAAATGTCATGACATGAGAGCATTGGGGGTGAAAAAATTAATATATTTTTCATCATAAAAATTATTTTTTAAAAATGATGTGAGTCATGTGGCAGTTCACAGTTGCCATTAAAAAAATGGTAAAATGTGTTTTTAATCTTTGCAAATGGACCGAGTTTTGTTTTTAGTCCCGTAAATGTTTTTTTTTCTTTTACGTCCTCACAATGCAATTTTTTAAATTAGTCATTGCCGTTAAAGTTCCGGTTAAGCCTAACGGTTCTTCTCCTCCTCCTCCTCTTTCTTCTCCTCCTTCTCATCCTCCTCTTTCTCTTCCTCCTCCTTCTTCTCTTTTTATCATGTTGTTTCTTCTTCTTCTGCACCATGTTTTTTTTTCTGAAAATAACAAATTTTACTTCTAAACAAGAGCTTCCCATATAGACACATTTTTTAAAATGAGATCAAATTAAATCACATATGAAATTGGAGAAGGAAAATGAGGAGCAAAAGGAGGAGGACAGGGAGAAGGAGGAGATGGAGTGGTAGAAGGAGGAGCAAAAGGAGGAGAAGGAGCAGCACATGTAGTGATAAGGATGTATTTTTAAAATAAAAACATTTGTGAGGATGTAAAAAAAAGGAAATTCATTTACGAGAACTAAAAGCAAAAGCAGAATGGTTAGTTATTAACAGAGTTTTAACAGCAGAGATATATTTTTAAAAAATTAGATTTGTAAGGACATAAAAGAAAAAAAAACATTTGCAAGGACTAAAAATAAAACTCGGTCCATTTAAGGACTAAAAGCATATTTTACCAAAGAAAAAAAAAAAAAACGTGCAAATGGTCTTATTTTGACTTCACATATCCCAAATTTCCTATATAGAGACTTGTTGGTTTGGAGCAATGGCCACAGCCAAAGATGGCAGTAAGCATTACATCTTCTCACACTGTCATTCCCTCCCACACTACTCCAAATGATACTGTTTTACTGTCTGAGAGTGAACAAATCAATGCTCACAATCATGCATTCACCATCTACATCTATAGGCCAAATCACAACCCCACTTTCAAAATTATTGTGGACACAATCAGACACTCTCTTAGCAACATCTTAGTCCACTACTACCCTCTAGCTGGCAGGTTACACATCACAAGGGGTGGAAGATGGGAATTGGAGTGCAATGCAAAGGGTGTGAAGCTGTTGGAAGCTCAATCCACAAAAACACTTGATGAGTATGGTGACTTTGAACCTAATGACACCATCACAGAGCTTATTCCTAAGGTTGATTATAGTGAACCTTTGGAGAATTTACCACTGTTATTTGTGCAGTTAACAAAATTCACCTGTGGTGGTTTCTGTGTTGGCATTGCCATTTCCAATGTCTTAGTTGATGGAATTTCTGGCACTCTCTTTGTTGATGCATGGGCTAAGGTTGCTCGAGGTGGTACCTTGGAGGATTCTGAGATGCCACTTCTGAACAGAACAGTTCTGAGATCAGAGACAAACTTCAACATGGCATCACCATGCTTTCACCATCCAGAGTTCAAGCCATTGCCACTTGTCCTAGGCGACACTGATGCCATGGTGGAGCGTGAGAAAGAGACAACTCTTGCAATACTCAAACTCACAAAGGATATGGTGGAGAAGCTGAGGAAGAAAGCCAATGAGTTTATGGAAGATGACAATCAGAGTCTGGGGAAGAGGGTCTCTCACTTTTATAGTTTCCCTTATATATTTCTATTACTTTATAGTAAATAATCAAAATTACAAAAAAATTATAGATCGAATTTAGATTAATTTTTAAATGTGTGTTTGATTTACCAGAAAACCATGTTTCCAACGTCTATCAGGGCCAACGCTACTGATGTTGGTACTTGATTTCGAACAAATAGGTTTTTAAAAGTTAAAACAAGAGAATATCTAAAAAAAAATTGAATTGCATAGACTAATTTTAACTCAGGAAAGAAGTTTAATTTATTTTATCTGCTAGACTTATAATTCATCAGAGAAAAGTTTATCTAAATTAACTATATTATCACTGTGTACTTAAAAGACCTTTGAATTTGAATTTTATTAATTAAATTGGCTGTGATGCAGGGAAGAAGACCTTATAGCAGATATGAGAGCATTGGTGCTCATATATGGAGGTGTGCATGCAAGGCTCGCTTTGGTGATCACAATCAACCAACGGTGGTTTACATTGTTGCAGGTACCAGAAACAGATTGAAGCCACCTCTTCCTTCAAACTACTTTGGAAATGCCACACATCCAAGTGTAACACCAACATCCTTCAGTGGGGACATTGTGTCAAAGCCTTTGAGCTATGGGGCACAAAAGATTAGGGAAGCAATTGAAGTGTTAACAGATGAGTATTTGAGATCAGCGTTTGATTTTATTGGGAGTCAGAAAAATGTTGGGTGGCTAAGGCCATCCTTGAATAATGAAGGGATTGTGGAAGCCCCTTTTCTTGGGAATCCTAATCTTAACATATGGAGTTGGATAAGTAATATGCCAATGTATGGACCAGATTTTGGATGGGGAAAGCCTATATATATGGGCCCTGGTGCTGTGAAAGGAGATGGCAAGGCATTCATTATGCCAGGTCCATTAGATGATGGGTCTCTTTCCATAGCCATTCGTTTGCAAACTTCTCATATGGAAGTTTTCAAGGAGTACTTCTACAAGGACATATGAGTTTAGTAATTTGCCTAGTATACAAGTGCCTTGGGTTTCAACTTCAAGTGTTGACAATATGGTACTTGTTTCACTGCTTAGCAAGTGAATGTTATGTATAATAAGAATTTGGGTGTGGTAGATTATTATACTATGATGTGATCTATCCACATGGTGGGAGTAGAGAGCTATAAATAATGTGTGGTGATGGCCTGTTGAAGGTTGTGTTTGTCAGGGAAATAATGGATCTGTGCTTCCTCTAGCACTGACTCCATCCTTATATGTCTGGTTAGGACTAGACATCTCTTAATAAATGTTATTTCTGATTTCTGCATTGGCTCAGCAGTTTGAGCAATTGGCTTTCTATACTTAAGTAGTTTTTTTAAGAAAATAATAACTTATTAGAGAACCAACATAAGTATGGTTGCTTCTCTACTTCAACATAGCATGAATGTTAGACCTTACTTGAAATGGTGAAGCTCATTAGCCTAATATCCATGGCTAGCCAAACCTTTTTATACAGACACATATTCATCTGACATAGATTGCAAGTCCATTAAAAAACATTTACCTTAGTGGCAGTGTCTCTTTCTTTTTTTTTTTTTTATGATGATTTATGTTTGGTAAAACTAGTTGATAAGTTAGCTTTCAATTTATAATTTAGCTGCTAGTTGATAAATTTCGAGCTTATATTATTAAATTAAAAGTGTTTGGTAAAATTAGCTGATAAGCTAAATAATAAATGTAAAATAACATAAAAAAAACATAAAAGAAATACAAATATGAAAGTATATTAATATATGAGGGATAAAAATGAAAAAAAAAAAAGTAAATGAGTTTTTAACTAGAAACTATAAGCCAGTTAAAATAACTTATAGCTTTATAAGTTAAGAACTTACTAAATACTTTTATGTTGGTCAAACTGGTTTATAAATTATTCAAATAAGCTGAAAGCTAGTTTATTAATAAGTTAGCTACTCAAATGGAATGCAAAGATGGACAAAGTAAAATATAACAATGTTAATTTATCAATGAAAATTTGTGGTAGAGCACAATAACTAGATAGGATGAAACAGAACAAAAGCGGACTATTATCAAGTGAAAAATGATAAGAGTACAGACAATCTATATTTCTTTTTTCCAACCGTTTGCACACTCAATTAATACAAAATGAAAACTAGTCTTCATGTTCAGAAATAATTCATATCAGGAATACTTAGCATTTGTGAATCTAGTTGAAAAATGAAATAAAAACACGAAAAAGGGGAATCAAATACTCCGGAATAACAAGCTCGCCAGATATTCCAAAATCCCATAATTAAAAGAAATTGTCACTTGATTAGTACAGTTAGATATAGTCCCCTCAGCATTAACCCCTGATTGGTGTCGTAGAAATAGGGGAAGAGAAATGAGATGAGTGGAAGTGGAGAGAAATAGACCTACTTCCCCTGATTGGTGGCACAGTGAAAATAAGGAGAAATGCACTTTTTTGGTGGGTCCCACGCCTTTTGTATTTCTCTCCAAAGTTGTGGAGAAATGCAGAGTAATGGAGTTGTGGTCACGCAATAATCGATTATTTTGTATCATTAATCAATTATTTTGTGTGATTTGATACAAAAACACAAAATAATCGATTATTTTGACAAAATAATCGATTATTTAGTCAAAATAATCGATTATTTTATAACAAAAATCGATATTTTGGTTCTATTTCTCACCTATTTTACTCACCAAACAACCTACTTTCACATTTCTCTTCTATTTCTCACCCATTTCACTCACACCAAACAACCCTTATTTCTCCTCTATTTCACCTTCATTTCTCTTCTTCCCACTTCTCTTCTATTCATTTCTTTTCTCTCCATTTCTCTACTCCCACCAAACAAAAGTGAGATGAGGATGACATTAATTTTAACAAACAAATATATATGCATATCAGAATACTCCCTCCAGTCCATTTATAAGATGATTCAGTCTATTCATAAGATAATTCAGACCAAAACACACATCTTAAGAAAAGGAATTAATGCATTAATTTTTAAAAATTACTACTTTATAAGATTATAAATTTATCTCTATTTAAAATTAAACTCCACTACCACGATAATTATGTCACTTTAAAATTTTTAATGATCAACAAGAATAAATATGAGAAAAAATATTAAATATTTTTAAATTTATGAGTTATTTTATATAAAATAGAATCAAAGAAAATTCGAACATTATCTTATAAATCAAAGTGGAGGGAGTATAACATTACTTGTCAATCACTTCCCAAGACCCATCATTATAGCATTCATCACATCGTTCTGGAAATCTCAAAGATTGACCTTAAATAAGTGCATGTGACTAATAGTGGTTGAAACATGGTTGTAAGAACCGGACCGGACCGGCCGGTCGGACCGGTAACCGGTGGTAGGGGCGGTTTAATTGGACCAGAGAACCGGATGGACACAGAATCGGCCAGGAACCGGAAAAATCAGCCAGGAACCGGTGAACCGATGATGAACCGGTGGTTTAACGGTTTTCACCGGTTCGGAGAATTTTCCCCAAAACAGCGTCGTTTTGGTTTTTAAATATATTTTTTATTTTTTATTTAAAAAAAGTCCCTAATTGCCCTAAATTGATTCAGAAATTGGAAACCCCAATCTTCTTCTTCTCTGTTGGCCGTGTCTCTAAAATCTGAAGAAAGTCAAGCAACCCTTTTCCTGCTGCACACCGCCTCCGCCCATTGCTCCGGCCTGCTCCTCCGCCCACCGCTGCGGCTTGCTGCTCCATCCTCCGCTGCGGCCTGCTGCTCTGTACTCTGTTGCGGCCTGCTGCTCCACCCACCGCTGCGACTTGTTGCTCGTCCTCCGTTGTGGCCTGCTCTCCGCCCACCGCTGCAACCTGTTACTCGACCTCCGTCTTCTGCCTGCTACTCGACCTCCGTCCACTCTTCTTGCTGCTGCTCAACCTACGTCTTCCTGGCCAGCTCCCCTGTTCGTTGTTGTCTCTGCACGCACAAGATTTGCATCTCACTTCTCCAAATGGCCGGTGGAGATGATGCTCAACATACACAGGTTTTTTCTTTCACCACTCTGATCAATTCTTTATGACCTTATTTTATGTGAATTCACTGGATTTTTTAGAAGTATTCTGTATTTGGCTATTTGTGATATCTTGCTATTTTTTTATGGATGTTATGTTGCTTGAACTGTGTTTGCACTCTGCACTGTCCATTTGCTATATTTTTAGGAGTATATGTGATATATGTTGTAGTGTGAGTGATGTCTTTGTTTTATGGACAGGGAATATTCTCTAACTCTCTGTAGTAGCTTGTGTTATCTAGGACATCAAATGAATTGTTGTAGTGTGTGATTACTGATTTCTGTTATCTTGTATTTGACTTTATTTTATATGTAAGCATGAATGTTTAACTTATGAATGATGAGTGGATTTTAATTTTAAATGTTTTGAAGTCATGGATATCAATTTTTTGCTATTTAAATTTTAACTTACTAGGTAGAAATATAAAAAATTATTATTTTATTTACTACCGGTCCAACCACGGTTCGACCATGGTCCGACCATTGAACCTTGAACCGGTGGTCAGGTCGGTTCAATGACCGATCCGGTTTTAAAAACATTGGGTTGAAACGGCTATTGTTTCAATAAATGACCATGGCCAACAACTGTGATATAAAAAAATCATTAAAACATTCAATTTTGTAAAGTGCCTCAGAACAAACAAGATATAGCAATAGGGCCCACCCTAAACCCATTTCCCAAACCCACCACCAATATCCACATTATCAGCATGGAAAATTAGGACCCAATTTTACCCCACTCCCCATGGCTCTCACTTTTTGTCAATGTGTTGTCATTAACTTAATTATCGGACAAAATACTGATGTCCGGACTAATCATTTTAAGGTTCCTGCTAACGAGTTGCCTAAAGACACTGGTTAAGGATCCATGAATAAAATTTCTTTTATTAGGAATCACAGCATTGATTACATCTGTATCATTAAATAATGTACACTCCAATAAAAAGCTTTCTTCTAGTTTTGGTACCTTAACTCATTCCCTTAGGGCACTCGTTAACATTTTCCTTATTTTAATTTAAAAATAAGAAATCTAATTTTTTCAAAAAAATTGAAAATTAGATCTAAATTATACACAGATTAAACTATAATTAAATCTATGGTGCACAAGTTTAAAAAATGTTGCTCCATACACAATTATATTTTAACCGTTAAATATGAATTTAAAACAATGGATAATAAACCCTAAAAATATCTAATAATTAAAATATATTTGTGTATGGGTCAAAAACATTTAAATTTTTACACCTAGAAAAAACCTTAAACTAGTGGAACCAAAAGTTAAACTAAATATAACACATCTTTGGTATAATCATCTTTGATATATATAAAAGAATAAATACATTTTACATTAATAAAAATAATACTACCTCCGATTCTATACATAATAAGTATTGGACTAAAATCATTAAAACCAAGGAAATGCATTGAAATCTGTTAGTGGTAATTAATAATGCCATGAATTTAATTTTTTTTCTCAAAATTACCCTTACAATAAATTAAGGACATATAGGTATTTAATAATTAATGCAACTAAAATATGTTTCTTATATATAGAATAAAAAAAATTAATTTTTACTTCTTATTATATAGACCCGGAGGTAGTAATAAATAATTAATCTATTTCCTATAAAAATATGAATAAGCTAGTATGAAGCTGTTCGAGCTTAATTAGTGTGATCTCGAGTTTGAGCATTAAATACTCAGAGTAAAAGTTTTGCCGGTTAGGGAGGTATAACCTAGCTCGATATAACTTAATTCTCCAGTACTATGTTTAAAATGTTACTATATATCGGTTAAAACAAACATTCGATGGCACACTAGCAGAATTATGTAGAATTATGTAGCAAATGAATTGTTAGTTTTTCCACGACTCACATACTTTCGATCTAATTATATATATATATATATATATATATATACTCTCTTTTTATTTTTAAATAACATTTATTTTCTTTTTTTTTTGGTCAAAAACATTTATTTTTCATATATAAACTTTTACAAACTTAAAAATATCTGTGCAACATACATAAATAGAAGTCATGGAGCCACACATGTATATAACCAAATAAAATAGAAAATGAAGAAAAAATAGAAATATATTTTTTGATAAAAAAAAAACCACTTTGCATTGAAAAAATAGAAATCGTGACTCTTGCTGCAATGCCTAAACAATTGAGAAAACCCACTTTGCATTCAAAATTAAAGGCCCAAGTTACCTCATAAATGCACATGCTAGCAGAACACCAAGGAAGCCCAAATTATGAAAAATCTAGGAATTGATCGTTTTTCAATCATAAAGTAGAATAAGACCAAAAAAAAAATCATAAAGTAGAAAAAAACAATTTTTAGGCAAAAAAAAAAAAAAGGAATTGAACAGTTTTGGTTTCCATCTCTAAATACGAGGTTGAAAATAGACATTACCAAGTAATGGAAGATGCAAAAGGTATTAGTAATATCTAAACATCCCAGCACTTAATTTCCACAATTCCAAGCTACATAGCTGTCATTATGTTAAATAGATAATGGTAGACAGAACTCTAATAGAGAATGACAAATTATCAGAAAACACTAAAGAATGATAAATGGTGCAATCATGTTGAGCTCTTATGTGGCCTTGTGGGGTTGGGTTGTAAGGCCAAATCCAAATGGGAATAGGGGGTCATAATGAGGATCTCCAACATTCATTGGCAATTGATCAACAGTCTTCATCCATGTCCTTGGAAGCTTGCCACTGAATCCATAGTCACCAAATAAGACATCAGCTACACCTTGACCCTCAGTACCTGGAAGCCAAGCAGCAACAATGGCATCAATTGAGTCAAGGAATGGCTGCATAACCACAGGGCGACCACTGATGACCACAACAACACATTTGACTCCTCCACAAACATTAGTTATGATGTCTGGACCAGGAGCAGTGATTGTCAAATTCATGCTATCACCATTTGTTTCAGCATATGGAGTCTCTCCAACTACCACAATGGCATATGAAAAATCATTAGAGTTTACATAGTCTAAATCAGGGTTCTCCTTGTAGACTACTTCAGTGTCTTTGTCAACAGTGTTTTTTATAGCACTGAGAATTGTGGTACCTGTAGATCAGATAAGCCATGTCAACATTGTGTTTCTAGTACAAGACAATGTCAAAACAATCAGGGAAAAAGTTGAGAATGAATTCTTAGTGTACCACTAGTAAGGTTGTTGCCACTAAGTCCTTGCCATTGAATGGTCCATCCACCACATTGATAGCCTAGATTATCAGCATGGGTTCCAGCAACTAGTATCTTTGAGGCCTTTTTAGGAAGAGGGAGCAATGGCTTATCAGCATTTTCACCATTCTTTAATAGGACCAATGATTTCCTTACAGCTTCCCTAGCCAATTCTCTATGCTCCTGTCAAGTTATGGTGCCAAAACAGCTTATCATCACGGTGTAAAATAGTGTGCAAAAAACCAGTATCCACATGATCAAGTGATTAACTAACCTGGCTACCAAGCTCCTTGACTAGGCTGTAATCAGCCAATGGATTCTCAAAAAGACCCATAACAAACTTGACCCTCAAAATTCTCTTCACCGCATCATCAATTCGACTCATGGGTATGACATTATTTTTCACTAGTAAGGTTAGGCCATCTATGAATTCTGTGTAGTTTAACGGAACCATTATCTGCAGCATTACAAAAGTATTAGAGGATGATATATGCTAATGCTATGTGAAAAATCAGATAGGCTATATTAATCTGCAGACTTGAAACTCATATTTTACCATGTCAATACCGGCAGTGACTCCAGCTATGATGGAATATGTGTAGTTAGCATGAGGAGGGGAAGTAATCCTGTCAATACCCTGCCAATCTGATATGACAAAACCCTGCAAAAATAAAAAATAAAAACAAAGAATTTTAGGCCTCAATTAATAAGATGATTCATAGTTCTAGTCTCAAAAGTCACGAGCTAAGTATTTACCCTGAAACGGAGTGTGTTCTTGAGAAAGCCAGTGACTAGTTCATGATTAGCATGCATCTTTTCTCCATTCCAGCTTGAGTAAGAGATCATGATGGTTGATACACCCTTAATGATTGAGTTATAGTAGCCTGGCATGTGAATGCTAAGCAATCCGTGCCTGCTTATCACTGTGTTGTTCTCATTGATTCCTCTTGTGGTTCCACCATCACCAACATAGTGCTTAGCACAAGCTGCAACTTTCTTTCTGTGCAAAGAAATGCAACCACATCAAACACCAATACCAACACAAATCACACCATTGTCATGTCTCTTAGGAATGCAAAAGATCAGCCTTAAGTAGAATAATTTGAATAATATAAAGGGAAAGACAAGAAAAAAATTATTGTGTAAGAAAGATCTAAATATGAAACAATAAAATAAAAAAGAAAAGGCTATGAATGTCAATATTTTATACAATCAATATTCATAAACAATTAGATACAAAACAAGGATATAAAACTAAAATTACTGAATCAGCATGAATTCTTACTTTCCAGCAACAAATGGAACACCCTTTCGTGAGTTTGCAGGGATGTCACCTTGCAGTCCTGGGATGATCTCAGTCATAGCTTGCACAACTTTATGATCTTCACTATAACTTTCATAACATCGGCCCCATCTAGGATCTCTGCAGACCTATACAAACGGATATGTTATAAGATAAGAGGAACTTTATTATAAGAAACAGCCAAATATGGTATAATTTGGATTTTCTCAATTACCGCGATGCAAGGTGCAAAGACATATGGAATTCCAGTTGCTCTAACTTCAAGAGCGGTAGCTTCTCCAATCTTCTTCACTAGTAGAGGATCCCTGCATGTTCAGAGATAAACTTCATCATGGAGATACAGAAGCATAGTAAAATATTAAACATCTTTGCTTTACGTATAATTAACCCTCTAAAGCCTATGGCTATGGGTAATTAACTTTCATTCTATCAAATTTTTGGAAACTTAAGTTTACACTTAAGTCTCAGCAATAGTCAGCATCATAGAAAAAACAATAGAGTAGAAGAAATAACAAAAGAGAGAAAAACACAACCAGAGAAGAATTCACAACATTAATCTAAACACAAAAGGTTATGTCCGTTTAGCTGAACCAATGAAATCACGAATACTTTAATAAATTAAATATTTGATAACATCACTCATAATGTCGGTAAGAGCATTCCATTTTATTGTAGGCCTCAATCACTACTTGTAATTGTCAATTTATTTAATCATTGTTTATTTGGTTTGTGTACCATCCCCACTACTGAAAAGGCATAATTTTAAAATGCCTTGGTTGCACGGATTCCATTGTTTAACTTGCACACACAATAAAATTATACCAATTTCTAGTGAGATTTCAACACTCAACACCTTCTACATAGTCAAGCATAGCTGGTCATTTATTTACCGGGTAGCTCCTAGGCCAACATTGTGAGGAAAAATTGTTGCCTTATAGACATTGTTATGGCCATGAACAGCATCAATTCCATATATCATTGGAATTCCCAACTTAGTTGATAAAGCACCCTTTTGAAAATCATTCACCATGTCCACCCAGTCTTCTGCAGAAGCCTGTGGCTTTGGAACACTGCCACCCCCACTAAGCACGCTCCCTATTAAAAAAAACAGTTCAATATACTCAACAAATAATAAAAAAAACAGCATACATATATTCCCATTTCACACAATTTGGCATATCTGTTTGTTTTTACTTTCTATCCAAAGATAAAGAAATCATACCAATATAATACTTCTTAATGACATCAGCAGAAGCAACAGAGCGATCAATCTGCACCATCTGGCCAATTTTCTCTTCTAAAGTCATCCTGTTCATGAGATCCCTGATTCGAACATTCAATGGCTGTTTTGGATCTTTGTATTTCAAATACTCTGCCTGTGTCATGGCTACCCAACAGTGCAAGAGCAAAAGCCCCACCACAAGGATGGGAGTTTTGGCCATTTCTTCTCCTCAAGAAAACTTCACAAATGAGATCAGAACAAGATTCAGGCTACTCTTCCAATTATGACTCAAATTGTTATGCAAGTAATCAAATTAAGGAGTTTACAGAATCCAAAATAAAGAAAAGTAAGACATAGAAGTGGCAAACAAGGCAAACAAAAACAAGCTTAATTATCAAGTCATGTCAGTTAACTGAAGCTAAATTATGAACTCAACACACTCCATTTTGAAAATTAAGAAATATTCATCAAACAGTGCCAGAATGAATTCAATTCTAGCCATGAATTAACCACAGTGGCAGACAGAAAACGAAAACGAAAGGTGAAAAAAGAATGATGCTATTGCTTACCAAAATTGAGGCTTCCTCTATGTAACTGAATAAGGGAGAAAGAGACACAATGTGTGTTCTTTCCCAAGAATGGCTAGTTAGTGTGTAGAAGCATGTGCAGCTTCTATAGTGTCTGCTCTGCTCTCTTTATAAAAGATCTCTCTCTCTCTCTACAATCTGTTACCGTCTACCACGTCAGGTAACGTTTCAATGCACCAGTCTAATCTATCCTTATCTCCTTTAAACAATGTCATTTTTAAAATTTAATTCCAGATTTCAAATTTAAATATCAGATTTTTTTGTTACAAAATACTGTACTACTATCAGTTTAATCATAACTTTTTTAATTTTAAATATTTTTTCAATTTTAAATAAAGTTCAAATGGCTTGTATGAGCTTCATTAAATAGACTTAAAGTTATAACTAGAATTTTAATCACTTTATAATAAATGAGATGGTATTCTACTATTCTTAGTTTGTTAAATATATTTTAAGATAACTTTTAAAAAATAGTATCAAGTATAAAATATTCTAATTTAAGATTTAAATAAAAATATATGAAAAATAACATATAAAAATTATTAACTTATTTCAAAAATTAAAATGAAATTTAAAGGATAAATTTAAGAATTGATGTGAGAGATTCTTAAGCAATTTAAGAGTGCCTCGTATATTAATGATTGTTCAAATTATAGAGCAGTAAAAGTAAATTATGAAAAAATATTATTAATTAAATTTTATTATATACTAGTATATACAAGTTGTAGTTGATAACAATTAACAAATATTATATTTTTGCGTGTATGCATAGATGGTGTTCATCATCATGTCCAAGAAAATAGAAAAATAAAATTATTAAATTAAGAAAATAAGTGATTGCAATATACTCGGCGCAGCCGCGCATGTGCAGCGATCCAAATGATTGTTGGCATTGCTGCGAAGATTGAGACACTCGCCGTGTGCTTGCTTATACGGCTTGCCTAATTATATGGTTGATCTACCTTGATCTTGATCTGATTTTTTATGAGTTTAGTTAAAAAGTTAAGGGTTATTCAATTTTTTAAAATAAGTGTTTAGGTTTTATATTTTTGTGGATAGCACGAAATTTTTTATGAATTTTATGGGCTATCTGACATTTATTGGGTTATTGCGATTGTCAAATTGTGCTAAAAGTTTTGAAAATTATTCAAATTTATAAAATAAGTATCCAAACTTGATATTTTTGTAGACTTTTATATATTGATCCAATCGAATTAGTCTATTTTACCGGTTTTATGCTTGAGAGTTTGAGAAAGCATCACCTATAGTGCGCCAACATTGGGGATATAAACGTGGGCGACACTTGCACACTACCCTTTCAAATAGTGATTTCCACACTCTAATAACTCCATTCACACTATTTTAAACAATCATTGATACAAAAAAAAGTTCTTTTTATTTTTTTTATTTTTCTTTTTAATCACATTAATTATCATATTTTCTTTATTTTAGAGTGTATTTGACAAGGTCAATAAGCTAGCTACTAGCTTATTTGACTAGCTTATAAGCTAGTTTGACCAACACAAAAGTGTTTAGTAAAGTACATCAAATTAGCTTATTTTAGGAGCTTCTAGCTTATAAGTTTCAAACTAGTTCACCTAGCTTCTAGCTTGTAGCTTATTTAATTTTCTTCCATCACTACCCCTTATATTTTAATGCATTTCTCTTATTATTCTTAATTTCTTTTTATCTATTATTATATATTTTCAATTTTAGTGACAAAAACCTTCCAATTTCTTTTTACCTATTATTACATATATAATAAGTAATTTAAAAAATTATGAATTAATTAAATTGTTATTTTCACTATTTTATGAAATTGTTTTTATATTATACTATTTATTTTATTAATTTTATTATTTATTTTAATTTTTAATTAAATATTTTATCACTAAAAAGGTTTAATGAGAATTTAATTATTTTTTAAATGTAAAATTATAATTACATAATAATATATATTTTTCTAAAAAAAATACAAATAGAATTTATATAATAAAATTTATGTAGTTATGTCCTTTTATGTCATTTTACATTTACTAACTAGTTTATCAGTTAGTTTTATCAAACACTTCTAATTCAATAAGCTAGCTTATGAGCTCGGAGCTTATCAGCTACCAGCTAGCTTATCAGCTAGTTTTACCAAACACACCCTTAACCAATCCGCTTATATGAAAAAAAAAAATTAATCACATTAATTATCATTTTCTTTCTTTCTTTTTTAATTCAAATTATTTTTCTTTTTATTTCTTAAACTTCCCATCAAATTATCAATATTTTGATATCCTTAGAAACCGATGCACCAAATCACCATATATTGTAACTAATAGATAAAATATCATAGAGAAATTATACCATACATCCTCTTAATATATAATCTTTTTCAGCATATTATAAAAAAAGCAATGCTACTTATATAATAAATTCATATAATATTTTTATAAAATACATTTTTTCTCATCATATCATTCATTATATCTCTTACTTACTTCTTTTCATCTTTCTCTTTTGATTGTAAAAATATCATACAAAATATTGTGTGACTATCATTTCTCTTATAAAAATGTATTAAATACCAACGGGGGTTGGTTCAAGTGGTACATGCTTGATTCCCCTTAAGCAAGGTCTCAGGTTCGAGTCTTGTGGATGGAAAAAATCTCCGCTAGGAGAGCTAGCCCCACTATGATGTGGATGTGCCGACTCGAACAGGATCTGTGGTTGAACCAATATATATATATATATATATAATAAAATATAAATGCATTTAACTTCTTAAAAATATAAAAGAAAAAATAATTTATCCCTTTTTTGGGTACATCAAAATAAGCATATAATTGACCATGAAAGAATGAAGATTAGATCTATAATTTATCCCTTTTTTAGCGTTAAAATGTGATAACAATCATGTTTTCAATGCTACTAATAATTGTCTCATATTATAAATTTTATTAATTATTTTTTTTTGCTAAGCAAAGAAAATGTTTAATACAGAGTACAAGGGGTACTCTAACCCATGATACAAAAATTAGTATACAAGTGAAGGTGGTTAAAATAATGAATTGAGCAACAATACCTATGAACAAAGAAAAAAGAATACAAATTAAAGCTCCAAAAACAATAGAAAAATAACCACCACCAGGGGCCATAAGCTAGCAATAAACCATGTAATTGATTCAACCACCTGCCAGTAGATTCATCGTTCCACAAACCATGCCTAACAAATCACAAAAACCCAATTACGAACCATCGTCAAATCCGGGGACTCTAATCTGAAATCTAAAAGCAATGATAGTAGCATGACAAAACAAATTCCAAAGGAATGATCCCGGACAACAGCACAAAAATAAAATGGTACGACAACACCATATCAGTCTGAAACAACATATAGACAGCTAGTTATTATTATAACACCAAAGCAAATCCTGATGCCAATTTTTCAATCACTAATTAGAGAAGCACTAGTCTAATGAAACCAGAACAACATGAGAGCAGACTGTAGGCAGAATTATTATTTTCATTTCAAAGACAAACAGGTTGATGGTAAAGACTCCCAAGATGAGAAAGAGTAATCAAATTATGGATCCTTAGATTTCAGCCATGTCCAACTCCTAATTTTGATTAGATCAAACACTTCAGCAGGAGATAACAATTTAGAAGAGAACACCAATTCATTTCTAACAAGCCACAATGATCAAATTGTTGTCATCCATAATATAGACCAACGTAAGCGATTTATAACAGAACAACAAGGAAAACCCACAAACTGAGCAAAATAACCAAATCCAATTAATATTGAGCAAAACAGTAGAGAATCCAAACCAATCCAAACACAACATCCATATTTGATATGCAAAACGGAACTCGAACAATAAATGAAAAGTAATTTCAACAGCTGCACCACATCAAACACAACTATAGAATTATTATTTTTATTAATTATTATATTGAAACATAAATACAATTATAGAATTGTGTAGATTTTTCTCTATGGATCTAAAAATTTTTACTAGTTATATTAATAAAATTCTTATAACTTATGGGTGGTATATTTTATATTTTTATTATTTATATATAATATGTTTCAATATTTAATTATTAGCTTCTTTAACCAATAAAATAAAAAAAATTCCATCTAAATTATTTTAAATCAAAGTGGATTTGAGTTTAAAATTAAACCAATTAAATGATAAAAGAATAAAATAATCAAATCAAATGATTTTTCTCTTAAATTTAATCCGCAAAGACTCCTAGCTTAAATATATATATGTGATTTACTATTTTATATGATTGATATCAGCTGAAAATTTTATATGATTGTATTGTTGCGCTGACGTTACGATGTATCACGAAAATAAGAATTATTTGGATATAAATTAAGACCACTCACACAAATTAAAACAACTAGTTGAGCATGTCCAAACTAAACAATTATATATACCATAGTGATTTAGTGGATTTTGTCCTACATTACGGTGATTATATATGGTGTTAAAGTGGGGATAGAATGACAATAAGGATCAATGACAATGAATATGATAATTGATATAGTAAGTGATCACAAGCAACAAGCTATAATGTGACACTGACACCAAGGAAGAGAAGACAGTGAGCGACGATGAGTCGGTCAAATATGAACATATGGATATATTCTACTCTCTGTCAGTTTGTGTGATCTCGGATATAGTGATATGTCATTCCATATAATACACCAATTTCATGTAATATTTTTACACATCATCATGTCACTTCCTGTTTAAACATGCATAGCATGCAATCAATGGGTTGGATGAAGTTTGTGTATTGTGAATGGAAAAAAAAAGTTAATGTTACGAGAGTTAGTCACGTGATTTTTCTGACTCGAACAAAATTAATTTTATAAAGAACACATGTGATTTAAAAAAAAACATATGCATAGCATGCTGAAGCCTTGTTCCCTGAGGTTTAAGTATATGTTTTATATTATAAGTCTGAAATAAAATGAAGGTAAAACTTTTATGTTTAAATACTAAAAGAGTTAATTAAACAATATTTTTAAAAATAGATAAAATTTAAAGCATTTTATTATAGAGTTTAATTAGTGTATTTAAGTGCATCTCTATATATATCAGCCTTTAAAAGGCATTGAACACTTGTATTTTATAACACAACTAATAATAGCTTCTCATGGGATACTAATTTCGCATGTGAATGCAAACTTAAACAGATTTTGCTTTCTATTTTTCAACGTGAGCATCTAGTTTTGACATTTTTATTTATTTGAAAAGTTGTATTTGTCTTTCTGATTTTTTCTGTAAAGTTCTAATTACATTTTCCCTTAAAAAATATCAAATGAGTTGGGCGTAATTTTTCAAACAACATAATTACTGGAAATGTAATAAACACTAACTTTACAAGAGGTGGTGAAATGTAATTATTCTTATTTTATATGATGAACAAATGGAAAATATAGTTTAAATTCCATCTATGAAAGGTTCTATGGATGATCATTCTCAAGTCCTATCTGGAGGCTATAAATGTTGAGCTCAAATTAATTCAATGATTTATAGATTGCAAGAGGAGCTTTCAAATGACATCAATGTCAAAGAAAAAAAATTGCGCAGAATCTGTTGACGTTGAACGAAGACTTGGCGCCTAGTGAAAATAGAGACGTTTATGTGAACCTTTTGGTTTTTTTTTTGTTTTTGACCAAGTGAACCTTTTGGTTTTGGATGATCAATGAAGCTTCTTCATGAGAAACAAAGTGAACCTTTTGCTTTTTTTTAATAGTCAACTTCAGTTTTTCTACTCTTTAAAGTAAAAACGCCTTGCTTTCTAAAAGATATTGGGGAAAATTATAATAAAAGGATAAATTATCTTCTTTTATATCACTCTTTTTGAAAAAAAAAAAAAAAAAAGAGGTGCACGAGATTCTTACGAAAGTTCAATCCCAAAATGATAAGATATTTGATCTGAAAAGGAGTGTCCATGAATCCATTACCCAACTAGTGGCGCAGTTGATGGTAAGATTGGTACTTATATATCTTTATCTAATTCTCTTCAATCCATCTTAGTTAATTAATTTAATTGAGTTTGTTTTTCTATATTTAATTACCACACCTTCCTTTTACCTCCCACGCGGAGAGCTTGATATTGCTTGTTCTCACTAGGATCCTAGGTCGGGATGCGGGTTCGCCAATTTTTTTTACCCATCCCCAGAAGTTAAATGGGTTTGTGTGGTCGGTTTAGGTAATAGCAAACGATGGGTATAAACCCGACCCAGCCCCAACCCGAGAACCCGTGGGTCGATTCGAGTGGGTTCTTAGGTTGGACTATTTGGTTTGGGCCTGTTGGGCTGTGTAACATCCTAAATTTTATTATGATAAATATTAATTAAATTAAATAGATTAATTAAGAAAATAATTAATTTAATGGGAAATAATAATAGGAGTATTGTTATTATTAGTTTTATTTCGTAAAGATAATTTTTATTGAAAATAGAATAAGGGGGTGAGAGTGGGCCCAAGCCCAATTAGTTATTTCAGTAAGGAGGGGTTAACAGAGTACCTTAATCCTTATTCGTTTCACTCGTCAGTAAGCGAAACGCTAAGGAGGGGAGAAACAAAGTCTCAAGAGAGAGCTGCTGTGGAGTGAGCGCCAAGAATTCAAGAAAGGACTTCCTTGATGTGATCAAGCTTCGCTTAAGGTACGGTGGGGGAGAGGGTATTGCCTGTATATGCATGTAGGGGGTACTTGGGTAGTAATCTAAGTGGTATAATTCGAATTTATGAATGAATAACTGAGAATGATGATATAATCTGATGATTGATGATTTGTTGTATGTGTATTGACGAATTATTGAATGAGAGTAAAGATGATATTGAAGATAATTGAAAAAAGGGTGATTAGGGATTGAGAAATTGGGGTTTTGATGAATTGATGGTGTAATCTGTAATAGATTGATGATTTATTGAGTATTTGATGTTAATAATGAGTATGAATGATGTTTAGACGAAAAAGACTGATTAGGGATTGATTGGATGGGTTTAGAGAGGTGAGAAATCGTGAAATCTGCGATCTGCGTCGCGGGTAATCGATTACCAGATGTGGTAATCGATTACCAGAGTGTTCTGGGCAACCCAGAAGCACTGTTTGCTTGCTGGTAATCAATTACAGGGGTGTTGTAATCGATTACCAGAGATTTTGTCTGTGGGTAATCGATTACAGGGGTGCTGTAATCGATTACCAGAGAGTTTGCTTGCGGGTAATCGATTACAAGGGGGTTGTAATCGATTACCAGAGACCTTGTTTGCGGGTAATCGATTACTAGAGGTTGGTAATCGATTACCAGAGTGGATTTTGAGATCCTAACTGTTTGATGATGATTGATGTTGTTTGAGAGTACTTTATAATGAGTATTGTGTTGATGATTAATGATGTTTGATGAGGATTGCGATGCTTATGATGATGAATAATGATGATATTTGATGATGAGTGTGATGATGTATTATGATGATATTTGATGATGAGTGTGATGATGTATTATGATGATGATTGACGATGAGTGTGATGATGATAATGATGTCGGTGTATATCACCTTATTATGATGATATTTAATGATGAGCATATTGACGTATGATGATGATGATAAGTGTATATCACTTTATTAATGATGATGTTTGATGATGAGTGTGATGATGTATTATGAAGATATTTGATGATGAGTGTGATGATGTATTATGATGATAATTGATGATGAGTGTGATGATGATAATGATGTCGGTGTATATCACCTTATTATGATGATGTTTAATGATGAGCATATTGACGTATGATGATGATGATAAGTGTATATCACTTTATAATGATGATGTTTGATGATGAGCATGTTAATGCATGATAATGATGATTTATGATGATGGTGTATATCACCTTTTGATGCTGATGTTATCTAAGTTGTGCGGGCCCATAGAGGGGGTACAACTTAGGAGAGATGCCTTGAGCATATGTGATGAGACCTGAATTGTGCGGGCCCATAGAGGGGGTACAATTCGGGAGGTGAACTGAGTTGTGCGGGCCCATAGAGGGGGTACAACTCAGGTGATCAAGATGGGGCGTTCGATGCACGGGCCCATAGAGGGGGTGCAACCTAGGAGTGATTGTACGGGCCCATAGAGGGGGTACAACCTAGGGTCGAATGTTGTTGTGCGGGCCCATAGAGGGGGTACAACCTATCGGATAGTGTGTGGTAACACCGGTAGACTATCTTGGTACTAACTAGAGTGATTGACGAGGTGCACCCATTGTGTGGAGTTCCAAGTCATGATCTTTGGGTAGATGATGAGAAGAGTATTGATGTGTGATATTTCATGATGAAATGGTGTTATTAAATGATGTTATGAATATTGATGATGATGAGTATTATGTGTGAGAATATAATATATGATTATTTGGGTGAATGATGGTATGAGAACTATATGATGATATATGAATGAGATTATGATGATGATGAGCTTGATGAATGTATAGAGGATATGTTTATGTGTTGTGAATAGGAATGATGGTATGACATGTATATGTTGATATAGATGATTGAATATATGTTGAGTTTTAGATGAATGTTATTCATTGGTGATTTAATGTATTGATGGCATGATGTAATGATGTTGTGGGTGAGGATGGGTATTCTCTATGTGTATGTATAGGTAGTATTCCTTTTCCTCACCGTATTTTGTGGATATATTTTACAGGTGTTGATGAGGACACAACTGGTGTCAATTATGAATAAAAGGGTATACTCTGGTAGATGTGACATCAGGGTATGCTTGGGGGGTTTACCATGTTCCTAGATTAGGAGTATTTTTATGAACTTCTGGATGTCTTGTATGACAGGAGATTATTAATTGTTTTTATTCCTATGGAGATTTCTGCTGCTTTATATTGAAATTATATTTGAAAGTTTAAATTCTTTAATAAAGTCGTTTTCGAACTATGAGATTTATTAAGAGTGATTGTGAACCTTTTTACCTAACGTGGGACTTTACATTTTCTAAACTGCAATTTCTTAAATATATAAGAGTATGGGGTAGAAGGATGTCAGAGGCTGTCATAGAAAAATGGAAAAAAAAAATTCTTGTTGATCCATTACAATCATATTTTTTCCTGTTGGGCCAAACATTCATTTTTTTCCTGTTGGGCCATACATTCATAGTTGTTAAAATAAATTAATAAAGTATGAACAATATATATATATATGGGTCGGGTCGGGTCGAGTTGTTTGGGTCTACAGACACCCAACCCGCTACTCGACCTATCAGGACCAATTTTTCAATGTTTTGGGTTGGGTCTACCCGAACAACCCGACTTGATGGGTGTGGGTCGGGTCAAACCCGACGGGTTGACCCAACCCATGATCACCCATAATTCTCACATTGAGTGTCGGTTACAAATTACTTTATTTCGGGATAATTTTTTTAATTTAGTTCATTTGCCAACATTTTTGAATTTTTTTAATTAGTTGATTTATAAAACATATATTTTAATTATAGATTCAGTTTAACACTACTAAAAGTAGCATTTGACCGACCAAACACACTTTGAGGAAATAATCCAATTGGTTATTTGTTACCGGATGCACAAGTGGATCACATGTGCTTTAAACAAATTTAAATAAAATGCAGTTGATTACTATTATTGTTTGGCCTAAAAGGTTTTATTATTCTATTATTTTTATTGAAATCCTTCACACGTTGAGAAATTAATAAATTTGACTCTTTAAAATAATAGATTTAGAATTATAATCATTAATTATAAAATTTATTATTAAAATTTTAATAATTTCATAATTTATTATATATACACATATATTTAATAATAATATAAAATATTATTTTTTAATCAATGATTATTTTATTATAAGTTTTTTTGACCCGTGCAATATTATACAGGATAATAAATCAAAATTAGAAAGGTTTTATTGAAAAATGTAACATTTCATATTATCAATTTGAATGTTGTGATAATTGTAATTTCTAATAAAACATTTCCACTTTTAATTTATTATTTCGTGTAACATTACACATGTTAAAAAAAATAATTTTTTATTTGCTTTAAGTAGATCCCTCACCTTTCATGATGTAGTTTTAATATTGAGAACTGTTCTCCAAAGTCCCTGACGACCGAGTCTTTGTCCCTAGTGGGGTTGACCTAGCCGTCAGAGTGAGAGTGCCAGATGCCCTATCTAGGTTTTTTCCAGTCTTTCATAGTTTGCTATTGGGCCTAGTGGGCCGAGAAAGTTGATCACCGAGTGTGTTTCTTAAGGGGGGGTACTCTTATCATTACCAAGTATTGAGGCGCACAACTGCTAGGGACTCAGTACCCGATATAGTACACAGCCCCTCGAGCTCAAGGCCTTCGGAACAAGGGCGATGAGCTCAGAGGTCACCAATGCTAGGGGTTCAATACTCTATTAGTACACAGCCCCTCGAGCTCAAGGCCTTCGGAACGAGGGCAATGAGCTTGGAGGTCACCCATACTAAGGACTCAGTACTCTGTATAGTACAAAGCCCCTCAAGCTCAAGGCCTTCGGAACAAGGGTGATGAGCTCGGAGGTCGTCAAGGTTAATAACGGGCCCTTGACTTGCATTAAAAATTTGGTCATTTCCCAAGTCCTTTTATTACATTATTATAATAATTTCAAGATGGGACATTTTAATACTGACTCCGTAGATTGCCTAAGATTCGTTGTGCCTCAATTTAACGGCTCAGATGCAACGTCCACCAAATTGACCAATCACGTCTGTTCGATAGGCCCAATTTCTCTTCCCGAAAAATATTACCATTTTCCAATGCTTCTCCAATTATCATTACCATTAATAATCATGAATCGAAAACAATTATTAGCCTTATTTCCCACATAAATGAGGCTTTCAATATTCTACGGTTTCATCTAGAAATTAAGTGGGTTTTTTAAAAAGAGGTGGGTGGAATTCGAAAATTAATGACCCCCCACTCTTCATTCTCCCACGCGTGCACCTCTTCTGCTTCCCTTTCCACTTTCTTCTTCTCTTTAAATTCTCCTCCGTTGAGGTTTATTGCTTCACTTTTGAAATTTTTACTTCACCATTTTCACCATTTCAAAATTTGGAGATTTCCTAGGAGTTACTTATTTACGGGTCTGTGAGTTTGCCTCCTTCCTAGTGTCATCCCTCTTTTCTTCTTCAACCTTTCTCCAAGTAACTTACCCTGTACCCCTTTTTACTCTCTTTTTTCCTGCATCCTGTTTGTTTGAAAATGACAAGAACAAATAGCAGTAAAGCCCTTTCATCCACTGAAAATTCTGTTTCTGAAGATCCCCAAAACAAAAAACCGCAACCTTTGCTTGTTGTTAAGCTTTTATACGGTTGGGTATCAGACGATGCGCTCACCCGCTATAGTTTCCTTAACACCCAGGATAGTTTGAATGAAGTTAGGGGACTTTTAACTTCTGTTAGGGTAAACCCCCTTCATCAAATAATACTAGAGCCTTGTGAGGAAAATACCTTAGTTTGCTTTAGTCGACCCCAATAGTGTTCTGCAGAATACATATTCCTGTACGAAACTTTTGTTTCTAAGTTGAAAGTCCGCCAGCCCTTTTCAAATTTTGAGTGTCAAGTTCTTAAAATACTCAATGTGGCTCCTAGTCAAATACACCCGAACATTTGGGGTTTCATCAAAGCGTTTGCCATACTCTACCATCATCCTGGTTTGACTCCTACTGCTTCCAAATTCTTCTATTTCTTTCAGGCCAAATACGGCCAAAACAAACCTATAAGATGGACCTCCTTAAATGGAATTGTGGGTAGGGGAATATTAGTGTCTATAGCCTCGTCCTATAAAGATTTTAAAAATTATTTCTTTAAGGTTAAGGGTGTGTCAGACAGACCCGAGTTCCTTATGGATTTTGAGGAACTCCAAAATTTCCGTTTTATTGGACTCGAAACACATGTAGGGTATTGGGATATAAGAAAAATTTTCTTACCGAGTTGGAACGGGCAGATATAGACTTGATATCTTCCTATGAGCCCATAAGTTGCACACTTCTTCTTGAGACAGAAGGGAATACCAAACTGATCAATAAGCACCTGGGTAAAACCGAGTTGTCAATTTTCGTTTTATTTAGCTACTATATAAGCATTCTCATCCTAAATCTTTTGATGCAGTGGAAAAAAGGAGAAAAGGAAATGCCTCCCAAACCTGAAAACTTCAAACCCAAAATGGATGACAAGGCATTATTGGCCTTCAAGAGAAAAAAGAATTCTGAAAGTCAAGGAACCGAAAAAGTTGGATCCGAGAAGGTGGTTGTGGTCGATGTGGACCAAGAGGCGTCGTAAACCACCATATTTGGGCTCCCTTCCAACAAAAGGCCTCGCGAAGAACAAACCGAAACTTCTCAACCTGGAAATCCAACACCTACAGTTGTAGTTCCATCGACTCCTCTTGTCCCTCCTAGTACTCCAAGTACTTTGTGAGGTGGCATCTTTTCCAAAATTTTGAAGGAGCTCCGGACTCCGAGGTAGGATCCATCTTTGATCAAAAGATGCCCTTGCAGCAAATGGTGGGTAACAACTTTTGCCATCCCGAAGACCGAGCACGTGTGAGCCAAGTGGGTCTTTGAAATGCAAGTAAGATGGGTCAAATTTTTTCCATTCATGCATCTTTCCTCTCACATGCAATAGACTCTGGGCTAAACGTTTTGGAGAAGCAATTAAAAGAGAGAGATCACCAAATAAAAAACAAGGATATAATAATATAGAATCTAAAAAATCATTTAACTTAAATGAAGAAGTCAGAGGAAGAGCTCGCGACACAAAAAGAAGAAAACAAGACGCTTGCTGCTGCTAAAGACAAGTTGGAAGAGGGGTTGAAGACTGTCGAGGATGGCTTGAAGACTTGCACCGAAGAAAAAACTGCCCTTACTTCTCAATTAGAAGAGAACAAGAAGTCTTCAGAAAAAACCATACAGAAGCTGGAAGAAGAAGTTGAAGGTTTAAAAGGAGAAATAATGTATCATCATGAAAGAGGTTTTTCTAAAGCAGTGGATCAAGTGAAACTCCTCCACCCCGAGCTAACTTTAGAAGGAATCGGAGTTTTCAAAACCAATCAGGATGGTAAATTGGTAGACCTCGCCATGGATGAGTAGCTTAGCCTTGTGTTCGTATTTTATATTTATATTTCATGGTTTTGCTTTTATTCATGTTGTTGTTTGCCTCGTCTAAGACATTATTGCTATTGATAGCATGTGGTCCATACCTGGCACATGTATAATTGTTCTGTCATAACTTAATATTGGCTTATGCCTTTTGGTCGACAATGAATTTACAAATAGTTAATTTTTCCTCTCAAACAATTTTCATCCTATCATATTTCTTGCTTGAAATAATTATCGTAGTCATCCAAAAGTACAATGACTAATAACTCAAACAATTTCGCGAAGAAAATACGACATGCTACTGTGCATAAAACAACTTTGTGCCCCGTGTGAGAACTTTAACCCATTGGGGCACTTAAGTAATGTCAAAACAGTTTATTTAACCTGAACTCATCAGTTTGCCTAACACTTTACATGTTAAAACAGTTTGCCTAACTTTACGCGTCCCACGACTTAACCTTGCAATAAACCGTATTAACACATCGTATCAAAGCTCCATGACTTAAATTTTTGGATCGTTAAATCCTCTAAGTTAAACGTTAAACTTAGACATCCAGGTTCTACCCCGGGCATCCGAATTCTTGTTCAGGAATATCATCCAGGTTAAACCAGGGCATCCAAAAGTAATTTAGGCATCTGAGTTCTACCTCAGGCATCCGAACTTGTTGCTTGGGAATGACTTCCAGGTTTTGTCTGGGCATTTAAGTTAGACTTAGGCATCCGAGTTCTACCTCGAGCATCCGAGTTCTTACTCAATACATTCATGTTTAAACCTGCGCATCCAAGTTCTTACTCAGGAATACGTTCAGGTTTAAACCTGAGCATCCAAGTTTAACTTAGGCATCCAAATTTTTTTCTAGGCATCCGAGTTCTTACTTGGGAGTCACGACTTTGAACGAGTATGGGCATGAATTATGAATTGTGCCTCATTAAAAACTCTCCCATTGTGGAAGAGAAAAGAGTGCACCTTATTTTATCAACTTAAAGAAAAGTTACAATAAATAATACTGTCATATATGAGCTTCTTTATTATTATGTAGAGTAAAAAAGGAAAAGAGACAAGTAGAAAACTAAATAAGATATATCATAGGAAATACCAGGTGGATATCCTCAACTAAAGTAGTTCTGAAGATTAGCCGTGTTCCATGTACGAGGGATTTCTTTACCACTTAACTTTTCCAATCGAAAAGCTCCATTTTCGATCTCTTCACGAATCCGAAACGGGCCCTCCCAATTGGGTGCCATTTCCCCGGCAATGCATCCTTTACAGCTCTTCTCAAGACTAAATCACCTTGCTTAAAAGTCCGAGGCACGACCTTAGAGTTATACTTCCTTTC
Source organism: Sesbania bispinosa (assembly GCA_026901365.1). Lineage (NCBI taxonomy): Eukaryota > Viridiplantae > Streptophyta > Magnoliopsida > Fabales > Fabaceae > Sesbania > Sesbania bispinosa. Next base: position 215,263 of record QLOH01000476.1, on the reverse strand, counting down.
AGCTCGTTGTTTGCAAGCGAATTCCCGAATATGGGCGATCTCTCTAACTTCTGGGAGTTTGTCCAGGTATGCTAGTCGCCCTTGCTCATTTTCCTGCTCATCATATGCTTCATATCTAAAGTTTGGTTCCCATATTTCAATTGGAATCAATGCATCTGATCCGTAAACGAGTTTAAAAGGAAGTTCCCCTGTTGTGGAGTGTGGAGTAGTGTGATATGACCACAATACCAAATGGAGGTGTTCAACCCACATTCCTTTAGCCTCCCCTAGCCTTTTCTTCAAACCATTCAAGACCACTTTATTAGCTGCCTCCGCTTGCCCGTTAGACTGCGGGTGTTCCACAGAGGTAAATTTTAACTTGATTCCCCACTCAGCACAAAAGTCGGCTACTGCTCGACTTGCGAACTGTGTCCCATTATCTGATATAATGCATCTTGGGACTACAAATCTACAGATCAATTTCTTCCAATAAAACTTTTTTATTCTTTCAGCCGTAATTATTGCTACGGGCTCTACTTCTACCCACTTTGAAAAGTAATCCACACCAACATTTAAAAACTTCACCTTCCCAGGAGCCATGGGAATAGGTCCCAATATGTCTACTCCCCACTTGCTGAAAGGCCACGTGGCAGAGACTGAATGAAGCAATTCAGGATTAGCTCGGTGTAGGTCGGCGAACCTCCGGCACACATCACATTTTCTTACATACTGCATGCAATCTTGTCTCAAAGTAGGCCAATAGTATCCATCCCTTAATATTTTACCAGCCAAAGAACCTCCTCCCACATGACTCCCACAAGAACCTTCATGAATCTCCTGAATCACACAATCTGCCTGTTACCGAGCTAGCCACTTCAGCAATGGGGTAGCAAAACCCCTTTTATATAATTTGTCTGCTATGACAATGTATTGAGCCGCTTGTCTCTGAGTTTTCTTTGCCTATTCAGGACTCGGAGGTGTCCTCCCATCAGTTAGATATTGAATTATGGGCCCCATACATGACTCAGATTCTATCTCCGAAAATAAACCTCTACCTTATCAATGGTCGGGACAGTAACAGTTTCCTAAATCACAGTGTGATTATTACCCGGCTTCTTCGTGCTGGCCAACTTGGATACTAAATCAGCTCTGCCATTTTGGTCCCCTGGAACATACTCAAGTTTCAAGGTTACAAAAGACTCAGCAAGGTGCTTGACTACTGACAAATATTTAACTAGTTGTGAATATTTTGCTTGAAAATCTCCATTTACCTGACCAGTAATTTGCTGGGAATCACTTCGGGCTGATAGATTCCGAACATCGACCTCTTTTGCCAAGTTCAGGCCAACGACCAATGCCTCGTATTCTGCTTGGTTGTTACCAGCTTTAAACTCGAACCGTAATGACTGCTCTATCAAAATACCACCTGGTGCTTTGAGTATAACACCTGCTCCATTTCCTTACATGTTGGATACTCCATCTACCGATAACAACCATTGCTCTTCTTTTTCTCCTCCTTCCGCATCAACAGGTGATGTAAGATCTACCAGGAAGTCGGTTAAAGTCGGTGCCTTGATTGCTCTCCTAGGCTCAACAGTTAAGATGTACTCTGACAACTCAACAGCCCATCCCACCATTTTTCCAGCCAAATCTAGCTTCTCCAGTACCTATTTAATTGGTTGATTTGTTTTGACTATAATCTCATGACTCTGTAAATAAGGACGTAGTCTCCTCGCTGAGATCACCAGAGCTAAAGTCAAATTTTCTATCTTCTGATAGCGTTGCTCCGCACCTTGTAACACCCTACTGACGAAGTAAATGGGCTTCTGGGAATTGCCATCTTCTTTTACTAATGTCGAGCTCACCACATTCTCCGAGACAAAGATATATAACTGCAGAGGCTTCCCCCTGTAGGCCGAGTTAAAATGGGAGGGCTAGCCAAGAACTCTTTTAATTGCTGAAAAAGCAGCTTCGCGTTCCTCCGACCATAGGAACGTTTCTTTCTTTCTCAACAGCTTGAAAAATGGTAGGGCCTTGTCCACCGACCTCGACAAGAACCTTGAAAGGGCTACCATCCTACCCATAAGTTGTTGCACCTCTTTGACATTTATCGGGCTTCTCATATCGAGAATTGCTCGGCACTTGTCAGGATTTGCTTCTATCCCTCTTTCTGTGAGCATGAATCCTAAAAACTTCCCGGAATATATTCCAAAAGTACATTTTTGTGGGTTCAGTCGCATCCTTTGCTTCCTTACCTCACCGAAAATCTCCTGCAAGTCCCTTGAGTGGTCTTCTTCCTCGGCTGACTTGACCACCATATCGTCTATGTAAACCTCCAAGTTCTTGCCAATCTGCTTATGAAATACCTTGTCCATCAACCTCTGATAAGTCGCCCCTGCATTTTTTAAACCAAAACACATTACCTTGTAACAATAATTAGATGTTTCGGTCATGAATGTTGTTTTGTCTTCATCTAAGGTGTGCATTCTAATCTGCTGTATCTAGAGTACGCATCCATTAAGATTGGAATCTTATGACCGGAGGTACAATCTACTAATCGGTCAATGCTTGGCAAGGGGTAAGAGTCCTTAGGGCAGGCTTTGTTAAGGTCTGTGAAGTCAGTGCACATCCTCCATTTTCCATTGGCCTTCTTTACTAACACAACATTAGCTAACCATGTGGGGTACTCAATCTCTCGGATAAAGTCGGCCTTCAATAGCTTTTCTGTTTCCACCTTGACCACATGTCTCCTTTCATTGCTCATCTTTCTCTTCTTCTGAGTTACTGGCCTTGCTTTGGGGTCGAGAGATAAACGATAGCATATGAAGTCGAGATCTATTCCAGGCGTATCTGTTGCCGACCATGCGAAGAGATCCTGATTTTTACGCAAGAGATCTGAAATTCGTTCAGTTAAATCTTTGTCCAACCGAGCTCCTAAACGGGTAACCTGCTCATGTCTCTGTCCTACTTGAACCTCCATTAACTCCTCAGAGGATTGTGGGCGTCTGTCCTCCCGATACTCTTCTCTTGGATCAAGTTCGGCAAAGAAAACTCGATGCGGTGAATTGTCATTGCTATTAGGCCAATTCTTTCTTCGCACCCTTAGACTTTCTTTGTAATAACATCGAGCCGCTTTCTCATCTGCTTTCACAACTCCTACCTGTCCATTTACTGCAGGAAATTTCAGAGTCAAGTGTAAAGAAGACACCACAACTCCAATCACATTTAAAGAAGCTCTTCCCAATATGACATTGTATGATGATGGAGCATTAACCACCAAGTATTTGACCCGAACAGGCTTCGTCCTTGGCTTCTCCCCAAGTGTTGTTAGAAGTTCCACATATCCTCGGACTTCAACGGAGTCACCTGCAAAACCTATCAAACAACCCACGAATGGCAGTAAAAGGTCCTTTGATAAGTCGAGCTTCTTAAAAGTACTCCAATATAAGATATCCGATAAGCTCCCCTAATCCACCAACATTCTTTGCACATTATAACCCACCATGCGTACCTCAATCACTATTGGATCATGTTGATGGGGGTCTATTCCTTCAAAGTCTGCGTCAGTGAAGGTGATTGGGGGGAGGTGAGGATGGGTGATCGGGTGATCAGAAATCGTGTTAACATGCAATGCAGATCGAACATATCGTCTCCTGACTGAACTCGTTTCTCCCCCTCCAATGAATCCCCCTGCTATAGTAGCAACTGTTCCCCTTATCACTTCATCAAGTCCATCCTCCCTACTATTCTGACAATCGCACTGATCGGCTCGGCTCTTCCCCGACTACCTCTTCCTGCTCCCCTTGGTCTTCCTCTAGTTGTATAACAACTCAAGTAACCATCTCTAATGAGGCTTTCGATTTGATTCTTAAGGTCCCAACAATCCTCCGTATCATGCCCATGGGTTTTATGAAATTCACACCATCGGTTCTTATACGGTCCCTTGGTTGGAGGGGGAGCATCCAATAAATTAGCATTGTACACCTTCCTCAATATGTTTCCCTTTTTAGTGTTTAGGGGATTATACTGCTTTCTCTGGGTGGCGAAAAGTATTGTTGACCGAGCTACAACCAGCCTTCTATTCAGAGGATTAAATCTTGCTGCTCTCCTGTCTCGTCTCATGGGCCCAGAACGATTTTCGGTGTGCGCCGCGCTTCCTCCTGTTTAGGACTCTTTCAAACTCTCCCTCTTGTCAGCATTGCTTTCCTCACCTTTGACATAACACTCCGCCCTCAATTGGATCTCTCCCAAGGAAGTCAATGGTCGCTGCGCCAACGATTCGTTGAAAGGTCCCGATTTGAGACCTTCAACAAAAGCTTACATGAACACTTTTGGGTTAGGGTTGGTCATTAACAAAGTAGCCTCGTTAAACCTTCCTGGGTAGTCCTTCAAAGTTTCCCCTGCTCCTTGTCTCACACTGAATAACCTCCCAGCTGTCCACTTTTTCTGACGTCTAGCCGAGAAATGCGCCATCAATTTCTCGGTGAAATCGGCAAAACTAGTAATTGATCTCGTCGGTAACTCCGTAAACCACGTCAAAGCCAACCCAGTCAAGGTCCTTGAAAAAAGCTTACATTGCAGCGTATCCTCCAAGCCCCTGCTGATCATTTGAGTTCGGAAAGCGACAACATGAGCTTATGGATCGATGGTCCGATCGTATGTCGTCAACGTCGGGTCTTTGAAATTGTCTGGATAAGGGGTTAAAAGATATCCTTTGAAAAAGGCTGAAACTCGATCATGGCTCCATCTGCTTCATCTTCTGTAATTCACCCATGGTCTATCGCTGTCATCCTCTGTTGCAAATTCTGGTTCTGCTCTCTCAATTCCCTCACCTCATGCTCGAAGTCCTCCTCTCTCCTCTCTTGGTTTATGTCGGCAACCGTCGCCTGTAACTCCTCGTTCTGCCGCCTAAGCTCCTGCATCTCTTCTACCAAACGTTGTAGCAGTGTAGCATCGCCGTCTCCTCCTCCTTCACCACCTAAGCCATTGCTACGTGTGTTTCTTGTCATCGCCAAGTTCTACAAAGTGGTCGGGTGGATAGGTTTTACCGCCGCTCCACGGTGGACGCCAATCTGTTCTCAAAAGTCCTCGACGATCGAGTCCTTGTCCGTAGTTGGGTTGACCTAGCCGTCAGAGTGAGAGTGTCAGATACCCTATCTAGTTTTTTTCCAGTCCTTTATAGTTTTCTATTGGGCCTAGTGGGCCGAGAAAGTTGATCACCGAGTGTGTTTCTTAAAGATGGGGGGTACTCTTATCGCTACCGAGTATTGAGGCGCACAACTGCTAGGGACTCGGTACCCAGTATAGTACACAGCCACTCAAACTCAAGGCCTTCGGAACAAGGGCGATGAGCTTGGAGGTCACCAATGCTAAGGGTTCGATACTCTATTAGATCACAGCCCCTCGAGCTCAAGGCCTTCGGAATGAGGGCGATGAGCTCGGAGGTCACCCATACTAACGACTCAGTACTATGTATAGTACAAGAACAATTACAAATAGTGTCATTGATTCAATCTAGGGAATTAGGTCATCCCTGCATTTTAACTCAAGCAATGGGCAGTTGAACCAGTGAAACTAATAAATCTGATGGGTCGGTCTGAACGGATATTAATGTCAATTAGGGTAAAATTCACTCAGCTAAACTTGCTACTTAGTAATATTGTGCGATTATATATATATATATATATATATATAATCACACATTATTACTAACCATAGCCACCAACCTTCTTTCTTTTACTCCTTGATGGTAACATCGACAACTTAGACTTACTGCCTTCAAAAAGGGCTTACCGCTACAGTTCCATCAAAAAGTAAAGTACTAAAATTTTGTAATATATATATATATATATATAGAATTACAAAGAATAAACATGCCGGTTTGTCATTGCATTAAAAAACCATAAACACATTTTATTTTATTTTTTTTTAAATTTTTGTCATTTTTTAAAAATTCGACAAAATTATATTTAATAGTATAAAATATATTATGGTGTTGTTTGAAAGAGCTTATTTAAGCTTATCTTATGACACAAACACTTATGTAACTGTTTGGGTAAACTTTAAACACTTAAATAAGTTGTATTTCCTAATGGGGCCTATATAATGATACTTTTATTTGGCTTAAATATGTTTAGTCCCTATAAATATGAGTCATTTTGTTTTTAGTCCCTGTAATTTTTTTTATTTTTCATCCCTACAAAATTTTCTGTTAGTCTTTTTGGTCCCTACCGTTAATGTTAGATGTGGCTAACAGAGTGCCACATCAGCATGCCACATGTCTTTTTGGTCTTTTTGCTTATACTGCATTGTTACATTTGAAATTCTTAAACTCCTCCTGGGTTCAATAAAATAAATTCTTTATGTATTCAATTATTTGAAATTTCAATGCACACACTTGGATTCACTCTATAAAAGGGGAACCTGTAACAATATTTTTTTCTCTACTAATTCTTTTTTTCTGTCTATTGACTAACAAAAATTTTATTTGATTTATATCTATTAACCTATAACTTAATGAGATTGTGTTAACTAACAAAAAGACTTGTAATATTAAATCAGATGAAAATTTTGTCAGTCAATAAACAGAAAAAATTGCATATATAGAAAAAAAAGTCGTTACATGTTTTTCCCTATATACAATGAATCCAAGTATTATGAAATTTCAAATAATTGAATACATAAATAATTTATTTTTTTAAGCTCACGAAAAGTTTCAAAATTTCAAGTGTAACGATGTAGTGGAAGCAAGAGTACATTGTGATATTGGATGTGGATGAAATTGAGGTGAAAAACCAAAAAAAATTATAGGGACTAAAACCAAAAGTATCATATTTATAGGGGCTAAAAACAAATTTAAGTTGAGCAGAAATAACACATGTGGCATGCTGATGTGACACTCCATTTGCCACATCAGCTAAAAGTTAACAGCAGGGACCAAAAAAACTAACGGAAAATTTTTTAGGGATGAAAAACCAAAAAATTTTTTACAGGGACTAAAAATAAAATGACCTATATTTATAGAGACTAAAAATATATTTAAGGCTTTTTATTTTAATTACTTTCTTCTTTTCCGGCTAATTACTTTCTTACGGAGTACTTTTTTTTTTAACTTTATAAATTTCATATCAAAATAATTTTCTTCTTATTTGGCAAATATTTTACTTTTTTTCTTATTATTTTTTTTGTATTTTTATCTTTATAATCCTTAAATTTTTTAATATAAAATTTATATAATTTATACATACCAGTTAAATTTGTGATTCAAATAGTGGTTGGTTGTAGTGGAAGATCAAAGGTCAAACCACTCTTAGAATAAATTTACCTAACCATGGTCAAAGGATTAAACCCACAACTATAATTTGGGATAGTCTCCACGACTTTACTAGCTCCTTTGAAAAGACGATGTTGCTTCTTCTTCCTTTTTTTCTTTAAAAAATATTAAATTCATTATATATGAGTAAGTTAGCAGGACTCTCTACCAAAAGAAAGTTAGCAGAGACTACATTCATGATAATAGTATCTGTTTTTTTTTTTTTTTTTTCAAGGAAATGGCTTAAATCTAATAGTTACAAAACTCCCACATCGATTCGATTAAGCTATGGGTCACTGCTGCACCGGTTGTATGTAATACAATATAATTTGAAAAGATTTTATCCTAAAATAATGGTTGAGTAAGAAATTGATATTTAATAGAGTTTGTTTTTTTTTTTTGTTCGAATAGAGTTTGTTTTTAAATGTCTTTGTATTTTTTTCAGTTCATAGAAAAGCCCAACAAACAATCAAGCCACTAAGCCCAAAACATGGGATACAAACTAGCTGGCTGAATTTCTGCTCTATATCAAATTTGGGCCTGTAAGATCAGTGACCCATTTTTAAAAGAATGAAAATTGCAACAAAAACTTGGTCACACCGCCTCAGAAAGACATGGGACACAAGGAAAACAAGAAGAGCATGTCCCATCTACGTTTTTGCAGGATGCATAAGTTTCCTCTCCAGCAGCAGAGGTTATGTTAATCCCCTTCAATACAATGTTGGTGCACCCTATGGCTTTGTCACAATGCAATTGGATTGCATGCTTGGAAATTGAGGTTCCCCTCACATTGCGGAATGTAACATCACTCACTTTCACTGCGTTTACACTATCATAAGGATTGTATTCCTGGTCAATAATCACAGGGTTGTAAGCTTCCACAACTATAATATCCTCAAATGTGATCTTCCTCGCATGCCCACTCCCTCCCTGATTTCAAATTAACAACACACACAAAAAATGTAATTAATACATGATAAAAATCAGGACTAAGGTCCTTAAATATTTTAATTTCTTCTTAGGAACTGATTGGCAACTAAATGCATATTCAAGAATCATAAATAATGTAACTTTTATTGGTTAGGAACTAATTATATAACCGATAACTTATTAGAATCTAATCTAAGTATTTAATTACTCCACATTCTTACCATCCAAGTCTTGATTCTGGCTCCATTTGTGGTTCCTTGGAAGGTGCAATTTCGCACTTGTACCTCTTCCACTGTTTCAAAAGCTCCATCTTTTCCTAGGCTCCCAACGCTAGATTCACCAAATTGAGTTTCAATATTGACCAATCAACTTAATTAATAGTAGCTAATAATGTTGTTGGAAGCAGAAAATTTTACTTGAACTGACCTGATCCCATGGCCAGGTCCACAAAATACACCAACGATTTTGATGAAAGAGGAACCGTGATTAATGGCAATGCAGTCATCACCTTTAATAACAATTAATTAAGCAAAAGATATAAGAGGCTATATTATTTTATTTTATTTTAAAGGAAGACCCATTCTTGGGTGGGCCTTGAGAAAAACATCCATATGAATTAGAGATATAAAATTCATACAACAAAAAAACATACAACAACTCATACAACACACTTTTCTCTTTATCTCTTTCCATCACATCACCTATCATATCTCACATTTCTCTCTCTTTACTCTCTTTTCTCTCTTTCTCTATCTATGTTGTATATCTACAACATGTATAAATAGCATTACTCTAGGAATTATAACATTAAAAGCCCCGTAAGTTGAGAAGCAATAACCAAATTATGTTTGAAGTGTGAATCTAATTCAACGCTATTGAAGTATAACTCTCATTTATATTTAAAATGTGAATCTAGTTTAAACCAAACATGTCCTATATCTTTTAAATAAAAGACTTAATTGTATTTTTGGTTCCCCTACTATCATTAATTCGCGATTTTGGTCCCCTATTATTCCAAATTTGCGATTTTGGTCCCCTTAACACATACTTGGGAGATATAGGGGACCAAAAATTTGAACTACATCGCGAATTTGGAATAATAGGGGGACCAAAATCACGAAAAAAAAAAGTAGGGGACCAAAATCGCGAATTGATGATAGTAGGGGGACCAAAAGTGCAATTAAGCCTAAATAAAAAATAACATCTCAACAAACAAATTAACACCTAAAAATAACAATATTTTAATTAGAGAGTCTTGTGAATTAATTACCGGTTTCCATCTTAGAATTTTTAATGATGATGTTGGATGATTCTGAGATATCAATGCCATCGGTGTTTGGGCTTTGATCGGGTGCAATAATATGAAGGTGAGAGACGCGTGAGCCATTGCAAGCATTCAAGCTTATATGATTTCTGGGGCTATTGAAGTGAGTCAATCCACTTAGGATTAGATTTTCACAGTCATGGAAATGTAAAGCCTGCACATGTTATCAAGCAATTAATCTAAATGAGATTATAATTAATCCTGTCTTTATAAAAAATTTTGGTCATTCATTTTAATTAGATTTCATGTTTTTCAACTTACGGTTGGCCTGTCATCACAGTTGCCATTGGAAAAACAATTCCACCATGGAGCACCTTGGCCATCAATTTGTCCTCCTCCATTAATAACAAGCCCACTTATTCCCGAGAACCTGACCCATGTGTCCTTATCATTGTCAATTGGCCATTTCCAAGCTTCAACACTACTTGGGGCAATGATAGTGCCCTCAAGCTGCCAACCCACACAATATATATTTTAATCAAGCAGACACATATATTGATTGTTAGGAGAATAAAAAGTGCAATTAAATGGTTAGGAGTTAAGAAGCATCCAAGTCTTATTTCAAAAAAGGATTTGGCTGATGCTCTCTAGTTCTACAGGATAGAAAAAGAGAGTGTATGTGTGGGTCCCACTCCGTACATGAGTCTCGCATATACATCATCTATTTCTCTTTCTACGGTACTTCTCTTGTTAAAAGAGAATTTAAATCCCATTTGAGATATAGTTGCTCAATCATCAGTTTTGGAATGTTCATTTTTTAATTAATTTCTAATTATATACTTCAATTATTTTTTGAATTTCTATATTCTAACATGTTAGAGTGATATTTTTTTTTATAAAGACTAATGTTGAGTTATAAAATATTATATCTGTTACGGTCTAAACCCAAGGCCTATTGGCCATGACGGCCCAAAACTGATGTAAGTATGTTACCAAATATTCATAATTACATATATACTTGCCCAATCACCCTATTACTGTATACGCTATGCCCAGTTGCCCAGTTACCCTATTACCCTATTACTGTATACTTGCCCAATTATGCAGGCCCGTCTGGCCCGAAACCCCTATAAATACGCAATCTTGACCTAGTCAACCACTTTGACTGTGATATATATATTTGACTTGGGCGTTGGAGTGCCTTCGCAGGTACCCCATCTGTGGGCAAACCGGATTCACTCTCCTACAACCCAGACCCAGATTCGAGTTCAACTTCACAGGCCCAGGTTCGAATTCTATACCAGAACAATATCATTATTTTCATTTAAGATTGTCACATACATTACCTTGATGTGAAGGGTAGGAGGCTTGCAAGGACCCCGGAATAAGACAGGCTGCAACATAAATGTTTTCCCTTTGGGTATGAGAAGTATTGGGGTGTCGTCCTGAGTTGCACCACAGGCGTCTTCCCATGCTCTCACAAAAGCCTTTACAAGTTGCCAAAACGGATTAAATTAGACATATAACAGATCAAGCTAGCTAGTCTTCTTCACACTAACAAATTAAGGCCATTATATATATAGAGACACACGTGTTTGTATTGGGAAGAATTCGCAAATTAAACATACATACATACTTGTGAATCGTCTGTTTGGCCATTCCCGGTGGCACCATAATCAACAACATTGAATATGAGACCTGAATTATCAGGCATTAACATTCTGGCATAGAGGCAAGGTGAAACAACAACCACAAACATTACAACCAAGACAATTAGGCTTTTCATCTTTGAGATGAAACCTGAAAATATAGACATTGAACTATCAAGTCTAACTAGAATTGCCACGAATGGAATAACAATAGTAATGGCATTGATATATGAATGAGAGGGATTCAAGCACAAAACTTAATGTTATGTTTTTTTTTTTTTTTTTACCTAGCAAGATATGCGAACACACAAACACAATATATATATATATATATATATATATATATATATATATATATATATATATATATATAGACATATAATAAGAGATCAATTTACATCAATATAAATCAAAATCATTGTGAATTAATTATTGACACCATTGAACAGAATATCCTACCAATCATATAAATTATATCTATGGAGTTTTAAATTGTCCAAGAATTATTTAACACTTAATTAATGTATATATATAAAATATTAATTAACATAATATATATTTTTAAATTATACTATTAAAAAAATTAATGATAGTTGTGGTCCCCATATTCATATGTCCACTTTAAGAGATTAAAAATTATTCTATTTATCTATCCACTTATAAGTTTAAGGGAATATTAATTTTCTCATTTATATCCCTAGCTATATGATAATTCTCAAGTATAGTAATAATATTTTGCTATTGAGAAGAGATAATATAAAACAAATAAAGGATATATAATGAGAGTTTAAATAATTTTATGTAAACAATAATAACATTTTTTAATCTGGGTGTTTTTTTGTCTAAATAAAAAAATTAATAAAACAAAGATGGTACCAAACTTTCATATTTAACACAAATAATCAAGGTATAATTTGATGATCATCGATAGATATCACATTCTTTATAAAATTACTGCGTTTCACAAATTTGTTAATTAAATTGCACATTAATTAAAATTAAAGAAAAAACCACCTGCCCGAGAGTTTCTTTTCACAATATTGGAGAGACATGTATTATAATATATCATATTCTATATCCATTTTTTTTTTTAAAAAAATTGCTTACAGAAGTTGCTAAATGAAAATTATAACAAATAAATAAGTTCATTAGGAGCAATAAAGTATATATATCAAAAGAAGCTCGCAAAAACCTGGAAAAAGTGCAATTGAAATTTTAAAAGGCAAATTTTTTTATGTGATTTGAAGAGTTATTTTCTTAAATATTATATGTACAACGTCATTTTGGATTAAAGATCACGTCACATTTGTCTCACATTAATATATTTCTTAATTAAGTAGTGCCGTGGAGCAGCTGCATTGTTATATGATTAGTTGCAACATATATGGCTCAAAATGATCTGTAAAAACTGCAACTGCATGTCTCTTGAGCTAAACCTCGTCCTGTCATGGCATAATATATAGTGAGCTCCCTTAAACTACCTTTGCAAGTATGCTAATTGGATTAGTGAGGGACTTGTAGTGTATTTGATTTTTTATTTAGAACATAAAAATCACGATTCGGACAAAAGTTTAAGAGGCAAATTTTTGCTTAATATTCATATATAATTTGAGACCTAAACTATTTGCATGAGATATTAATACATTCACCTTTTAATTATACTATTTCTTAAAAACATTATTTTAAAAGTTATGGTACATATAAGATGAGAGAGTTTTATATTGCTTTTGCACCACCCTTTTTTGCTAAATACACTACCCCACACAAGTATGGCTTTTATTCCGGAATTTAATTTCTGAAAGAAATATTTAAAACAATTTTCTAGAAACTTAATTTCGAAACTATGTTTTCAAAATATTGATAACTCACTAACATCGAAATTTAAATTTCAGAATCATTTCAAATTTTGCAAAATGATTCTGAAATTAACAAAAAATAAATAAAAGGTTGAACAGAGGAAAAATTAAGAATATTTAAGTAATAAAAAATTAGGGGTGTGAATAATAAAAAAAGAGTGGTGCAAAAAAACATACACTTTAAAAATATATTCTAATTGCTAGGTCCAAAGGATAGTTTGGCCCATACCATGAAATATACATATGATGTGGTTACGTGGACCTAAGAATAAAGAATTCATAAAATTTCCATTCCTTTAACATGAGTTTCAGATTTATAACATATAAGCAATTTCGTCTACCAACAAAATCAAACATCACCTCTCTATATAATTGCACCGTCTCTACTAATATTGAAGATGATTTTAGCGTAGATCCTTTACTCTGCTGCTTCTAAAATGTTATGACAGGCAATTTGGGGATTTAGGAGTTCAGTGATGAAGATAATAGATTAAATCCACATATAAAGAAGTGAAATTTCATGTCAGCACAAGTCAATGTGACATATGTTATAGGAAAAAAGTCCTCTTTAGTACTGGATCTCTCAAGTAGAAGAGAGATAGATACACACATTTTGTGAGCTTCACATAAGCATGTGGGGCCCACAAAATGTGTATCTGTATCCCGTGATTGGAGAGAACCTTCTCCCGTTGTTACATGTCAACATTAAGGACAAGTACCAAAATTAAGTGTTTGTGATTTTACAAGAACGAGAAAAAAAATATGAAGACTAAAAGTAAAAAATATATATTTTAGAAGGGCTAAAAGCTTATATTACCCTTTGTCTTTTTACTGACCTGAGCATCAATATCTTTTGCAAATACCTCTTCTATATCCACTCATGGATCCTTGCAGATGCTCAACACATGTTTAAGAAGACCGAATGTTATTCCCCTCCATTATTAGTCTAACTATGACAATAGTATATACATTTAGCAAATATATTACTGAAAACAAGTTTACACTTTGGTCTATAAAAAAATTGAAAGAATTTTCTCTAAATTTTAATTAATTGTTTCAAAACTTTCAAATAATCTTGCTTGTGAAACTAATGAAGAAGCAACTCTAAAAATAATAATGCCTAAGCTTCCTAACATTGGTTTATAATAAACAAAATAAAAATTAACTTTTGTTCCACACTTTCAATGTGTTTAAAGAATAAATTTCCATCAATCAAATTGGATGAGTGAAATTGCAAGTTATCTTTTTGGTTTTTCCTAAATAACATATAATAACAACTTGGTGAGTTTATGACCCATTAAACAAATAATGAAGAATATAGTTACATGACATATTATAACATAATGCTATAATTATATACTAAACAATAAGGCTAAAAAATTACCAATTTTTGTTTGAACCCCATACCAATTTATATAGAGCTAGCTAATACGTACCTTGATTGGAATATAGTTTTTAATGGTTCAAGTAGTGAGGATGTATTTCAACAGGACAATATATTTTCTGCCAAGAAATAATTAAAACAATACCCAACAGGACAACAAATAGGCATTTAATATCTTTTCAAATCGTAAAAAGAAAAAATGACACTACCAAATCTAACTAGGCAAGTAGAAGCAAGTGTGATATGAAGAGTGGAGATAAAGGATGCAAACTTATAGGTTGTAGAAGTACTGCCACGGATGAAAATTGTAAATAACAATAGTGCCAATCATTTACCGTGTGTGTGAGAGAGAGAGGAAATTTTTATCAATATAATTACTTAATCACTTCTACACCGATGAATAACATTTTATATATTGAATAATTTCATTATAAAATCTATTGTTGAATTAAAAGTGCCTTATATAACAAATATTATCCATAAAATTTTGAGTAAATTAGCAAATTGGTCCCTGACTTTTTTAGGATCATGCAGTTTAGTCTCTAAGAAATAGAAAACCCTAATATAGTCCCTGACTTCTTATTTTTTCTTTCACTATAGTCCAACTGTGTGTTTCCCGTTAATTTTTTTACGATGTGTCACATTTAATGATACTCTGTCTCACTGTTTGTCACTATAGTGTCCACTATGGCACAAAAACGATGTGGTTTTGTCAAATTTATAGCTTTAAATGCTTCAAATCCAACCGTTGTGTGCTTCCCTATTTTCCATTTTTCTCTCTTCTCCCCCTTTTTCATTGGAAAATCTCAACTCCAATGACGTTATTTTTTGTGCTCCAATGCCAAATAGTATGATATAGTGTCACGAAACGTGACACATCATAAAAAAATTAACGAGAAACACACAGTTGGACTATAGTGAAAGAAAAAGCAAGAAGTCAGGGACTATATTGGGGTTTTTATTTCTTAGGGACTAAACTGCATGACCCTAAAAAAGTCAGGCACCAATTTGTAGTTTACTTATAAAATTTTATATATTGTTCTTGTACTACTCGAGATATTGGGGCCGATCATTATAAGCGTCACGCAATGGCTCTCAGGCTTACTTAGGCTTGAAGGTTGTGTGCTACTCGAGATATTAGGCCGATCATTATAAGCCTTGCGCAGTATCCTCTGGGTACGCTTACACTGGAAGGGCTGTGTACTACTCTGGATATTGGGCCGAGTACCATGCTCGGTTATCGGCCCATAACTACGCCTTGCCCCTCAAGTAGCACTGAGGAAAGTGAGGAGTAGTGGGAAATGAGGATAAGGAAGACTTGAGTAGTGGGACATTGGCGGTTATAAAACGGGTCTATAAAAGGCAAAGAGGACTGAGGAGGTAGGCAAGTTCAAAAATCACAGTAAGGAACCGAGTTTATAGCCTAGAGGTTAGCCCGAAATATTCTTGCTGAGTATTACTCTGGATATTGGGCCGAGTAACATGCTCGGTTATCGGCCCATAACTACGTCTTTCCCCTCAAGTAGCACTGAGGAAAGTGAGGAGTAGTGGGAAATGAGGATAAGGAAGACTTGAGTAGTGTGACATCGGCGGTTACAAAAAGGGTCTATAAAAGGCAAAGAGGACTGAGGAGATAGGCAAGTTCAAAAATCACAGTAAGGAACCGGGTTTATAGCCTAGAGGTTAGCCCGTAATATTCTTCCTGAGAACATTTGGCGCTCACCGTGGGGCGACGGTAAAACTTTGCCCGTCGACCACCCCCTTTCAATTACTATGATCACACGACGAAATGCTGGTAGAGCATATGGACACGCTGAGAACGGAGAAGAGACTTCGGGAACCACCCCGGAGGAGGACAATCCAGTGTTACAACAAATTCTCCGGAGGATGGATCAATTACAGGAGCAGAACAAGTCGCTTCAGGAGCAAAAACAGACTTTGCAGACACAGGTCACCACTTTGGCAAAAGGACGAACTGATGAAGAAATTCCGGAAGGGGATACGGGGGAGTTCCACCCGTTTTCAATGGAGATAGCAGAGACCCTGTTCCCTTCTGATTTTAGGGAACCCCATTTGAAAGACTACGATGGGACCACTGACCCCAGGCACATGTGACGACTTTCAAAACACAGATGTTGAAACGAGGTTAAGGTGATGTGATACAATGCAAACTGTTCACCGGGACATTGACGGGAGCCCCTTTGATTTGGTTCTCGCACCTACCCCCGCTTTCCATCTCTGGTATCCAAGACTTGTTGAAAAAATTCCTAGCTCAGTTCTCAGCCTGGAGGTCGAGGATGATGACCTCGGGAAAACTTTTCAGCATTTGGCAACGAGCAGAGGAACCGTTATGTGACTACCTCGGGCGATTTAATGATGCATCACTATTGGTAATAAATCCAAATCCCGAGCTGCTAGTTTCGGCATTTGAAGAGGGGCTACAACCAGGACCTTTCAATGAATCCTTGGCTCAAAGACCGACGACTTTGATGCAAGAGATCAGGAACAGGGCAGCGTGCTATATCAAAGGTGAGGAGAGCAATGCGGAAAAGAGAGAAAGGTCGAACAGCGAGGTCCCTACACTCAGAAGTCAGGAAAGGAGCTAACTCAGACGTTTCATCAGCCTGCACGGACAAAGAAGGGCTACGATAGTCGAGGTAGAAACTTTCAGCCTAAAGTAAGTTGGGATGATCGGCGGAGAACTGACCAGGCCAGTGGTTATGGGCAAGAGATCAGGAACAGGGCAGCGTGCTATATCAAAGGTGAGGAGAGCAATGCGGAAAAGAGAGAAAGGTCGAACAGCGAGGTCCCTACACTCAGAAGTCAGGAAAGGAGCTAACTCAGACATTTCATCAGCCTGCACGAACAAAGAAGGGCTACGATAGTCGAGGTAGAAACTTTCAGCCTAAAGTAAGTTGGGATGATCGGCGGAGAACTGACCAGGCCAGTGGTTATGGGTTTGACACATTCACGCCCCTAAACACGTCCAGGGCTCAGATACTGAAGGAAGTATATCAATCCGATCTCATCAGATTACCGCCATAGGCAGAGGGGCCCAAGGGTCCGGATATGAGCAAGTGGTGCGATTACCACCGAGCAAGAGGACATGATACATATGACTGCTAGACATTGACGAACAGGATTGAGAGGCTCATTAAGGAAGGCTATCTGGGAAGGTACATCGAGAAGAGGAAAGATTGGGGAGACAGGAGCCAGAGAAGGGATGAAGGGGGCTCAGGATCAAAAAGGCGCAAGGAGGACAGACATAAGGAAGCCAAAGACAAACAGGAGGTCAAAGGAGTGGTGACCACCATTGCATGTGGGTTCAATGGAGGCGGAGAAGAAACTAGCTCGGCCAGAAGGAGGTATGCAAGACAAGTGATGACTATACAGACAGACTTGTTCGAGCAGGGAAATAATCACCCCATGATCGCCTTCACAAATGAAGACTTCCGTGGAATCCAACCACATCAGGACAACCCAATGGTAATCGACGTATTGATGGCCAAATACCGAGTTCAGAGAGTATTGATCAATCAGGGAAGTTCAGTCGATGTTCTTTATTGGAGTGCCTTTGAGAAATTACAAATCCCCAAAAAGTGCTTATTACCTTTTGCAGGATCTTTAATGGGTTTTGCAGGTGACTCAGTTGAAGTAAGAGGCTATGTAGAATTGCTGACAACCTTCGGAGGAAGGGGGAGCGAGAAATCAATTCATGTCAAGTACTTGGTGATCAATGCACCGTCTTCTTATAACATTATCATAGGCAGGTCGACTTTAAATGCCCCCGGGAGTAGTTGTCTCGACAATTCACCTCACCATGAAGTACCCATTACCAAATGGCGCAATAGGAGTTGCGAAGGCAGACCAAGAAGCAGCAAGAAGATGCTATCGAGACAGTTTGAAGGTTAGGAGAAGAAATTGGCCAGGAGACAAGATAGAAGAAGAAAGAGCCCCATCAGAAAACCACAAAGTATGTTTTGCAGAACTCGACCCTAGGTAAGATTTCTTGGAAAGAAGGCCTCAGCCGACAGAAGAACTGGAGGAAGTGGATGTGGAGGGACAACTTGAGCAGAAAATAAGAGTCAGCTCCAAGTTGGAAGGGAACCTGAAGGAGGAACTGGTTAAACTTTTGAAAGATAACGCCGATCTCTTCGCATGGAAAGCAGCTGACATGCCGGGCATTGACCCAAACATTCTCTTCCATAAATTGGCAATAGACCCAAAAGCCAAGCCGGTGGTGGTACAACGACAAAGGAAGCTCGGTGAAGAAAGACGAATGGTCGTGGCAGCTGAAACCCAGAAGTTGAAGGAAGCTGTGTTCATCCGAGAAGTCACCTATCTAACCTGGTTAGCTAACGTGGTTTTGGTGAAAAAATCGAATGGAAAGTGGCACAAGTGCACGGACTACACCGACCTCAATAAAGCATGTCCAAAAGATCCCTACCCATTACCCAATATAGATAGACTTGTGGATGGGACATCTGGGCACAGAATCCTTACCTTGATGGACGCTTATTCAAGCTACAACCAGATCAGGATGCACCCGCTGGACGAGGAAAGAACTGCTTTCATGACGGGTCAATCCAACTATTGTTACAGAGTGATGCCTTTTGGATTGAAGAATGCAGGCGCAACATACCAAAGATTGATGGACAAGGTGTTTTCCAAACAAATTGGCAGAAATTTGGAAGTCTACATAGATGACATGGTAGTCAAGTCGACCTCCGAGTCCAAGCACTTGGATGACCTGAAAGAGGTGCTCTCTGAAGTCCAGAGATATCAGATGAGGCTGAACCCACAGAAATGCGCCTTTGGTGTATAATCAGGAAATTTTTTGGGCTTTATGCTCACTGAAAGAGGAATAGAAGCCAACCCGGACAAGTGTGGAGCAATACTAGACATGAGAAGCCTGACAACAGTAAAAGAGGTGCAGCAGCTGACTGGTCGAATGGCCGCTCTGTCATGGTTTCTGTCTAAGTCCGGGGAACGTGCCCTGCCGTTTTTCAAATGTTTGAGGAAAAATGAGAAGTTCATCTGGTCGGAAGAATGTGAAGAAGCTTTCCAAAAGCTGAAGAAGTTCTTATCCCAGCCCCTCATCTTGGTCAAGCCAACTCCAGGTTTGCCCTTACTACTCTACTTGTCAGTTAATAGCGATGTGGTTAGTGCAGCGTTGGTGCAGGAGCTGGACAGAGAGCAAAAGTCGGTGTACTTCGTAAGCGGGGTGTTACAAGGACTGGAAAAGAGATACCAGAAGATTGAAAAATTGGCTTTGGTGGTGGTCACCTCAGCCAGAAGGCTGCGCCAATACTTCCAAAGTTTCAGCATCATCGTCAAAACAGATCAGCCCATTAAGCAAGTGTTGCAGAAGCTAGACTTAGCTGGGCGGATGGTTAGGTGGTCGGTGGAGTTATCAGAGTTTGATTTAACTTTTCAACCGAGGGGGCATGTAAAGGCACAGGTACTGTCCGATTTCTTGGCCGAACTCTCAGCTCAGGAGGAAGTTTCCCCAAATCCAAACAGGCAGGTGTGGGTCCTTTCTGTAGATGGAGCATCCAACTTAAAAGGCAGTGGGGCAGGAATCATATTAGAAGGGTCAGGGGGAGTACTAATAGAGCAATCCCTGCGATTTGAGTTCCGAGCAAGCAACAACCAAGCCGAGTACGAGGCCCTAGTAGCAGGGGTTACCTTGGCGAAAGAGATGAATATTTCCGACCTTCAGGTGAAAAGTGATTCCCAGTTAGTCGTCGGACAAGTCAATGGCGAGTTCAAGGCAAAGGATGTGCAGTTGGGTAAGTATCTGCTTCAGGTTAAAAAACTAATTCAGAGCTTTATCTCTGTTGAATTGCAGTATGTGCCTAGGGATCAAAACTCTCGGGCAGACCTATTGTCAAAATTGGCGAGTACCAAGAGACCAGGGAACAATCACTCAGTTATTCAAGAAACTCTACCAAGGCCTACTGTCGAGTTCCAGGAGGAAGTTTTGTGCATAGAGCAGATCTCAGGATCTTGGATTGATCCCATCATACAATACTTAACGACTGGTTTTCTCCCTGAAGACTCGAAGGCAGCCCGAAAAGCGCAAAGGGAATCGGCCAAATATACTGCCATTGGAAACCTGCTATTCAGAAGAGGCTTCTCAACTCCACTACTCAGATGTTTAACCACCGAACAGAGCTTGAAGGTCATGACAAAAATCCATGAGGGAACATGTGGAAGCCACATAGGAGGGGGATCCTTAGCATTGAAAGTACTAAGAGTGGGATATTACTGGCCGAAAATCAGACAAGATTGCATACAGTTTGTGAAAAAATGCGACAAATGTCAGAGGCATGCAGATCTCCACAGAGCCCCTCCCGTAGACCTAGGGTCCATTTATGAACCTTGGCCCTTTGCGGTTTGGGGAGCTGATATTATTGGCCCATTTCCCCAAGCTCCAGGTCAGGTTAAATTTTTGTTAGTAGCTGTTGATTACTTCACAAAGTGGATCGAGGCGGAACCCTTAGCCGCCATAACAGCAGAAAAAGTAAAGAGGTTTTATTGGCAAAAGTTGATATGCCGATTTGGAGTCCCATATCGGATCATTTCTGATAATGGCACCCAATTTGTTAGTCGGATAGTCCAAACTTTTTGCAGGGAATTAGGTATACAACTCTTCTTCTCATCCGCCGAGCATCCCCAAACCAATGGACAGGCGGGAGCTGCGAACAAGGTCATCCTAAACGGGTTAAAGAAAAGATTGGACGAAGCTAAAGGAAGGTGGGTCGAACACCTACCCCAGGTTCTGTGGTCGTATCATACCACCCCACACACTTCAACACAAGAAACCCCATATCGTTTAGTATATGGGACGGAAGCAATGATTCCAGTTGAAATCTGTGAACCAAGTCTGAGAAACATGGTATATTCCGAAGATATGAATGAAGTTGGCAGAAGGGAAGACCTGGATCTGGTTGATGAGATAAGGGAAATGGCTCACATCAAAGAAGTGGCTAGCAAGGAAAGAGCTGCAAGGAAATACAACTTAAAGGTTGTTCCAAGGAGTTTCTATGAAGGTGACTTAGTGATGAGAAGAGCTCTAAAAGATGGAACTGCAGGAAAGCTAGCACCAAACTGGGAGGGGCCTTTCCGAGTTAAAACAACAAAAGGAAAAGGAGCATACAAGTTGGAGACCTTAGATGGGAAAGAGATGCCCAAAACTTGGAATGCGGGTAACTTGTGATTCTACTATAGTTGAATGCTAATTGATGTTTGTAGAGGTAGGGGTTGAAATTTTATTTCTCACTTGTTGTTTCTAGGGATAGGATTTGTAGCTTTTCATTAATGTTTGTAGTTTTCAATTCTAGGATAGTGGGGATGTTTATTTGAAAATTAGTAGGACTCGTTTGTAATTGTTAGGACCGATTTCGTTTGTAATAGTTAGGACCAGTTTCAAAATAATAATAGTACGAGCACTCTTTTCTCTCCTACTCTGGGAGAGTTTTTAATGAGGCTCTAGTTGATATATCTTAGTCTTGTTAAAGTTTCCTTTCCTATGATATCTGAAGTAGACGCAAGATGAATTGGGGGTTACGTCTCTAAGTCACCGAGTTATTAAGGTCGACTTCAAAAAGCATCGACCCTAAAATTTCACTAAGTTACTGACTTCCAAAAAACATCAGTAACAGGTCGACTTCAAAAAGCATCGACCCTAAAATTTCACTAAGTTACTGACTTCCAAAAAGCATCAGTAACAGGTCAACTTCAAAAAGCATCGACCCTAAAATTTCAATAAGTTACTGGCTTCCAAAAAGCATCAGTAACAGGTCGACTTCAAAAAGCATCGACCCTAAAATTTCACTAAGTTACTGATTTCCAAAAAGCATCAGTAACAGGTCGACTTCAAAAAGCATCGACCCAAAAATTTCATTAAGTTACTGACTTCCAAAAAGCATCAGTCAGTAACAGGTCGACTTCAAAAAGCATCGACCCTAAAATTTCATTAAGTTATTGACTTCCAAAAAACATCAGTAACAGGTCAACTTCAAAAAGCATCGACCCTAAAATTTAAATAAGTTACCGACTTCCATAAAGCATCACCTGATCAATCGCCTTATGGAAACCCCGAGTATGCTGAATTGCGATTTCTTTCTGTAGGGCTTCAAGGTCGACTTCAAGCTTAGTCTTGTCTTCCTCGAGCTGTTTCTGTGACACCCTTCTACCTCATACGCTTATATATTTAAGAAATTGTAATTTAGAAAAGGGAAAGTCCCACGTTAGGTAAAAAGGTTCACAATTACTCTTATAATATCTCATAGTTCGAA
Source organism: Sesbania bispinosa (assembly GCA_026901365.1). NCBI lineage: Eukaryota > Viridiplantae > Streptophyta > Magnoliopsida > Fabales > Fabaceae > Sesbania > Sesbania bispinosa. Next base: position 192,586 of record QLOH01000476.1, on the reverse strand, counting down.
AACGACTTTATTAAAAGAAATTAAACTTTCAAATATAATGTAATTAATAAGCAGCAGAATCTCCAATTTATAAAAAGAACTACTATTAGTCTACTGTCATACAAGGCATCCAAAAGATCACAAAATACTCCTAATCTATAAACATATTAAACATCCCGAATACACCCTGATGTCACATCTATCAGAGCATACCCTTTTAATCATAGTCGACACCAGTCGTGTCCTCCCCAACACCTGTAAAATATATCCACAGAATACGGTGAGGAAAAGGAATACTACCTATACATACACATAGAGAATACCCATCCTCACCCACAACATCATTACCTCATGCCATCAATACATTAAATCACCAATGAATAACATTCATCTAAAACTCAACATATATTTAATCATCTATATCAACATATACATGTCATACCATCATTCCTATTCACAACACATAAATATATCCTTTATACATTCATCAAGCTCATCATCATCATAACCTCATTCATATATCATCATATAGTTTTCATATCATCATTCACCCAATTAATCATATATTCTATTCTCACACATAATACTCATCATCATCAATCATCATTTAATAACACAATTTCGTCATCATATATCACACATCAATACTCCTCTCATCATCTACCCAAAGATCATGACTTAGAACTCCACACAATAGGTGCACCTCGTCAATCACTCTAGTTAGTACCAAGATAGTCTACCGGTGTTACCACACACTATCCGATAGGTTGTACCCCCCTCTATGGGCCCGCACAATGACATTCGACCCTAGGTTGTACCCCCTCTATGGGCCCGTACAATCACTCCTAGGTTGCACCCCCTCTATGGGCCCGTGCATCGAACTCCCCATCTTGGTCCCCTGAGTTGTACCCCCTCTATGGGCCCGCACAACTCAGTTCACCTCCCGAATTGTACCCTCTCTATGGGCCCGCACAATTCAGGTCTCATCACATATGCTCAAGGCATCTCTCCTAAGTTGTACCCCCTCTATGGGCCCGCACAACTTAGATCACATCATCATCAAAAGGTGATATACACCATCATCATAAATCATCATTATCATGTATTCACATGCTCATCATCAAACATCATCATTATAAAGTGATATACACTTATCATCATCATCATACATCAATATGCTCATCATTAAATATCATCATAATAAAGTGATATACACTTATCAACATCATCATACATCAATATGCTCATCATTAAACATCATCATAATAAGGTGATATACATCGACATCATTATCATCATCACACTCATCATCAATTATCATCATAACACATAATCACACTCATCATCAACTATCATCATAATACATCATCACACTCATCATCAATTATCATCATAATATATCATCATAAGCATCACAATCCTCATCAAACATCATTAATCATCAACACCATACTCATTATAAAGTACTTTCAAACAACATCAATCATCATCAAACAGTTAGGATCTCAAAATCCACTCTGGTAATCGATTACCAACCTCTAGTAATCGATTACCCGCAAACAAGGTCTCTGGTAATCGATTACAACACCCCTGTAATCGATTACCTGCAAGCAAACTCTCTGGTAATCGATTACAGCACCCCTGTAATTGATTACCCACAGACAAACTCTCTGGTAATCGATTACAGCACCCCCGTAATCGATTACCAGCAAGCCAACAGTGCTTCTGGGTTGCCCAGAACACTCTGGTAATCGATTACCACACCGTGTAATCGATTACCCGTGACACAGATCGCAGAATTCACAATTTCAAACCTCTCTAAACTCATCCAATCAATCCCTAATCAATCTTTTACGTCTAAACATCATACATAATCATTATTAGCATCCAATACTCCGTAAATCAACAATCAATTACAGATTATACCATCAATACCCCCAATTTCTCAATCCCTAATCACCCCTTTTTCCATTATTCTCAATATCATCTTTAATCTCATCCAACACTCATCAATTTACATACAATCAATCATCAACCAACAGATTATATCTTCATTCTAAGTTATAAATTCATCAATTCAAAATTATACTCTTAGATTACTACCCAACATCCCCTACATGCATATACAGGCAATACTCTCTCCCCCCACCGTACCTTAGAGTTGACGATCATAAACGAAAAGATAGAACTCCCTTGCTAATCTACTCTGCGGTACCTTCTCCTTGTGGAATCGTTTCTCCCCTCCTTAAGGTTTCACTCTCTAACGTTTTGAAAAATAAGGATTAGGGTGAATTGGTGACCCTTCCTTACTTAAATACTTAACTGGGTTGGACCCACCCTCAACCCACTCATTATTATTTTATTAAATAACATTATTCATAAAAATATTAATATTACCAATACTATTTTATTCCTCTCATTTAATCAATTAAAATAATAATACTATTATTTCTTCTTTTTTTATTTTATTTATTCATTTATATTATGAATTATTAGGATATTATAGAGTCCTTATCCATCTATATTCAAATTTAAATTCAAATCTTATAATTAAATCTTATCCTAAATTGTATTGATTCCTATCCTTAATCCTCGTGATCTCAATATCCCTATTTAGAATCTAATCCTAATTTAAAATACTAACCATATCGCTCTCGTAAGATTATCATTACTAATCCTGATATTATTTTATTAATATACAATTACTATATTTATAACAATTAATGTTAATTGTAATCTTATGATTTATCTCTTAATAATATTATCATTATATTCAATATGACCATTTTTTATTAAGATCCTAATAATCTAATATCTCTCCTACTATTTATAATATTATATTATTATTATCTCATAAATACGGGTATATTAATATTTACTATTATTAATGTGTAACTTCTATTTTTACAGCTAACGTTATCGAAATATAATTATACATATTTAAATTATATTTCTAAATTTTCTAAATTTTGGGATGTTCTGCTCAATAGCCGTTGATAGGTCCTGAGCCGACTTATCTTTCTTTGCCACAACATCATCTAAGTCCTTTTTCAGCTTTACATGCTCAGCAATGGCAGTAGAGTACTTAGCTCCCAAGTCTGAATACTTCACCTCGACGACTTTATTCTCGTTCTCAGCCGCAGTTAACTTTGTCTTAGCATCGAGAAGAGACTGCTCAAGGGAAGCTATGGTTTGGGTTGACGACTCGGCAGCCTTCAATTTCTCAGTTAACTCTATAATTTTGAGGGAGCGATCCTTTAATTCCTTCTCCACGGAGTTAAATCCGTTATCAAAACAATAACCAAAGAATGCAGTTTGCATCCCCATGGTCATTAAGCGCTTCCTTACATTGCGCATTCCGACCTTGTTCACCCGGGTTCTGTCCTCCTTCTTATTGAACTCCCGAGCTACCACTTGTTCGACATTGAATCTGTGATCAAAGATAGAGTTCACCTCACCGCCTTCTGGACCCTCAAAATTGTTGAATAGGGTCCACCACTTATCGCCCAAAGGAGGAAGAGAAGAGGAAGGGCCCTGGGCCCCTGAAGATGCATGAGCTCCAGCTTGCTTCAGAACAGTTGAAGGGTTCGTGTTCGCCTGAGACTGAGGGGCGGTGAGGGTGATCTTCGCAGGTTGTTCCTCATTCGTAGCATTTTGCTTAGATTGGGCGTCACCAAGAACGTCCAATTTCTGTTTTTTTCCTTCTTTCAGTGGCAGAGTTAGCAGGCTGGTTCGCCTAGTTTTCAGAACCTTGGCCACCTGGATCTCCCCCGGCCTTCTTCAACCAACGCCTCGTTGCTTTTTCGTTCACAAGGGTCCGAGGAACGTCAGCTTTCGGAGGCATTTTATCTGCACAAAACAAGAAGCAGTCAGTCAAGGAAATTATATAAAAAACAAAAGGAACGAGGAGGGTTAATATTTAAAAACTATCAAATACCCAGTATTTGGCGTAACCGGTCTGGAAGGTCTTCATTTTCCAAAAGAAAACCACAATCAATCGGAGCACTATTGCGCAGAAAGGCTACGTCTATTTTTTCGTCAAAAGGTAAATAGTTAAAGTCAAACCCGGTCACCCTCCTGGGTTCCAGGGACCAAAACAAGGGGAAATGGAGGGTACCGTCCTCGGCAACGAGAAGGTCGGACATCGCACCAACACCCCTGATTCTAAAATTTTTTTCCTTCCACTTCTTGTAAGAGGAAGTATATGCACTGAGGATTCCTTTATGCAGAAGAATTTCTCTAAAGTTAAGGTCATGTTATAAAAATGATAGAGAATCTGGTAGCTCCTAACAAAGGCCCAACTATTGGGGTGGAGCTGTGAGGGGGCGATATTTAAATAAACAGAGTAGTTGTTTTCCGAAGTTAGAAAAGGGTAATAGCATATGTAGTTTCGAAAAGAAAGTATCATACATGTAAGTAAAAGGGGAAGAAGAGCCCTGGTCGGGCATGTTGAGACAAATGAGTTCCTCCTTTTGACAAGGGTCTAGTAATATTAATTGCTCCGAAGTCAGACTGGAGACAAGGGTAGACCTACGAAATCTCTCTAAAGAAGCAAGGGTGGTATAGAGAGAGTTATGAGTGTACACTTCGGTAATAAAAGTCTTATACACTTGCATATTCCTATTTTCCCTAGCCTGAGAGTCAAGGTCGCTCTTTGTCTCTTCAGAATCATCTACATTCACTACAGGGATTGGGTTCCCAGTTGTGGGAGGTTTCTCACCTAGCAAAGAAGGAAAGGAACTAGACGAAGGAGTACCCTCAGGGTCTGACCCAGTGTCTAAATCAATAGAAGACATCGTGATTTAAGGGGAAGAGAGGAAAGGATTTGAGAAAGGTACCTGGAGGAAAGGAGCAGGTATACGAACTCGGCAACGAAAAGGGAGGGAGTTTTCTGCAGTAAAAGGGTGGATACGAAATGAAAATTTCTCCGAATGTGAAAAAACTGAAGCTACCAAAGGGGTATTTATCCGCCTTATGGTGGTGAGGTATGACGATTCCCATCCTGTAAACGTTATTTGGGATCGCGAAAAGGCAACGTTTCACGAGGCAGAAGCAATGATGAAAAGGTGACTTGTGTCAGTGCCGTCCCTCGAAACGCGAAAAAACCACCTATATTCACAGACAAATAAGCACCTTTTTAAATCCCCGTCTTCAAATTTTGAATAAAACGGGTTAGTGGGGTGTAAAAGCATTTAAATGTCTTAGACCTCATTTAATGCACGAATAATAAGGGGAAGTTCCCTACAATACGGTTAGGTCCACCAATTTTTGAAATATACAATTACATGTTAATCATTACGCAGGAAGGCGGGAAGAACATCCTTGATTATTCTAGAAGCACGGGACGTCCCCCCCCCCCACACACAGAAAAATGGCGTAACACGGATCTGACCCATACGGGGTAAAATATGGGGTCGATCAAGGGATGGAGTCGTCAGCCCAATCCCCGTCTAAGCCTCGCGCAATGCCTCTCAGGCTTGAAGGGTTGTGTACTACTCGAGATATTTGGCCGATCATTATAAGCCTCGCACAATGCCTCTTAGGCTTACTCAGGCTTGAAGGGTTGTGTACTACTCGAGATATTGGGCCGATCATTATAAGCCTTGCGCAGTATCCTCCGGGTACGCTTAGGCTGGAAGGGTTGTGTACTACTCTGGATATTGGGCCGAGTACCATGCTCGGTTATCAGCCCATAACTACGCCTTACCCCTCAAGTAGCACTGAAGAAAGTGAGGAGTAGTGGGAAATGAGGATAAGGAAGACTTGAGTAGTTGGACATCGACGGTTACAAAAAGGGGTTTATAAAGGGCAAAGAGGATTGAGGAGATAGGCAAGTTCAAAAATCACAATAAGGAACCGGGTTTATAGCCTAGAGGTTAGCCTGAAATATTCTTGCTGACAACAGTTCTAAAATTGTATTTATTAATATATTAAAATGAATGTATTATATAATAATTTAAAAAATATTAAAAAAATAGGAATGACTTGAATATATTTTTATTACCATTAAAATTTTATATTATTTTATACATATAATAAAAAGTTATATGTTATCAATTAAAACAAGATTTTATATAAAATATTTTATAGTGTAAAAATATTAAATCTTACTCCGGGAATAGATTTAGATATTAATAAAAGTACTGCCTTAGGGTGTGTTTGTGAGTTTAGAGAGGAGGGAAAGAGAAGGATTGGAGGGAGAAGGAAGGTTGAGAAGAGGAGGAAAAGACTTTGTAAAATACTCAAACTCACAAACACAAAGGGGGAAGGACTTCCAATAAACCCTTCATTTCCCTCCCTTCCCCTCCAAAATTTAACTCACAAACATACCCTTAAGGAATATTCAATTAGAAGACGGGTCAGGTGGATATCTAATTCTTCTTAAATAAGATATTGGGTTCAATTACTCTAATAATGTATGGAAAAAAAACTTTTACTTAAGAGAGTTGTGAATGTTTTCAATTTGAACAAAATTGTGGTTCACTACCTTAGACAAAGTCTTAATGATATCAACAATTAATTATCCACTCTTATATATGAAATACAAAGAAAAATTAATGATGATATAGATTAGGTATTAATATACCACCACTGGCAGGCACTGTTTCCAGTTTAAATAGTAGTCTCGGGTTCAATCACTTGGTATGCATGCATAGATGTGTATTATACTTCAAGTGAGAGCTTTGTCGCATATAAAGATCTTACCCGTCTTGAGCAGGATTGCCTCCCGTAGAGGATATATGAGATCTTACACAATAGTAAAAAGCTTGAATTATAAAGTTATTAGTAAAATAAGAAAATATAAAAAACTAAAATTAAATAAATGTATCTATAAAAAAATATTGGAAGGGGCTATTTCTTTACTTTATTATACCAAATTTGAATTCCTTTTGGGAGGATCTGACAATAAAAGCATTAAAATTTGTTAACTATAATATTCTACATTAAAATGTCTACTTGAATTAATTAGACTAATTAAAGAACTAACTATAATATTCTACATTAAAATGTCTACTTGAATTAATTAGACTAATTAAAGAACAAACACCTGCTTAAGAGTTGTTTTTTATAATATAGGAGAGGTATATTCCCTTTTGTCCTATTTACAAGACAACGTTTGAAGCTTTTCCATGGTTCTATATATATATTTACTCATTTCGTCCAACTTTACTTGTCTTTTTAAGGTTTTTGCACATGAATTAATAAATGCAATTAATTCCCCTCATTTTCATAAAAATATTTTTTAATTGATTTTCTATTATACCCCTTATCACTCATTAATTAAGTTATTCCACTACACTATATTAAATGATTGGCACCTTAATTATTACAAGTAACTCAAACAATAATTGTAGAGGATATACTAATTGGTAAAGAAAAATTAAATATTCCTTGAAATTGTAGAATGACAAATAAAATGAGACAATTTTTTTTTTCAGAAAAGACAAGTAAAGTGGGACGGATGGAGTATAAGATAAAATACACAAATTAATCTAGAAGCATTTATTATTTTTTCTCATATTTACCCTTATTGATCATTAAAAGTTTTAAGGTGACACAATTACCATAGTAATAAGGTTTAATTTTAAATATGAGTAAATTTATAATCTTGTAGAATAATTTCTTAAAAATCAATACATTAATTACTTTATTTTTGTCTGATCTTATTGTACTAAATAAGAACGGAGGGAGCTACCACATCTTATATGTATCTATATCCAGAGACGGATACAAGGGGGGGCAAGCATTGGCCTTGTCCCCCCCTTCCCCACTCACTCTTTTAACATATATTATATATGTCCAAAAAATATATATATTATTCATATAAATATATACATCCATACTATTAAATATAACATGTAATAAAAAATAATAATTAAAATAAAAAATGTGATTCATTTAATTTTTATGATTTAACTTTTATTTACTATTTATTTTCAAAAAATTTTTAGCCTTTAAGTTTTTTAATAAAAAAAAAGTTATTTGATAAATTTTATAATATAAATGTGTATAACTTAGATAAAATATATGATACATATTTTTATTTACATTTAGGATTTTAAAATGTTAACGAGTGTCTTTAGGGTATTGATTAAGCATTCATATACAAACAATCTTTATTGAGATGTGAAGCATTTAATGTTATAATGCAATCTCTTAGATTTTGGACCTGAGCCTAACTCAACCCAAAAGCTAGCTTATAAGGTGATGATTGTCCAAGGCTTATATATTTTAACTTGGCCTTATCTCTAAGAAATGTGGGACTCTAACACACCCCCTCACGCCCAGGGCTGGACATCTGGAACGTGGACATCTTATACGGGTGGTGGCCCAATAACAACGAATCATCTAGGATAGGCTCTGAAACCATCTTAGATTTTGGACCTGGGCCTAACTCAACCCCAAAAGCTAGCTTATAGGGTGAGGATTGCCCAAGGCTTATATGTTATTTAATGGCCTTATCATTAGTCAATATGGGACTTTCAAATAACAATTTGGGATTGAGTTAGGTCCAGATCCAAAATCTAAGACAATCAATATTGTAATTTATAATAAACAATCGGTTTTTTTAACCTGTGCAATGTTGCACATGGTAATAAATCAAAAGTGGAAAGATTTTATTGGAAAATGTTACATTTCATATTACCAATGCATTGAATGTTGTGATAGTTGTACTTCTAATAAAAACTTTTTACTTTTGATTTATTAACCTGTACAACATTGCACATGTTAGAAAAATCGATAAAAAAATTATATATATATATATATTAATGTTTTAACTAATACTCTTAACGAACTTGTTAGTAGAACCCTTAGTAATTTTATATTCCGTCCCTGTGTATATTTGTTTCTATAGTACATACCTGATTAGGCCCCGTATACACAAAAATATATACCATGTATGAATGGGCGATTGGCGGGTTGGAATCTCAAAATCACGTTTAAAGACGTATAAATGTAATTTAAAATTTGTGTGAATATGTTTGGAGGTTCTAAATCAAAATTAATTATATCTCCAAACTCACAAGTGAATCAATGTAATAACTTATAATTTTTTGTGTTGTTATTGAATTTTAGTGCAAACTTAATTTTTTTTAAGAGAATCAAAACATAAATTATGTCATTTTAAACTCACAATTAAACAAAATTAATTCTATAAAATATTCAGCTGATTTATTCAAACTCAAATTTACAACGTTTTCTCAAACACATTAGAAGCTGCAATTGTCTCATGACATACGTAAATATCATTATATTATATGGATTTAATAATTATACACTGTCAGTGTAAAATAATTTTACACAGTTATCCAATGATGTGTTGACACATCATTTAATGAGTTTAATGACACATGAGGTGTCATATTCATTATTTGATGTGGAAAAATATTATTGGATGACTGTGTAAAATTTCTTTACACTGATAATGTATAGTAATTAAACTCATATTATATTACCATTGTTTTAAAAATTGGATAAATGATACACATATGTTTGATTTATAGTTTAATAAAATTGATTTTGATATAGTTACAAAATCAATACGAAACACGTGGAATTAAAATAATTTAAAATTAATTTAAACAAAATTAATTATTATTGTTATCAACTAAAAATCAAACAGGCATTTAATCGATAAAATACTATTGTTTCATGATATATATATATATATATATATATATTTTGATTTAATTATGGTTGATTTGATTTGGATTAAAGGTAAAATCGATTTTAAAAGAATTGAAATCAAACCAATTCCATTATATGTGCAATTGTGAGTGTACAATTAATTTCCAACCATTAATTTTCAAATCAATTTGATTAAACCGTAAATTAAATGGGCAATATATAAAGTTTTAAATTAATATAAATAAATCTCATTTTATAATTTAGACTTAAATAATAATTTTTCAATCCCTACATTTTAGCGTATTTTTTATTTTCAATCCCTACCAATATTTTTTATGTTTTCTATCTCTACATAAATTTTCATTAATAAATTTAGTAGTTTGCGTTATTAAGTGCTTGGACAACCCAGTCAAGAGCTGAGTGGCCAACTCATTGCCAACCCATCTTTATCCCTAACCCATTCACATAAGTCCCAGTCCAAAAATCATCCACTATTTATGCATCATCATCATCCTTAAAATAAGGGAAGCAATTAGCTGAAGGGGTTGAGAGATGAAGAATGGTGGAAGAAACACTTTGGAGACTTACTCGTCCTCTTCACAACGCTGAGACATGGACAATAGCGCTCAAACTTGCAGTGGCAGGAGTACTTGCTGGCGGTGGACGACCGACAATGTAATTAAAACACAATAGTACCAAAGGCAGTTCGAGTGATGATTTCTTATTGCTCATGGTGGTACAGTGAAAGAGGAACTCTTACGATGAAGAAAATACCATGCAGCGGCCGCAAAGAAGGATGCGCAACGGAGGCGTGGCCAAACGTGACGGAGACAAAGCTAGATCCAAATGGGGATAAACACCATTATATATAGGGGCATACCTTGTGAAAAAACTCATTTTATATGAGAGTGAGAGGTTAAATATATATTAAAATATACGGTTAACACCAGTCATGTGCCTCTCCCTCAAACCGTTTCATCCTGAAATTCCCCAATTTCTTCCCTTCCTACTCTACTACTCATGTTGCCCACAACAAAAGCCACCTCCAATCCCTAGCTTCTAGAGCCTTCCCTTATCTCACTTACCACCACTAGATTTCGCGACCCGAGCTTGTGCCATAGTGTGAACCCAGAGCCAGAGCCACCATCACAATTCGACCTATCACAGTCACAGTTTTGAGCACTTAATTAACTAGTTTTTCAGATGCGCAAGTTAATTGAAAATTAGCACAAAGCTGGTTATTTAGAGAAATAAGGAATTAATTGAAAATATCTCATCCCACCAACCTTGAAAAGTAACTCACTAAAGAAAGGCACACCCTCATGCATTCTAATGCTTTCAGCTATCAAGCGATAACTGCTAAAACCTGTGTTATTCTTTTTTTTTTTTTTTCCCTTTCTTAGATTTTAAAAATGTTAAAAGTTATTTCTAGTGCTCATAAATCCCTGGAAAATGAAAGTCAATTAATTTGTTGCTTTTAAATGGTTGCACATATTTTGTCAATTTACTATGTAGGAATTCAAGGGATACAACACCTTAAACAAATCAACAAGTATGGAAATATCAAATCTCCAACCAAATTTATGAAGTACAGGATTTTGAGTTTTGTTAAAAATACCAGAAAATATTTATTAAGAAATGATGAATGTTGAGTCATAATTTTGAGGAACTTTAAAAGATGAGTAATGAGGATATTATTGTTCCTGTGCAGAACCAAAATTTGTTCTGTATGTGTAGAAGCAAAAAAACACAGTATCTTTTCTGTAACTCTATTCTCATGCTAATTTATATTGTTATTAGCAAATGTGTTATGGCTCACTGATGACTTGTAATTTTAGTTGCCATTTCAATAACTTTTAACTCTTAAGGAGAAAAACAATGATAAGGTAAAACTGAGATTGTGAAGAAAATCAAAAACCCAAATTATCTCGTGCTAAAACTGAGATTAGACATCAAAAAGTAACAAATCGGTAGCAAAAAAATTGACTTGGGGTTAAATTAGAATATCTATAGAAAGGTAACAATTTTTTAACTTTGCATTTGGAAATTAAATCAGATATGATTTAGACCAGGTAATTAAATTTGTATTAGATTCTGAAACAATCTTTAATTAAAAGGGTAGCAAGAGACGAAGCTGATGAATGGAAAGGCGAAATTCAAACAATGCAATTGATCAAGAGATGCAAGGAACGAAGTAGATGAATAGAAAGGCCAAATCCAAATAATGCAAGGCACTCGTTGTTGTGGTAATGAGTTACTGACTGCAAAAGGGGTTTAAGAAAACGTAAAAACCTAAAAAGAAAAACATGCAGGGAGAGAGAACACGTGACAAGCTTGTGGGTGTTTTAGTGATTGTTTTAATCTCAATCCTACATTTTAATCTAATGGTTTATATTGAACTCTTTCACTCTCATATAAAATGAGTTTTCTCACTAGATATGTCTCTTATATATATATATATGCTTAAATATGTTTTATTTATAGGTCATTTTGTTTTTAGTCCCTGTAAATTTTTTTTTTTGGTTTTTCATTCCTGTAAAATTTTTCGTTTGTCATTTTGATCCATGTCGTTTTAAGCTTATATGCCCAACGGAGTGTCACATCAGCATGTCACATGTGTTGTTTTTGCTCAGCTTAAATTTATTTTTAGTCCCTGCAATTTTCTTTTGAGTTTTTCACCCCAATCTCATCCCATCCAACATCACAGTGTCCTTTTACATATTACACTTTAAATTCTGAAACTACTCGCGGGTTTAAGAAAATAATTTCTTTATGTATTCAATTATTTGAAATTTCAATACACTTGGATTCACTGTATAAGGGGAAAAACTTGTAACGACCTTTCTTTCTTTGCAATTTTTTTTATGTCTATTGACTGACAAAATTTTCACTTGATTTACAATTACAAGCCTTTTTTTTTGTTACCTAGGAAAAATTACATCAATTTATAGGTCATCAATAGAAATGAATCAAATGGGAGTTTTGTTAGTCAATAGACAAAAAAAATTGCAGAGGAAAAAAATGTCGTTACAAGTTTTTCCCACTTTATACAGTGAATCCAAGTGTATTGAAATTTCAAATAATTAAATACATAAAGAACTTATTTCCTTAAACCCACGAGGAGTTCAAGAATGTCAAATGTAACAATGCAGTAAAAAAGCAAAGGGATACTGTGATGTTGGATGGGAATGAGATTGAGGTGAAAAACCAAAAAAAAAAAAATTATAGGGACTAAAAATAAAAGGACCATTGATGAGCATATTTATATTCACACTTAGTGCCTTTAATCTTAGCTATATTGGACTATTTTCATGATTAAATCCACTGTTTTAATTGGAATTTACCTAATTGGGCTTATTTGGGTTTTAATTGTAATTGTTGTTTAATTTCAGATTTTAAGCCTACTGACTTAATTTTACCACTCTCTTCCTTGCTTCATATGTTTTTAATTAATCAATGAAGCATTAATAAATTCATTAGAATCTCATACAAAGATTAAACAAATTTGTATCAAGAACCTAATCCCTAACCTATTGAGTTAAGCAAACAGTAGGTTCATTTTAGGATTAAGCAAACTAAAGTGTGAATTTTAGATTAAGAACCAAAACCGAGTTCATAAAGCATGCATTCAATTCAACATTCAATAACCTAGAATTCTAGAGATTAGGAGAAGAACGAATTTATTCAGAAAAATGAAATGCGAAATTGTATTAAAAAACCTCAAGATCCAATATTCATGACACTTGAAAATCAATCCTCAATGCTCAGCCTTTCATGGAGGAAGTGAAGAATTCGAGAATGGAAAGGAAGAGGGAAAAAACGTATAAGGCAAGGAAGAGAGAAAATAGAGGGAAAATGAAGAGTCTAAATTCTAAAATCTGAAAAATGAAATAAAAGTGATCAAACAATTCAGGAAGGGACTTATTTATACTAACTACTCATTAACAATCTGATTAGGCCTAAATTGGACCGAAAATAATTAGTACAGGCCCAAAACCAAATTACAAAAAGTAAGCAACTTCGGGTTCCCATCGGACGACAGCAGAAGATTTTCAAATTGAAACTGCTCCTAATTCCCTTATGGAAATACCATCATGTAGCATATCAAATTAAAGTCTCGTATCTTAGCTTTCCATTGCCACTGGAATCACCCAAATCGGCCACATATAGGTCCAGATATCATCAAAACAAGACAGGTAGGTCAGTGTGCTTAAAATCTGAAATTAAACAACAATTACAATTAAAGCTCGAATAAGCCCAATTAGGTAATAATAGTGTTTGTGTTTGTGCGTTTACTGTACCTGCAGAAAGAATCAATTTTGACAGCAGAAATTTAAATAAAATTAGTGCGTGAGTTTTAAATAATATTAGTGTTTGTTTGTTTTAAATTCTGAACAGTACAAAATCAATTTTATAAAATTGATTTTAAATCACTTTCTTTCATTATACTTCATAAAATATGTGTTACTCATTTTTAACCATTTCTAGAAAATCAATTGCGTACTAAAAAAATGAAGTATAGGATTTAGGGAGCTAGGAGGAGGGAGGGAGGTCACGGAGGAGGGAGAGGGAGGAGGGACGACCATAGAAGAGGAGGAGGGAGAGGGGAGAGAGACGGGGGTGGAAGAGGGGTGACGTTGTGCGAAATGAAGGGGAAATTTTTGTTTATGCCAGTATTATAAACGTATTGCCTACTAAAAAACTAAGGATAAATATAATTGAAGCACACCTGCACCACTAGGCGCACGTCCTCCAAAGGCAAAAGCATGTGCGATTATATATATTTAATTAGAAAAAGAAACACGTGATGATTAGCAAATAGCATCCAGTCCATCTATAAATAATTAGCTAGGCTTGATGGTTAATTATCTCATTAATTTCACTACTCGATCTCACTAGTCTAGCTAGATCGATTAATGGCCTCTCCTTATTCTTTGCTTTTGATTTCTTGCCTTGTAGTAGTATTGGATTCCTCGTCCCACTTTCAAGTATCAGAGGCACAAGCCCTTCCTCCAGTAGTGAAGGGACTGTCCTTTTCATTTTTTTCCAAGACATGTCCTCAGCTTGAAAACATCGTCAGAAATCATCTCAAGAAGGTGTTCAAGCAGGACAATGGCCAAGCTCCCGGTTTACTCCGTATCTTCTTCCATGACTGCTTTGTCCAAGTAATTAATTAATAAATATATATTATCATCTAATCCAATAATTAATATATTTAATAATAAATTAGGTGTGACATACACTCATAACACAACATATAAGTATAACAGGGATGCGATGGATCGTTGTTGTTGGATGGGAATCCAGGGGAAAGGGATCAAATAGCAAACGGAGGGATGAGGACAGAGGCATTGAAGACCATAGATGACCTGCGAGGTCTTGTTCACAAGGCCTGTGGTAACATTGTCTCCTGTGCTGACATCACTGTCTTGGCAGCTCGTGATGCTGTTTTCCTTGTAAGATTTTCTTTTCTTTCTTCTTTCTTTCCCCCTTTTACTTTCTTATATATATTTTCAGTCAGGGGACAGGGTAAATTTATGAATGATATATCATGGATATATAGTTGAACTTAAAATGTTATTTAATTATCAAAACCTGATTCTTGCTTAGTTACCATGCAAATCTCTTTAATATCAACTAACCCTAGCTTGTATATAAAATATATAAATCTTATATGCTTTTGGTACTTTGTAGTTGTAAGATTCAAAGTTATACATGTTATAAATGTTAAAATAAATCATCTTGAGAAGATAGAGGATATAGCAATCTCTCTTTCTTAAAACCCTTACTTTTCAACAAAAAAAAAAAAGAAGATTAAAGGTTGATCTATTATACATGTGTGTGTTTGGTAAGACATTTAAGTTAAATAAAATTAAAATTAATAGCTAAAATCATTTTATCAGTATTTAATAAGGTAACTTTTTTAGAAGTTAATTACTTGAAGTATTTTTTTAAATAAAATTAAAATTAATAGCTAAAATCTTATTTTTTTCAATTACTAGCTGAAAATTTATTACGACTTTTCTAGCCTAAACTCCCACTCATAGTGACTCATTATTATTGAATAATTAATAATGTCTTTATATATCATTTTACCATTTTCTGTTAATTTTATTAAACACTTTCAATCAAGTTAACTAATTTTTTAGAAGTAACTTTATAGCTAATTTTAACTAACACATTCTGTATCAGCAAGTGTTCCTAGTTTTGTATTAAAAAATTGCACGCGTGATGAGACAAAAATACTTTCAAGCAATATCTTGACCAATAATTTTAAGGTTTACATTCTATCACATGTTTTTTAAACATATTAATTATGTAGGTCTTATTAAAAAAGTGAATTCTTTTATTTATTAAAAATCATATGAGATTTACTTAATAATAATAAATATATGTTAGAAAAAATGTCGTTAAAAAATTGTATTGCTAGTACTTTTCTAAATTGACTTTAAATAATGAATGACCTAATCTTCTATATTTATATCCAAAAAAAAGTATTCTCATGATTTTTTATTCATGACTATGGAAAAGGAAAATGACCTTTATGTATGCAGCGATAATTAAGCCACTTTTCCAAACAAGTAGAAATAAAAGGATAGTAATACTTTTTTTAAAAAAATAACTCATACAAAATGAAAATATAAAAAGAAAGGAAAAATAATATATTCGTGTAATTTCAAATACTTTTCTATTTTCACTTTTTAAAAAAGGTTTTATATATTCATTTTATATTGTGTTTTAAAATTGTAAAATATATTTTTAGTACTGTTTTAATTTTCTAATTTTTAAAATAGCTTTTCTAATTTTTTTATGTTTTCCAAAATAAAAGAAAGTTTTAAAAAATTGAAATCAAATAAGGCCCAAAAAATGTGACATGCAAGATTATTGTTTAGCAAGTAAACTTAGAGACGACACTTTTATAGAACTACTCTGTTCCTAATTAATTTTCCCTCTTTTGTTTTTTAAGGCTCTGTTTTCGGTACTATAATTTTACAGTCTTTGCCTCTTTGGATTTGTACGAAACTTCCTCCTATTATAATTTTTACGATATCATCTTTGAAAATAAATTTATCTCATATTATCTAAATATTTTTTTGAAATAAATTCTTCAATTATTATGAAGAAAACAACTACCTAATAAATAACTTTGTTTCTAACTCATTTTTTCCCATTATCAAGATATACTTTCATAAAATGAGAGAAAACCATTGGGTTGTTTTTGGGATACGGGTAAATGACGCTAATCTATATATAGATAGATTGAAAAATAAATTAGTAAATAATAATATATTCAAAAGCACTCCATATTTGAACAAATTAAACAATCAAAAGTATTGTTGCACTAATCTACATATGCATAGATTAAAACAAATTAATAAATACTCAAAAGCATCTTTGGAGACAGACGGTGATGGCGCTTTATCCTAAACACCTTTAGGATATAAAAAATATTTTTCATGTTGGCTTTCAGGGAATGTTCACATTTATAAATGGACAGTACACTAAAAGTCATCACATTGTTAGATTCTTTCCGCTAATTGACAGTTCAGTTATATTTATATTTGTTGTCTATGACTTAATTATGACTAAAGTATTCAATACATCATGACTTTCATTGATGGTCATCTCTTTATCACATAAATATAAGATGCACTAAGATCTAAGTCTTAATTAATTGACAAATTTCATTTTTTGTTTGAGCTTTGGGCAGTCTGGTGGACCTGATTTTGCAGTGCCACTAGGAAGAAAGGATGGTGTAACCTTTAACATAGAAGGAACAAACAAGCTTCCATCTCCTTTTAGCAACACAACTCAAACCATCAAAACTTTTGCTGAAAAAAACTTTGATGTCATAGATGTGGTAGCATTCTCAGGTGCACATACTTTTGGCCGTGCACATTGTGGCTCATTCTTCAACAGGCTTTCCCCTGTTGACCCTACCATGGACAAAACCTTAGCACAAAATCTCAAGGCCACTTGCCCTGACAGAAACTCACAGAACACTGCCAATTTGGACATCAGAACCCCAACAGTGTTTGATAATAAGTATTATATTGATCTAATGAACCGTCAAGGTGTGTTCACTTCAGATCAGGACTTGCTCAATGATCAGAGGACTAAAGGATTAGTTAACTCCTTTGCCAATGACCAGAACCTGTTTTTCCAAAAGTTTGTGAGTGCTGTGATAAAGTTGAGCCAATTGGATGTGTTGACAGGGAATCAAGGTGAAATTCGTGCAAAGTGCAATGTGATTAACAAGAAGAAATCTGTGTTGACATCTGTGGTGGAAGAGGTGGTAGAATTCACTAATCAGTTCTAAACTGATTAATTAATTAGCCTTGTTTAGTTTGTAATTTTAATTTATGCAGTGTGTTCTGTATTTGCTTAATTACGTAGTACTTTCTCTGTTTTCGCTTTTGGGATATGTATGTGAACGTTTTATGTTTCTCATTTAGTGAAATGACTTGACTGCGTGTTACAACTTATGTGTGAATTTCAGTTTGCTATATATGCAGTTGCAGCGTGTTCTTGTTTTTACTTTTAATTAAAAAAACATCACTTTCTGTTTCCAATGCACCTATTCCACTGCTCAAATATTTTTAGTTTTGGTTCTTTTCCCATTTCTCAATAATGGTAGGCTAGCAAGAGAAAAAAGTCTCCTAAATTAAAGAAAATAATTTATACAAACACTTCTTGTTAAGATATATATATATATATATATATATCCAGTACAAATCTATACTATTTATATAGGGGAAGATTTTTATTCACTATTCATTAGTTGAAATTTTTTTGTCACCATTTGGGCCATTATATTTGCATTATGCACCCAAATCTATAATATTACATAGAATTAGTTTTTTATTTACTATTCATTGGGGGCTTTATTTTTTTATTGGGTCAAACTCAATTGTGAGTCATTGATTTTTTTTTTAATTTTGAGTTTTTTTTATCGGGTTGTACATTTACGTTGGACCAATTCATATACGTTGTTGTAATGACTTTATGAATTACATGTACAATTTACGAAACAGTCTTATTAACATGTACCTTTTTTATTTTTTCAAAATTTTTTATTGGTAATGACTTTATGAATTAAATGTACTCTATACTATTACATAGGGAAAGATTTTTATTCATTATTCATTCAAGTTGAATTTTTTTTGTCACCATTTGGGCCTTGATATTTGCATTATGGGCCCAAATCTATAATATTACATAGGATTAGTTTTTTATTTACTATTCATTGGAGGCTCTATTTTTTTATTGGGTCAAACCCAATTGTGAGTCATTGACTTTTTTAATTTTGAGTTTTTTTATCGGGTTGTATATTTACGTTGGACCGATTCTTATTTACTATTCATTGTGGTCGTTTTAAGCTCTATTTTCTGCTACTATTTTCCTTGTTTGGTGTGGCTTGGGTATAATATGTGTAAAGATTTCTGCTCTTTTCCTATGTCAAACATTATATTCAATTCAACATTAATAGATGTTAGGCGAGGATTTGTATCATTGTTTTTCGGTTAGGATCTGAGTATGAAAAATGAGCTATTACAAAGTAGCAAATGGAAGAATTTACTGCATTTTTGTTTGTTAATTGTGGCATAGTATACTGCTTTTGGACAATAGTGTGACAAGTCTTTCCCCTAATGTTCTATGATGGTCATTCCTTCACCTTGAGTTTAGCATAAAAACATAGGTTGTTGGGGCATCATTAAATTCATTATTTTTAATCTGTAGATTATCATTTTTCGATGCAGTTATTGTCATGGATGTTTCAACTTATGCTTCGTTGGTTGGTTCTAGCAATCCTGCTGATGGAAATGTCCAAGTAGAGATGACCAAATTTTGTAGTGGATGCAATTTTTTTCAATGCATTAGTTGACATGTAAGTTGTTACTTGTAGGGTTGTTATGAGTTTTATTGTTTCTAATTATATGTACTTGTTAATGATTGGGTTAGTCAAAATGGTTGTTATGCATTTGGATGTGACTTTGCATACGATGTATAGGTGCACGACGTTGAAATTCCTTTTAAGAATGAACAGACCCAAGGTGAACATGAACATATGAATGAGAATTATGAGGATGATGGAGAAGTGGGTGTTTATAAGATTGATGAAGTTATAGATTTGGGTAAAGTGGACTTTTTCAGCTTAACTGGAGATGTCATTAAGTTGTACCACTTTGGTAATCGTGATATAGCATTTGAATTTTACAATATGTATGCTGAAAAGAGGGGGTTTGTTGGTCGTAGATGGAATACTTTGAAAAATAAAAAATGTGAGATAACTCAGCAGACATTTGTGTTTCAAGCAGGGTTTTCGGCTAAAGAAGCATATGAGGAAGGCTAATCAGAAGATAGAACCTAGAGCATTGACTCGGTGTGGTTGTGCAACATTCGTTCGTGTTCGATTTTGTAGTGACACAGGTAGATGGCATGTTAAAGATTTTTCAAATGATCATAGCCACGAGATGTTATCAAAGAAGTTTATCGGAATGTTGTGTAAACATAGGAAAATGCATGAATGTGATGTTATTCAAATGAATAGCATGATTGAGGTTGGTATCGGTATGACTCAGATTTATGGTTTAGCTGCAAATCAGTTTGGTGGGTATGACAGGTTGGGTTTCAAGAAAAGAGACATGTATAATGAGATTGAGAAACAAAGGCACATCTTAGTTAGTGATGTGAGAGTTGCCTTTGCATACCTTAAAAAGTTGAAGTTAATTGATCCGGAAATGTTTTGGAGACACACTGTTGATGAAGAAGATCGTCTCCAACACTTGTTTTGGGCAGATGGGAGAAGTCAAGCTGATTTCGTTCTTTGTGGTGATGTGGTTGCATTTGATGTGACTTATCGCTGCAATAAGTACATGTCCCCATTGGTGGTCTTTGCTGGTTTGAACCATCATAACCAAACAATTGTGTTTGGTAGTGGATTAATTGCATATGAGACAGAAGATACATATGTTTAGCTCCTTAAACAATTTGTTGAAGCAATGAAGGGCAAGGTTCCAAGTTCTGTTATAACCGATGAGAATCTTGCAACGAGGAATGCAATCCAATCTGTGTTTCCGGATGCCCATCATAGACTTTGCGCATGACATTTGTTAAGGAACGCTATTAGCAACATTAGTAATCCAAGGTTATATTTTGAGAATTACACATTCCAAAGAAATTTTGATTAAAATTATATTTTCTGCAAAAATCACTATTTTCACAATTGCATCCAAATAAATCACTTTACATTTAACCCATTTTTCATTGAAATCAATTTTATAAAATTAATTTTAAAAAACACTCAATCAGATATAGGGTTGTGCATGGATCAAATATTTCTAAAACTGAACCAAAACTAAACCTCAACCAAATGTATGGATAAGTTTAAAAAATTGATCCACTTTTCTCATGACCAAACCTGTTTAGATTTAACCGAACCGGATTTGAACCGGTTGATGGATTCCAAACCGGTTTTGAACCGGTTCATGGACTAAAATCGATTTTGGACCGGTTCATGGATCAAAACCAATTTTAAACCGGTTCATGGACCAAACTGGTTTTTGAGTGCAAAAAACCAGTTTCTGAACCAGTTTTTAAAATGGTTTTTTATCCAGTTTATAAAAAACGGTTTTTGGACCTATTTTAAAACTTATTTCTAAACTGGATTTAGAAAGTGAAACATGTATAAACATGGATTTAGAAAATTCAACATCCTCTTACGTGAATGTTCTGGCTAATTTGCTTTTTCCGCGCTCCTGATCTTCAATATAAAGTAACATAGAGTTGCTAAACAATATAAAGTAACTAAACATTTTTGTAAGTATTCTCCAAAATAGAGGAGAAAAAAAAGGCACTTTATGGATTAGTCTATTAAGTAACCAATATGAAGTAACCAAACATGTTTGTCTATTAAGACACTTCAACTATATTTGTCTCTTTTTAGCAAATGAAACATGTTTCCAAAAACAAGTTCTATTAAGGCACTCCAACATTATCAAGGGTTTAATTGCAAGAAACAAGTTTACTGGCCTAAACACACGGCAACACCATTTACTTTACACATGGTAGCTGCGAATGAAAAGCATTCTTCACAATCACACAGATGAAAATAAGAAAAATTCTTCACAGTCACTGAACGATCCTGCACCCAAGAGGTAACCATGATTAAGAAAAATTCATCAGTATCATAACAAAAGCCTATAACCGAGGACAATATAGTAAACGGTAAAAAAAAATAAACATACTTTTAAATAGAAATGTCAAGAGACCACATAGACAAGTTTCACAATTTTACAAAAACAGAACCTAAGCTACTGGGCTCCATAATATAACAAGGAGGATTGAGACTATTAGGAAATTGAGATTTTAATGGTAACCACAATATAAAAAAAGCACAATTCATAATCAGTATATAGTCCAAGATTCACAAGCATCCAGAAAGGGAAAAAGAAATTTCTGTTCGAATGTGTGACTGATCAAATATATTAACGTTAACTCATTTTCAAACATGTTTATTAACCAATTCAAGAAATTGTGTAGCTGGCTAGGTAACTAATGAAGGAAGGGCTAGCTGTGTAGAACTCAAAGTGCATATTGGAAAAATAAGGGCTTAGTATGATATCGATTCTACAATTTTATAACTAAACTGGCAGAAAGCCAGAAGCTAGCGTTTCCACCTTTTGAGAAAATTATAATTAATTAAGCACAGAGATGAACCAAATGGGTTTCAATCAGTAGGGCATGCAGGCAACATAAATCTAGTCACTTCTCTTCTTCATTGCCCAAACAAAATGACACAGAAACTTGATGCATAACATATATATAATATGACTGCTAGCCTTGATCATCATACATTATAATCAGATGTAACAGAATTAGTCAATTTCATGTGATCTACTGAATTAGTCAATTTCAATTTGATAGCACTCAAATTATCAAACCCTGTCTATCACAAGTTGGATGAATAACATGTGTGACAATTTCTCATTATGGGTTTAAATAGAATGAGTGAAAATGCCACTACTATAACCACTTTAATGCATCACACGACTTGGAATTTCTGTTCTACAATTTACAAATATAGAACTAAAAGGGTCTACTAGTAATTAATGGAACAGGACACAGTAAATCAAATTCCATAGCTACTAGTAAGGGTACAAAAGAGCATATTTTTTAAGGTAGCTGATTATCTTTATTATTGGCAGCCACGTAGACAATCTACCCTGCAGTTCTTGCACCCACTCAAAGTATGAGAAACAGAACCCATTTAATTAGTCATTTACCTTAGCCCTCATTAACCATAGGTCCACAGCCAACATTTCAGCATAATTAAAACTATCATTTTAGCATAATTAAAACAGAAAGTGTAAACTATACCTTTCATTTCCAATTATGTAACCCTGCACACAATGACTTTCAGACCTTGAAATTCAGCTTGGGCTTCACACCAGCATCAATTCATGCGGAAGATCAAGAAATTATACCTTACTTGTGATTCTAATAAATAGGACTAAAAGTAATTGGCTGAGGCAACATTACCATCTCCAAAAAGATTAAAAAAAACAGCAATCTTCAATCATCATCAAGTGCTATTGAAGTTGACTGAACAATCATACATCAGCTACTTGCAAGAATATATCATAAACAAACTTGAGCTGAAATCTGAGGAATCCACCAAAATGTATCACATAAACTTGAGCTTATACAACACACATTGCAGGATAGGGGAAAAACAGACAAAGAAAAAAAAATCCAACAAACACACCCCTTTTCAAATTTAAATCCAAACAAACCATTCCATTACTAAGAGGAAAACAATAATAAAAGAATATATCACATTATCACAACACAACCATGAACCTGAAGGTAAAAAACAAAGCCATTAGAAAAACAGTAAAATAAGAGAGGAAAGAATGATAAACCAAGAGTGACCTAAGCTCTTACACCACAGTGAGAGGAGAATCACAAACTCGCAGTTCTCTAGGAGAGCACAAATGCCATACTGCAGCACCTGTTGTTGTGCATGACAGTGTATATATGAATGTATATTCAAGTCAGGAACACCAAACTCAGGAGCAAGGAGTTGCAACAGAGTCAGGGAAGGAAGGCAAAAGGTGAAGAAAAATCAGCACAATGGATCAAAGAGTGAGCTGGTTTTGTTCTTGCTTTTGCTGCATCTAAGACTAATCTAACTACAAGTACACTAAATGCCAAACTGTTAAGAAATGTTTGATCAGCCTCGCAACCCTTAACATTACCACTTTTTCCTTGCCTCCTTTGATAAACTTTCCTAATGCATTTTATCCTTTAATTTTTGGAGAGAAAGTTAGTAGCACACCATTCAATTTCTGGGCTGTGAACCAAAGCAAGACATTGCTAAGTTATGCACGCCAAAACTGACACTTCAGCTTTCTTTTAGGTTCGGTTCAGTAAGGAGGACTCTTATATTAAATGGGTCATTAAATGAATGCCTTCCTGGGTTGGGTTCTAATCAAAACCATAGTGTGCAACCAACTCAGTCTTAATCCTCTACCATTTTCATCATCACTCACCTCTTTTTCTTTAGTGGACAGTTGGCAAAAGTAAATTTTGCTATGTACCTCTACAAAATCACATCCAAGATATTCAGATATATATTTTAGTTTCATTTGAAGGATGATTATATAAACACATATAGATTATATATAGAGAGAAATGTAAATTGTATACAACATAGAGAATAGAGAGTAAGAAAAGAAAAATTCCATGACGCATGGAAAGGAAAACATGTCTAAAAACATAAGTCATTAGTCATTATTTTATTTTGCCCACTTCATATGACTTTTCACCACAATCTGACCTAGACCAATAACACATACACACTATGACTAGCCATTCTCATAGGAAGACCCAGTTGAGCAAAATTCTTGGAAAACAAACAAACCTAGTTGAGCAAAATCAACAATGATTCATGATTTTTTAACATATCAGTCACTGTGAAGAATCAACAATATAAATCAACACTATAAATCAATAGTATAAACTGAACAATATAAAGAATAGATATAGTACAAACCAGCAGGCAGCAGAAGCAGGTATTGAGCGAAATGGGGGCAGGACGAGTTACAGATGACGAGAAATCAATTGCGATTTGCACGAAAAGGAAAGATGAGGAGAAATGTTTGAATCGAATCACCTTGCGCGAACTGTGGGTACAAGGAAAGAGAAGACCCACCTTGCGCCTTTGACGAATCAGAAGCACGAGGAATCTCGAGTCGGAACAATGTTTGAATCGAATCGAAATTTGCGATTTGCGATTGCTCGGATTTGGGATTTGGGATTTCGGATTGCGATTGGAGATTTAGGGTTCATAGGTTGAAGAATGAAGAGAAGAGTTGAGTTGAGTGAAATGAGCTTAGCGACAGTGTACTGAGCGTAGTGCATAATGAGTATGATTCTGGATTCATAGTAAATGGATTTTTGGTTATGATCTGATCTTAGTTAATCACGATCCAATTTTAAAACATTTTAAAAAAATGGTTCAAACGGTTCAGACTTTAGCCAACGATTCAATTATTTGTGGACCGATTCAGTGTGGATTATAGTGCAGTTCAGTTTTTATGGATGTTTTGCACGGCACTAATAAGATATGCACATCTAATTTCTATTTAAAAAAATTGAATGTAATTTATATACTAATATACGACTTTCAACGATGCTTTCTCATTAAATTAGCATATATATTGTGGTAAAGTTTAAAACACACAAAAATCTACATAATTCGATCTGACAATGAAGGGAGCCTTCTAAAGAAATTCAATCCCGGCGATGGCAACCGGTCACGGAAGATAGGGTGGCGGAGATAGTAGAACCCACAAGCCATCGCCACCATCTTTGAAGGCACCAAATACAGTATCAACGCCACCACCAAACACAGCAAAACAAATATCCCCGTTGCACGTGGATCCCGCCACGTCACCAATGCTTGCACACGCTCCCCTTGCGCCGCAAAATCTCCCAGCACCGTTTGCACACGCGCACCAAGCGTGCGTAGCTTATCGTACCTCACACGCACCACCTCGTTTGATCGAGTGCTCGGCACAGTATCAAACTCCTCATCCAGCTCCTCCCTGTCCGCCACGTCAGCAAGTGAAATCTTTGGATCGAAATGCGGAAGCGGGTCACGCGCGCGAAACCTGTAGTTCCACGCCCCAATCGCGAAAACATAAAATAGCAGTGTGGGAATAATCAAATCTGGGAACCACACCAGCATAACTAGCAGCGCGTGAACGAGAATGGTGGCCGTTGGATTCTTCCATCCACGTGTGTCCTCTATCCACCGTATGATATCGATCACACCCGCAACCACGTTGATGATCCTGTACCAATTGGCGCGCACTTTTCTTATACTGAAGTTGTGAGAATCAGCATCCAACATGTAGAACACCACCTCTTTTCTCAGCGGCGGTTCCGATCTCGAAAGGTGCCCCGCAACCATTTTCACCGCCGTGTTTCGCAGCATCTCCTGGTGGACCACCCCCAAAGGCTTAATATGGTGCATCAACGGCAGCATTGGCTGGGAGTACACGTGGAGGAAATCCAGCCGTTGAGCTGTCCGAACGAATCTTATTGCTATCTCAATCTCACCCATCTTCTTCAATCCAGCATGTGTAAGAACCAGAAGGGGATACGTGTTTCTATACACCCGGCCCGTTTGCAGCGTAGAGATACGCACCCGTACCTTTCCTATACGGAAATCGGGCCTTGTTGATTCAATTGGGCTATCTGCTTCGAAGACGGCCCAGCTGTCAAACACTCCAATTGTTAAAACAGTGCATGGATCGAAAACCTTCCACGTGTACTGTTCATTCCACTTGGGCTCCAAGTTATCTGATACGGTTCTTGTACGTACCCATTTGTTACCGTATTTAGCTACACAATACGCATCCGTAGAGCTTTTACCGTTTATCGTCTTCATTGGTACCAAGTTCTTGCAGCCAATGATGCCAAGCTCGACTGTGCCAACCGGAGGCTTCCAAAGTTGTCTTGCTGTTGGGCGGTAATCACTGCACACGTGAGCTGCCTCGTCCATCACGTGATACCCTCCGTCAAAGCACAAGCGCAGGTGCACCCTACCCTTATAGCTACTTTTCTCTTCGTTGGGATCCTCGAAGGTGAACCAACGCGACGCGACGTTCCGGTCATCAACCCTCCTCTCAACAGCGGAGAGAGGTATTCTGAGCA
Organism: Sesbania bispinosa; assembly: GCA_026901365.1. NCBI lineage: Eukaryota > Viridiplantae > Streptophyta > Magnoliopsida > Fabales > Fabaceae > Sesbania > Sesbania bispinosa. The sequence continues at coordinate 165,751 of QLOH01000476.1, read as the reverse complement.
CACCCATTGTCACCGGCGATTTGTGTTGCCGGTTTTCCAAAGCGATCACAAGGAAGTCGCTCACCGGCTCCGCAGCAACAAAGAGCAAGTCCTCGTTCCATGAAGCGGTGCCGTTTCTAGTTGAGATCATTTTTGACTTTAGCAACTGAAATCCAAGTTGAGCTCTGACTTGAAACCATGCCTCCTTGGACGACGTTAACGGCATAATGTCTTGAGCTTCGAGAACAGTGACGCGGAGGTACCACAGCTTTGGTGACTGATACACCTTGGCTCTAGAGTTTACATGGCCGTATGTATCACTTTTCCACGCGTCAGGAAACGATTCGTCAGCCTGAGTGCCGATCCACGTGGCAATCATGAGGTCACCGTGCTGGGCTCCACCACCTTCCATTCTATACCACTGTGGGGCCAAAGGGCTGTCCGGTGGGTCTCTAACGGGAATCTCGTTCACATCAAAGCATACTCCACCCAACAAACTACGACCGTCCACGTCAGACACATTCTCCGCTAACTGTGGGTCCCACACGGTGATCTCAAGTATGGAGGAAGAATCTGGTGCGTCGCGGCCGAAAGCGAAGGTCTGGTTCCATTCGAATAACGTGGTCTTGAGTGCAGGCCTGGACGTGACGTGGTGACCAGAAACCGCAATCTTCACCACAGGGTTCCTGTTGGTGGGCAAGTACCGCGCTTTCACCACACGAACGAACAGGTAGTGCATCTTCTCAACGAGATCAAACGTGGACCGTTCGATTGAGATGCTCTCCGACGATGCTTCTGATGTAAAACTGGCCGTTGATGCAGCCCTCCTTATTGGCTGTGGGGCGTTGATTCCGCTGAATCTTATTTCAGAATTTGACCTCGACACAGATGCTGCTGCCATCACACACGCTTCTGGTGGTAACGGATCCACCAGATCCGCACTTTCTTCTTTTGGCGGTTGAGGTTCTGGCTCAGGTGGTTTTTCAGTTTCACCTTCGGGCGGTGCAGGAGGTTCAGCGTTTTCTTTCTCCGGTGGCTCTTCTTTTGGTTTGTCACCTTCCGGTGGTGGTTCAGAAGGTGGCGCCGGTGGTTCTTCTGATTTTTCAGGCTCAGCCGGTGGTGGCTTTGTCTCTGTTTCTTGCGGAGGTGGTGCATCCTCAGGCTTTGCTTCCTCCGTCTGCGGCGCTGGCGCTGGTGGTGCTTGTTGTTCCGCCGGAAGTGGCGGTGGAACCTCTTCATCCACGTAATAGACTTTCAATCCAACCTCACCTTGAACCATGTTGAACAGGCTCTTCTTCTTCAACTCGTAATAAATCAAAGCCTCTTCGCCCTTACGCACAAACTGGGTCGAACTAAGTCGAATCCGACCCAATGAGTTGTTCCTCCGGGTCGGCCCGTACTTCAGGTCATGGTAAACGTCTAGCTCAAGCATGTCACCGAAAATATTGTCAGAGTGCGTGCCCACGTTAAACGACAGCGTTTCATTCCAGACCGGGTTCAAGTCTCGAACCGCGGTTCGAGTCTTCCTCCTCTGGCCGTAGAAGTCCACCACCACGTAGGGACTGGAAGTGCCATGGCCGTCCTTGGGTGAAAGGTTGTGAGCATCCACAACCTCCACCATGAGTTTCCGAACCGTGCCCATTTTCGTGGTTTCTAGAATCTTCTTCCACTAGCAATGAGTTTCCAATAGAACGGTGCGTTTAGGCTGTTATGGTTATCTCATGGCCTAACTAAGCCAAACGGTGGTGGCGATAGGTTCAGGGGTTTGAAAAACAAAGAAGGCTGCAATTTAGTTTGGGAAAGCGGGAAGCCACTTATATATTTTTAGAATAAGGTAGAAAAAGAGTTATGTATTTGTTATGAAATTATATAATTTGTTTGTGTTATAATAAAGTTTATTTAAATAACAACGGATGAAATTAAAATAGGATAGTGGAATTCTTAGTTGTACTGTGGAATGGAAACCAGAGGAGTGGACAGGAGTAAGAAAAAGACATTAAAGGGTGCTTATCTTGATCTGCAAGCACCTTTAGACAGTCCAATACTGTTATTATTTTTCTTTTGCTTTATGCAGGTTAGGAAATAATAGTGTTTTTTTTTCCTTTTTCTTTTTTATGGTTTTTTCTTAGTAGGGAAGATTCTTTGTCAAACTTAGCCTTTGCTTTTTGGCCGACCCTTGAATTAAAGGATTCTAATAAAATGACAATGGAAGGCGACTAAGGAATGGAGATGGGGAAGGAAGCCTTTTTTTTCCAAGGGGACTGGCTTTTGTGTCACCGACCCTGTGGCTCTTGTTATTGGATACAGCTTTAGGGTAATTATTATTGGTAATTTTGACGAAGTTATGACACTACCTGCACCTTTAATTTCACACATTTCTAGGGACTAGGGATCCTTAATTCTTGATCTGATTTATTGCAGGAACTGTGGCTGTGCTTTTCATGTGCAAATGGGTTGTGAGTGACACGCTTTCTATGGTTAAATTCAATAAAATTTTGGTACCAATTAGCTAGTAAACTATAGCAAGTGACAGCTTTCTATAGTTCTAATTACCATATAGTAGTAAGAAATTAGCATCATGTTTTATGTTCTTTGAGTTTAAACGTGTTGTTCTTTTTATCTGATTCAATACGGTTAACATTTTACTTCAACTTAAATTTTTATGGATTCGATAATTGTTAATAAGATCCGGTTTGCAGAAATAGATTTATGCAGAAATTTAAGCCTCTAGCCCATGGACTTCTGAGCATAAAGTGGACAAAACTTGAGACTATTATACAATTGGTGACTAAATGATATGTTTTTTCATTTGTGTGATTGGTTTGTCATTAAAATTGATTAAATATAAGTTTGGGTTTTTTTAACTATTTTTAGTATTAAAAACATGAGTTTATCACGTTTTAACGCTAAATCTAACATGCTCTTAATGTGTGTTTGGTTTACACTAAAATCACGTCTCAAAAATGTAATCCTTAGTTAAACAAACACTATTAGTCTTTGTTCACGTCACGTTCCCTGGAGTCCCAAGGTTTTGGAGGCAAATCCAAGGTTCTGGAGTCCCCCCTCTTCTCAGTTAGTTATTTGTTTGTTACATCTTATCCCTAAGCATATTGAGCAAGATTATTTAAAATTGAAGATGGATTAGATCAATTTGATTACATCTATTATCCATAGGCTCATTAGGCAATCAGGCCCATTAAGAGCCTAGGCCCTTTAGGGACCTACATAGTACAGCCTCCCAAGCATGATAACTTAAAAGTTAAGTTATTTAATGCTTGTGAATGGTCGACCAAATACTTGGCCCAAAATCCATAAGCCTTTAAAAGACTTACATGATACATCCCTTTAAGCAATTCGGACCATTAAGCGCCCAGACCTTTTAGGGACCTACATGGTACAACCACCCAAGCATGATAACTTACAAGTTAAGTTACCTAATGCTTGTGAGAGGTCGACCAAAGACTTGGCCCGAAATCCATAAGCCAACTAGGTATTCACATGTCATGGCTTGAAGTATGGCAGCTCGAACAACTTTTCTTGCTCACAGCCTCAGTCATGGGGTAACTACCTTGGAGAAGGAGAAGGCCAACCTGAAGAAAAAGAACGAAATTTTGCAGCAGAAACTCAGGCTTCTCAATAATTCTGAAGAAATTACAAGAGACTTGACTCAAAAAGTTGTTGGCTTAGAGGTTGAGGAGGCTAAAGTCCCGAACTTGAGCAAGGAAGTGGAGGCCCTTTCTTCTCGCCTGAAAACGCTTGAGACCGAGCATCAGAAAACTGTAGAAAAGAAAGAGTAGGTAACGTCTTCACTTTCCCTTGCTTAATTAGAGAAAGAAAAGCGAAGCTCGGATTTCGAAAAAGCTCAGAAGGAATGGCAAGATGAGGAAAGGGAGCTAAAAACTAACTTAACCCTTTGATAAGTGTTAGAATTAAGTAAATTTCTATATAATTGCAGCACTTATTGACTATGAATTATTGAATTTGTAATCCAAAACCACCCTTCTTTACTTAATTTATGATAAATGTAATTAATGGAGTCTCAATTGAATTTGATGCTATTTTGATGAAGAAAATAATGATTTTTACACGCAAGAAGTTAAGGTACAAGTGAAGCATCAAGTGAACAATAAAAGAGATAGAAGCTGTGTAGAGTTGGTATGCTCAGTGATTTTTGCAAGTTGTTATGGTCCAAGGTGTTAATGCTCTATTTTTGTTTTAAAAAATATTTGCACTGACCATTCTATGAAAATTTTGGATTGATTCTTGCTGAATGCTTGAATAATTTTGTTTGACTAAGCCTGATACCACTTGCCAATTGAATGCTCTGTTTTGAGTTTTGTTAGTTCCAATGAGGAACATGCTTTCATTGATCACTCATGCATTGCAAGTTGGTTGTTAATACTACCCGGTGCTCCACTGATTTTAAATGAGTTCATTGGTTATGGTTCATACATTGCTGATAATTGGATTGTGAACCTGAACTGATTTTGTGTACTGATAATTGGTTTATTGTTCATGCTTTTGCAGATGGTTCGCACAAAGATTACCAATTCCGCTGGTGCCTCCAGTTCTAGGAGCGGCAAAGGAAAGAGGGAACGCAATGAAACTCCCTATGATGTCGGGCGTTTCAAGGATGCCCAAGTTGCGGAGAAATACAGTTCCCTTCAGAACTGTAACTTTATCTTGGAGAGACCCGTGGAACTCCATGCTGGGGAGTTCAAGGAGTTCAACCAGGAGATCGCCCGACGGAGATGGAGGAGGGTGGCTGAGCTTGATAGGTTGTTTGACCCTGAGTTGGTTCGAGAGTTTTACTCCAATGCTATGGGTGAGCCAGGTAGTGGAGCTGAGAGGAGGTCGTATGTGAGAGGCAGGTGGGTGGCCTACGATCGCGATGTGATTAATGACTTTCTTGGCCGCCCAGCTCCTGATGATGCTGAGGACATGCCCTGCCAGTACCACCAGCTGATGAGGGATGTTGGTATTTATGGGAATGAGGGGATTGATACCAGGACAGCCCAGTACTTATGTCTACCTGGGCGTACTTATGATGTCAACAATTATGGGGAAACGACCAGGATTATTAGGAAGGACCTGAGGAGCATATCCCAAATGTGGACGGTCCTGGTGTTGGCCAACATTAGGCCAACCAACCATGTTTCAGACATCACCATTGAGACGGCGCATCTCATATATTGTATTCTGATTGCTCTGGATGTCGACATCGCCAGAGTTATTTCTGAGAAGAGGTACCTCATGGTGACTGCTGTGGAGCGTCGCAGTGAACGCTCCAAGATTAGTTTGGGATTTCCTGCCCTCATCACTACTTTATGCCGGTCCCAGGGGGTTGCTGTACGCCCTACCGCTCCCATCAAGGCCGCTATGACTCAACGGTATATTGAGTCTTATTGTATACCAGAGGAGGAGTTGGCACCGCCTCCAGAGCCTCAAGCTGATCCCCATTCTCCACCACCTCAGCAGCCACCACAGCAGCCACCACAGCAGCCACCACCAGCTGACATTCCACCCCACACTTTCATGGAGCACATATGTCACCAGATCATAGGTCTTCATAGAGGGGTGCTGAACATCCAACAGTTCTTATACCACACAATATGCAAGGCCCCTTCCCAGGTATGCCACCGGAGCAGTTCCAGGAGTATTTGCAGTGGCCTGTGGACAGGCCTGTTGTTCCAGGGGGAGGTGGAGCAGCTGGAGCACAGGATGAGGAGTTGCAGGATGCAGAGGAGGACGATTGATTTTTTTCTTTCTTTTCACGGTGTTTTTCTTTCTTTTTCCATTTTTATCTTTTTTCTTTTCTTTTCTTTTATTTGGTACATTTGTACTGTGATTGACACACTATTGCCCAGTTTTCTGCAGTATGGATATTAGGATTCCTTTGTTTCAGTTGAGTAGGATTTCTGTTATTCATTTTTATTTTCGTTAGGATTATTTCATTTATTTAACTTAGGAATTAGGAAATTCAATTCAATGTCTCAAAGCTAGTCAGCCAACACTATAACAAAAACAACCTTTTAAAGCATGTTAAAGCATTTACAAACATTTTAGCATGAGATGTTATAGTATGTCATCGGATTTCTAAAGCGTTTTGGAAACGCTGTAGAAATAAGACATACTAAAGCGTTTACATAAACATTATAGAACATCAACTTTTCATTTGGAAAATCAGCTTTTCTAAAGCGTTTTAAACGTTGTAATATATATCTTTTTTAAAACCTTTATTTAAATAAACGCTTTAAAATCTCAATTTGTTTTTTTTTATTTTCATGACTAGATTTGGACGTCATCATCAACAAATATGAATTAATATTTCACTTACATGAATAGAAAATACACATTAATTATAATATTTAATATAATTAATTTATGCTTAAATTATTAATTAATCGAAATTTCAACAGAGTTTCCCTTATTTTTCTAATTTCCCCAAAATTGTCAAACACCTGTCAAAGACCAAATTAATTGATCAGACAGAATTAAAGAGAACAATTTGCAAACAAGTGGAATATAAACATACATATAACTTAATTAATAACAAAACAGGGTTCACATTGGATGGCGAATGGGCACATCATGGTGAACGCACCAGGTGGTAGCAGCAATACCCGAAGGCAGTTGCTAAGGGCGGCGAGGCGAGGCAGAAGACAGGCGGAGGAGGCTACAGAGATAGCGGTGTGGCACGGTTGCAGCAAGGACAATGGTGGCCATGAAGCAAGCAATGCCCTCCACTATATCTTCTTGTCTAACAAGCACATAATCTTCTTGATCAGAGTCAACATGTTCACCTTCCCAAAGATCATTTTTAGTGACCAAAACCCAAGAATTACCTTCTTCAGGTGTATTTCTTCTTGGACACCATGTAGCCAAAGTAGCGGCAAGCAGAGTACTTGGAGGAGAGAAAATCGAAGCCATATATGTAATGCGAACCCTAACCCTCACACTTTGGGATTTTCCGCAAAGGCAAATTTCATATGTTTTCAGATTGGCATTTAGGAAAGGAGATTGAATGTTGGGATTTATGAACTAGGGTTCACCACTCACTTAGATCGACATTAGAGTTCTAGAGGTAAAATGCTCTCACAGAGAAAATGAGTTCGCAATGCAGCTGCAGTCAAGGAAAAAAGAAAAAGAATCCCTAACCCTCTTTGCGCAGGCGGTGGCGGACAGCCGCGGTGGCAGGAGGTCACAGTGAGGAGCTCCTCCTCAATGGCGATGAAACTGCAGCGACGATAGACAGCTCGATAGCGCGGAAGCTCCTCCTCCACGACGCGAGCTCGACGATAACAACGGTGAGAGAGAGTGAGAGAGACAGCCACGAGAGAGAGAGAGACAACCACAAGAGAGCGAGAGACACAACGGTGAGAGAGGCGCTCCTCCACGGCGGGGGCTCGACGGCAACAACAGCGAATCCACGTACGGCCTCGTGAGGATGATGCGGTGAGAGACGGGGACGCGGTGGGGGTTTATAGTGAGGGAGGAAAAAACGTGAGAGAAAAAATTAAAGCGGAAGGATACCAAAGCATTTATGAAAAATAAACGTTGTAACCAGTTGAATCTTCTAAAGCGTTTCTTTTCTTAAAAATGTTGTAATTATAATATATAATTTATTATTTTAATACTAAAGCGTTTAAAAAATTGAATGTTGTAATTTATTCATTTTTTACAGCGTTTTATAAAAATAAAACGCTTTAAAATACTTTATATACTATTTTAAAGCATTTTATTTTTTAAACGTTGTAAACCTTGTGCTTTAGAATGTCTTTTTTGTTATAGTGCAAACTAACTAAATTAAGAGAAGAAAAATGAATTAAGTGGTTGAATTCATAATCAGTTAGGATTGGGATTTTATGCAGGAAAGTTAATTAAGGTAGTTAATTGTACAACAAGTGTATTTACTCAAGGAAAAGCAGCCATAAACCTGTGAGTTTGTGTGACCAAACACTTTGAGAGTTTTTCACTGTTGAGCTTACCAAGCTCCGTTCGGCTCCATTCAGCAGCTCCGTCGCGACTCTCCGTTCAGCAGCTTCATTCGGATCCTAGCGGCGTCTCCGTTCAAAGTAAGCACTATCGTTCGCTTCCACTCTTCCAGCAACGTTTCTCATAGTCGTTTCTATTGGTTAACTGAGCTTTCTGTTTTGTATAGCCATTTCTCATCCTTTGTTGCGAGTGTTGGTGCTCCGATCTGCTTCGATCTGCTCCGTAGTCAGAACTGATCTGTTCTGTAATCTGTCGAATTATGAAACTGCATTATGAAATTCTGAAATTTGAGATGGAGACTGATTTGGATTGGATTCTGTAATCTGTGTTGATTGTGTTAATTCTGTGAAGGAGACTGGATTGGATTCTGTAATCTGTGTGTTGATTGTGTTAAATTTGTGCATAAATTTTGAAACTGTAAAACATGTATTATGCAGGACTGTGTAAAACCTGAAATATGGAATTTTCTGTTGGTAGTGAAGCTATTGGAAGTAAGACAAATCCTACTCCTACTGAAATTGAAGCCAATCCTATTCCTATTAATATGGATTCTAAAATTATAAGTAAGAGGACTAGAAATGTTTCTATAACTTTTTAATTTCTTGGTTGGTTTAGGAATTCATTGAATATGAGAATCAAAATGTAGAAGTGTGTGGTAGGTCACAATTGGACATTTATTTGGATGATCCAAGACTTCTTACAAAATATCATCCAAAGCTTGATGTGTTGCAATATTGGAATGAAAACAAGATTTGCTTTCCGGATCTTGCTTTGTTGGCTTGTGATATTTTAAGCATTCCAATAACAACTGTGGCTTCTGAATCCGCTTTTAGTATTGGCTCACGGGTTTTTAACAAATATAGAAGTTCCCTTCTTCCTGATAATGTGCAAGCTTTGATATGTACAAGGAATTGGTTACTAGGCTTTGAATTGGAAGGTACCTAATTATTACAAGTTATGAAATTTATGTTATATGTATCTTTATTTTATCCATACATAAATTTCTTTCTATTTTAATATTTTTAATTTTTTATTTGAGTTGTAGGAAATGAAGACCAAGCTATGGTGGTTGAGACAAAGAGTGATCCACAAAAATCCAATGTTGGGTCAAACTTGCAAACCATTTTGAAAGAAGATGAATGAATGATTTTATCTTATTTCAAATCTACTTGTGTCATTTTAGTTGTATTAGAACTCTAGTGTTAGATTGTTGTTAATGGTGGTGTTTACTTTTACAATTAATTAAGACTTTTGTGTTGATGAGTGAATGAATGATAGATAACTCATGACTATTAGACTATGTATTGTATTTTTAAGCCCTTTATTCTACTCTTTAGTCTTTATGTTTGGTAAATGATGATGTTAGTAAATTAATTTATAATCTTTGATTTAAGGATTCAAGTGAATTAATTTATAAACATTCGTTTGTAATTTATAAGAAAAAACTAAAATTTATGCTTTTTTTCTAGATTTTTTTTGAATTAAAACCATTTTTTAATTACTTAAACGGGCTGGCACGCTAACCCGCGAGCTTACGCAGACCAGAAAAGAGCATGCCCATTTAGCACGAGGGCTCAAACGGTTAAGTCCGTTTAACCGCGGGCTTAGGCGGACCAGTACGGTCTGGGCCGGCTCGTTACCTAGCTCTAGCCAGAGATCATCCTCTGAAGCTGAGTATAGGACCCTTGCTCATGCTACCTGTGAGGCCATGGTTGTTGTATCTCTTACAGGATTTCTAGCTTGTTCCTTCTGGTCCAATTGTGCTATAATACTGTGACAACAATTCAACCATTCACATTGCATCTAATCTAGTATTTCATGAAAGGACTAAACACATTGAATTGTCACCTTGTTCGAGATAAGGTCCAATCAAGCATGCTTCACTTGATGCCTATTTCCACTACTTCCCAAGTTGTTGACATCCTTATTAAACCCTAGCTCATGGTTCTTTTTCTCATCTTGTTTCTAAGCTTGGAATGAAAGACATTCCCATCCAACTTGAGGGGGTGGTGAGATTAGTGTTTTATCAATTTTTTTTTCAGCTGTATATATATACTTGGGCTAGGAAAAGGCTAAAAATTGAGGTGGTAGTATTTTTACCTTAACATGTACGTGATAGTATTTTTATATATGACAATATAATTTTTACTTTATATCTTCTATATACATATATTGTAATTTTATCCATAATTTGAGATCAAATTTTATATTTTGATAATTTACATTTCTAACCAAACTCTTTCAAAATTATAAAAAATTATTTAGATTATGAATAAGCAATTTTTTTGTCAGATTGTTTTAAATAATATATTTTCACCCTAAAATCTTGAATGATATCATGTTCTTTGGCATGTTCTTTGGCATATGAAAATCTTTCTATGGTAGCATGATATAAAAAAATCAATTTATATGTCTAGAGTTTAAGAATGACAGTTTGTATAATGTAAAATTTACATATCTGTATCATTCTAATATTGTTTTCATTAACCATTAACGTACATACAAAAGTACATAGTTTAATTCAAGGGAGACTTAGATGAATTACATTGTGTATTGTAGAAGTTTTGCCCCTTAAACTTTAAATTGATAGATCATCAATAAAATTAATATAATTTATATTGTAAATCCATGTTTTTCTTTAAATTAAACTCAAATAATCATATAATGATAATTTAATAAAAAAAAATTATTCATTTAATTTTTATAACTGATAAAATGGTTGGGATGGGCCAAATTGGCCCACCCTAAAATTTTCCTAATTCAAATTGTCATAATCAAATTGAGGGAAAAATATGCTTGTTTTTATGAAAAATATGTAGAGGGATTGCGATAATTTATTTTTAAAGTGTGATATTAGCTATGAGAGCATGGTATATATATGTGCTTTCATTAGTGAGGTTTAAGTTCTGTGCTGCCTGGATCTTGTTTGGATTTATTTTGGAGTCAACAAACTAAGTTCATGACTGAAAAAGCCACAAGAAGCTTGTAATATATATATATATATATATATATATATATATATATATATACTGACGATTTTATTGAAAAGGTCAAGCTCTTGTCTTGGGAAATGGCTCTAAGCAAAAGAGCTTATTCAAAATGGGTCCTTTCTTCTGTGATCTCAAAATCCTTTTGTTATGTATCTAATTCAATCTATGTTTATTCTAAAGCTGATGGTTAACATGTTTGGTACTTTTTAAGTTTTGTTTGTAAGTTTGAGTGTATATATATATATATATATATATATATATATAATATAAATTTGCTGAGTTAAAAAAGGGGACGTTTACTAATACTTATGAGTTATGACACTATGATCAGATAGGGATAGGGATAGTGTGGGGTTGTGCTTGTGCGTGAGAGAAGGTTGAAAAGGTGGTTGAGGCTCCAAGTTTTGTTATTTGTTATAAGACAAATGGTACTAACGCGTGAAAAGGAAAAAGAAAATGTGTGATATAAGAGGAAAAAAAAAGTGAAAGAGAAAGAAAAAATAAAAATGCTTTACAATCACATGTATTGGCTAAAAGATATACGAATTATTTTTTTAGTAGGATTTAGCAATTAATATTAGGGTAAAATATGTTTTTGGTCCCTGTAAAATACTCGAGTTTTGCATTTGGTCCCTCTAAATTTTTTTTAAAGCATCCTCCCAAAATTTAATTTTTTGCTTTTAGTCCTCCCCTCCAAATGTTGCTTATGTGGCATCTTCTCTTTCCTAATTGGCATTCCTCATTATCCTACGTGGTTTATTAAACAAAATAATTATATTACTTATTATTCTGTTAATTAAACTAAATACATTACTAATTAATCTATTGATCCCTAAATTAATTAAGACAGAAATCAAATCACCTGGTTACAAAAGGATTCACCCCGTGAAACCCTAGCACACTTTCACCCACTACCAACTCCTTCTTCTTCCCTCTTGATTGATCATTTCCAGTGCGCTTTGTGTATTCGCATCGAGGACGCGTGCGAGGTTGAGCAGTGCATACAACTTCGGTTCAACCGGTGGATAACAGTGTGTCACGTGTGTGTGTTGCAAGCTGATGTGGAGCGTAAGGTAGGTTGTTTGGTTTTTACTGTTGGTAGATTCCTTCTTTAGTTCAGAATGCATGTGGGAAAAGCTGTGGGGACCAGGGGAATACTGATTGTTGTGTGTTGTTTGATTCTTTTTGGAGTTATTCTCAGTTCTCCCATATTTAATCCCGGTTGTTGTGCATTGACTAAGTTTTTTAATGGTTGCTTTACACATTAGCCAATTTTTTATGTTGAAGTAAAGTACTAAAATGGTCGTTTTGTATTGTAGGAAGACATGTCTTTTTCGGTCATTTTCCATGTTAGGGGTAGTTTTGTTAGTGAACCGAGGCTTCACTATGCTGGTGGTGAGGTACATGCTGTAACATAGGCTAGATGAGGACAAGTGGTCCTTTTTTGAGGCAATTGGGATTCTGAAAGAGGACATTGGGCTATCGGGAAAGCTGAGTCTGTGGTGGAAAGAAAAGGAAACTTGTTTTGAAGATGGGTTGAAGAAGTTGAGTGATGACAAGTCTGCAAGAGAGCTGGCTCAATATGCTATTAGCCACAAACATGGTGCTGACATATATGTAAAGCATGGTGTACATGGAGGAAGTGGTGAAGGGCTGCAATTTTCTGTAGGAGGAGTTAGTGGGACCAAAGGCAGGGGAAAGGGTGACAAAGGCAAGTCAGTTAACTGTGACAAGGGGAAAGCAGCAATTGGAAGTAGTGCTAGAGCTAGAACATTAGGGGGAAGAAAGAGAACAGTGGCAGGGACTAGCAAGAATCCACAAATTGAAGAACCTGTAGTTGAAGATGCTGATGAGAGTGATGATTATTCTTCTGATGATAGTGTAGGGGACATTCATTTTTCAGATAGTGAGGAGGAAAGGATGGAGACTATTGATGATGGATTTGATGTGCCTACACAAGAAACAGTTCAGCCAGTGAATGTTGCACCTCAGTTGGGATGAGGAAGAAATCTGTTCCTAAGAGAAGGCCAATTGGAAGAAGAGGAAGGAATATGGGAGGTGGCATACACATTGGTGAAAGGAGTGGGAGTGGTGCAGGGGCTGAAACCACCCCTCCTTTAATGATTGAGAGTGGTGGCATGGGACATCAAATAGAGGAAGAGTACCACAGTGAAGAGCTGGATAGTGACTTTAATAGTGATGGTAGTGAGGATGACAACAGACCCAAGTATGAAAGATTCAGAAAGGAAGATATGTGCAGGCAATTTAAATTTAAACTTGGCATGGAATTTGCTTCTTTGAGGGAGTTCAAAGATGTTATTTTGGAGCATTCTGTTTTAAATGGTAGAGAGGTGAAGTCTATGAAGAATGACAAGGTGAGAGTTAAGGTGAGGTGCAAACAAGCATGTGAGTTTTTGCCACTTGTAAGCAAGGTAGGTGGGAGTTCAACTTATAGGATGAAGACTCTAGTCCCAACACACACTTGTGGAAGAGTCTTTAATAACAAAAATGCAAAGTCCAAATGGGTAGCAAATGTTGTTGGTGAAAAATTTAGGAGTGGTCGGAATGTCAGACTTTGTGATATAATTGGGGATATAAGGATAGGGTATGCAGCTGGAATATCAGTGTCTGTTGCTTGGAAGGCAAAAAATATGGCCAAGAAATTAGTAGAGGGTGATGCAGCTAGACAGTATAGCTTGCTTTGGTCTTACTGTGAGGAACTTAGAAGAGCATGTACTAGAAACACATGTAAGCTACAACTGGATAGGCCTAACCTCGAATTGTTGCCAAAATTTGGGAGCTTTTATATGTGCTTGGAGGGGTGTAAAACAGGCTTTGTCAAGGGTCGTAGGCCTTTTATTGGTGTTGATGGATGCCATTTAAAAACTAGATATGGGGGAAAACTTTTTATTGTTGTTGGTAGAGACCCCAATGATCAATATTTTCCATTGGCATTTGCAGTTGTAGAGAATGAAACAAAATAGAGTTGGAGATGGTTCTTAACATTACTGTTGGAGGATATTGGTGATATTACCACAAATAGATGGGTTTTTATCTCGGATCAACAAAAGGTTATTTCTACATCCATTAATTTTTATTTTCCTGTTTCATTTTATGCACTTAACTGTTTGTGTAACACTCCTTCTATGGTATTTGTGTTAGGGTTTAATTCCTATTTTTGAAGAAATGCTCAATGGTGTTGAGCATAGGTTTTGTTTAAGGCATCTTTATGCCAATTTCAAAAAGAAGTTTGGTGGAGGAGCATTGTTACGAGACTTGATGATGGGAGCAGCCAAAGCCACATACTTTAAGGCATGGGTTCAGAAAATGAATGAGATCAAGGAGGTTGATAAGAAGGCATATGAGTGGCTCCTAGCTATTCCTACCAAAAACTGGTGTAAGCACTCATTTTCCTTTTATCCACGCTGTGATGTTTTGATGAACAATATCTGTGAATCTTTTAATAGCACAATTCTCTTAGCTAGAGATAAGCCTATCATTACATGCATGGAGTGGATTAGAACATACATCATGAATAGGTTTGCCACCCTTAAAGAAAAATTAGCTAAGTATCCTGGTGAGGTGTTACCTAAACCTAGGAGGAGGTTGGATAGGGTGGTACAACACTCTGGAAATTGGTTTCCAACATGGGCCTGAGGGTTTGAAGTTTGAGGTGACACATAACATGGCTCCACAGAAATATATTGTAGATTTGGCCAAGAAATCTTGTAGTTGCAATTTTTTGGAGTTGGTGGGAATACCTTGCAGACATGCTGTTAGTGCTATTAGCTACAATAGAGAGAAACCTGAAGCATGTGTGGACAGGTATTATAAGAGGGAAGCTTATGAATTGTGCTATGGCCCAACTATCTCACCAATCAATGGTGAAGACATGTGGCCAAAAGTTGACCTACCACAAATATTGCCTCCCACATACAAGAAAGGACCTGGCAGGCCTAAAAAGTTGAGAAGAAGGGAGCCAGATGAGGAGCCCAATCCATCAAGGTTGAGAAGGACTCACACTAAGTATGCATGTGGCAATTGTCATCAATATGGCCACAATACCAGAAAATGTCCATCAAGACCTACAGAGACACCCAATGTTGGTGATGGGCCATCCAATGAGGCCAATGACACTGCTACTGGGACTGCATCAGCACATCCTCCAGCTCAGCCTACAAATCCTTCTGCTGGAAATCCTCCAGCTCAACCTACAAATCCTTCTGCTGGAAATGCTTCAACTCAGCCCAATGACACTGCTACTGGAACTGCAACTGGAAATCCTCCAACCCAACATCCCAATGCTTCTACTTCAAAGGTAAGTTATAGTTCTATTCTTACATGTTGATGATTATACATGTGTGTCTAATAATAATTTGGTTATTGTACAGGGAAAGGGTAAGGTTAATGATCAAGGAGCCAAGGTTCCTTCAGGGAACTCAAAGAGAGGAAGGGTAAATTTATGACTATTACTAACTTGTATGTGTACATTGGACCAAGTTTGATTAAGTTTCTGTTTAAATTTTGGCAGAACACCCAAGCTGCTCAACCAACCACTGTTGTTGCTCAACAACAGACTCCTGGAGGAAAGGCCAAGAGAGGTAGACCAAGCAAAAAATCAGATGTAGCTGTTCCTGTTGCACCCCCTGCTTCTGGCCCTGGAATTGTGCCAAATCCTCATGCACCCCCTGCTTTTGGTCCTGGAATTGTTCCAATTCCTGTTGCACCCCTGCTTCTGGTCCAGGAATTGTTCAACCAAGCTGCTCAACCAACCATTGTTGTTGCTCAACCAGCCACTGCTGTTGCTCAACAACAGGCTCCTGGAGGAAAGGCCAAGAGAGGTAGACCAAGCAAAAAATCAGATGTAGCTGTTCCTGTTGCACCCCCTGCTTCTGGCCCTGGAATTGTGTCAAATCCTCATGCACCCCCTGCTTCTGGTCTTGGAATTGTTCCAATTCCTATTGCACCCCCTACTTCTGGTCCAAGAATTGTTCCAATTCCTGTTGCACCCCCTGCTTCTGATCCTGCAAATGTTCCAATTCTTGTTGCACCCACTGCTAATTAGTTAACCAATCCTAAAGTACAGTTAACAGTCCTCCAGAATGCATTTGACACAACAATGTTTATGATGGTATGAGTTCATTATTGTTATGACATTTTGAATAATTAGTATTGTAATCTAATTAATTGGTATTGTATGACAGTCACATTGCAATGCACCAACTTTGCCCCCAAATCTTGTTGAGGCTAGCAACATCATTAAACAACTTTTGGTAAGCATGCACATGATATTTTTCTCATACATTTTCTCATCTTTATGTGCCTCTATTTATGCAGTACTTGTGTCATGTAGACTGTTGCCCAACAGGTCACTTCTGGTAAGCCTTATGATTGGAAGAAGGTTGCTAGTACATTAGGAGTAACTCATATTGAACCCTACATGACATTTATGGAATCAATGGTATGTGTACACTCAATGATTCCATTTGTTTTTATTTTCCCCAAAACCTGAAACTGCTACTGAACTTTGTCTTCTCACAATTTAATAGGATAATGCAACTGCAATGTGTGCACCAAGCAACACTACTGGCTGTGAGGATGGAGGAACACAACAATCTGTTGTCACTAATATTGAGCATCAAAAGGAGCATCAAGGAGGAGTGGATTATAACCCAAGCAACTGATGCTGATCATATTGCAATTTTTTTTGGTTTTATGATTATGATATTTAGGAAGGACTATTGTTGTCCATGACTACTTTTTGTAATAGCTGAAGTTGATGTTTTGAGAAAGGGTTGTTATTAAGATTAGGATTTTTAGGGAGAACTCTTGCTGTCCATTACTACATTTTGTATTAGCTGAACAATGTAGCCCTTTTTTCTGGATCACTTGTAATAGCATGGTGGCACCTTTTGATGTAAAGACTACTTTATTACGTATTTAAATATCAATATTAATGCATCATGTTTTTATCTCTACAAATATTCTTGTCCAATTAATAGCATCATCAGAATATTCAAATACATCAAACATCATTTGCAAGAAATTTGGAGAACAAACAATTTGGAACAATGTAACCATCCATTTCATTGATAATAAGCAAGGCTTTACATTTCCTTGGTTTAGGTAGCTAAAGAAACTGAAACTAAAATACTACCATATACATTCACACTTTCAAACTTCCCTGATAATTGTAACCTACAACTACATTCCCTTCCTCTCCCCAACACATTTCACCATGGCCAACATACAAACCATGAAGGTCAGCTCAATACAAAAAAAAAAAAAACAGAACACACGGCTACTTTGACATTCCACTTTTCCCTTGTTAACTTCATCTGTAGCTTGTGGATTTTTCTTTTCTGCTCTTCATGTTCATGCACCATTACCTGCCACTCCTCAATTGAAACCCATTGCTCAGAAACACTATCATCAGCCCACCGAAAAAAATTACAGGTAACCTCTTTCTGCAAATCAAGATAATCATAACTGCATTGGTCAATCAACCCAACCATAAAGGAACATCAAAATCCATTCAGAATATCCTCCATGGGTTCAGAATATACTTACATCCCAGTTGCGACACCTCCAGAACATCCTCCCTGGGTTCCTCGTCGAATTCGACTTCATGAGAATTAGCTCATCACCGCACGCGCAAGAGGACCTTCGAGATATGGATGAGGAAGATGAAGACTTTGTAGTAGAAGACCGCTTCATCGTTGTAGGGATGCAACGCACAGAAACGTCTTCACTCAGAGCTCTATCGGGGCAGCAATGGAGGACGCAACGAAATTAGGGCACAAGGAGCAATTGGGGAAGATGACTTCCTCACATTCACGTGCAAGTATTAAACAGGGAGGGGGAGGACTAAAAGCAAAAAACAAAATTAGGATAAAGAGTGGCCACGTAGGAATGCCAATTAGGAAAAAGAAGATGCCACATAAGCAACATTTGGAGGGGGAGGACTAAAAGCAAAAAATTAAATTTTGGGAGGATGCTTTTAAAAAAAAAAAAATAGAGGGACCAAATGCAAAACTCGGATATTTTACAGTGACCAAAAACATATTTTACTCTTAATATTATTTTGTGTTTGTTCATAGTGGTCCTGGGGAGGGTTTGAAGGTAGCTTGAAAGTGAGCAGCTTCAGTCACGCCATTACTCTGTTTCACAATTACTTTTCATCACGTGCTATATATATATATATATATATATATATATATATATATATATATATATATATATAGCTTTTGCCAGCAGGCACTTAAACAACCCAGTTCTGATCTGCCCCCCGTTTTCAAATAATTCATGTTCATATATATATGAAATACGAAAAAAGAGAATAAAATCAAGTAGTAATTGTTTAGTTTTATCCATATACAGCAAGCATATGCATGCTCCTGACCTTACTATATATATGTGTGCGCGCGCGCGCCATATGCATTAGAAAAAAAGAAAAGGAAATTAAGAATCAAACTAAAAAGAACGCATGCAATATATGATATTTATTGGAATCAAACAAATTAAAGGCTTAAAGCTTGTCAGCAGCATGCTATGTGAAAGCAGCAATATATGTAATGTAATGCGAACCATGCATGTGATCGATCTAGGCAAACTTAGGTACGAGTTACCAATACCGTCAATTGGGATGAGAAATTAAAGCAGAGGCAATGTTGAACCATGATGGATGGGATTATCCTATTTTCTTTATCTCTGTTCCTTTTTTTTCCAAATAAATTATATAACACTAATTTATTGAAAAACTAATAATAATATCTTTTTAAAATTAAAATTATATAACACTGATTTTGGAGACATGTGATTTCAATTAATCTCTTCATATATATAATATATATAAAACTCATTTAGAATGGGAGGACATAATACATATATAAAACTCATATATCGCGACATTAGAATATAATATCTCCCCTTCTTCTACCAAACATTTTCTTTTTAAAATAAATGAAACGTCTAAAACCAAAACACAGAATAGGAAGATGTTCTAAAATTTACAAATTATTTGCAGCCGCATATATATAAGAGAGAGGGAGATGGTGCAAATATCAAATAGATTTAAGTATTGCATTTGTGAAATTGTAAAATCCAGGTATATGAGCTGTTTTAAGTCTACAAGACTTAATTATACCGAAGAATCGGTCAACACAACACAGATTTGAGAATATATATATATGAAATAAAAGGAGAAAAAACCGGCAATAATAATGTTGTTATATATAGATCTGTTAATTAGTTATGTTCTAATAAGGAGAAAAGAAGACGCACGCACCTTTAATTAGTTGGTTGTTGAATGTTGAATGGTACTAACTTTGGAAGGAAAGGAAGGTGTGAGGAATGAAGCCTGGTCCGAGATCAATACTCAATCCCAATGATAGATATCAATCCAATCCCAAATTCTTAATCTGTCTTTGGAGTAAAAGAGTTGGCAGAGGAAATGATTTCGGATCGAACTTCATTCCCAACACCCCCTTTCCTATAGCTTTGAGGGAATTAATTCACACACCACTGATCAAGAGGAGGAAGCTAGAGAATTGAATGAAATTAAGGATAAGATGCACAGACATATATATATAGAAGAACTACTTCACTTCCAAATCATGACCATTAATTCGTTTAATGATCCTCTTTTTCTTTCTCAAGGTTCGAGAAGCACTCAAGTTCCCAATCAATACGCCACTAAATGATAAATCAAATCAAATCAAGGATGGTGAGTGAAACTGACAAAGGAAAGGAGAGAGTGAGAGTTAAAATAAAGAGGTAAAGATATATGGAACGAACATGAAAGACAGGTTATTGTGATGAAAAAGAGGATATATTATATGGTGAGAGATTTGTTGTCTTGTTCTAAGGCAGACATTGCTTGGGAGCTGAGACTTGTAGTTGTACATTACATACATCTTCTCTTCTCTTCTCTCATATATAGGAAAGGAAAAGAAAGGAAAGGAAGGAAAAAAAGCATTAATTGAAAATAACAAGAAGGAGGAGCGAGGACTAAAAGTAAAGAAAAGAAAGGTACTACATCTATGGGCCTTCCCAAGTGTATTTTTTTTATCATTAAAGTTAGGGGTCGTTTGTTGGAATATCACATATTCATAAAGAAAAGTTATATCATATATTACTAACAAACAACGCTACTACGGAGATATAATTTACACCTTCAACTTCAAGGAAGGAAAGAAAAGAGTAGTCACCGCTATAGCTTGCTTTTACTTTCAAGTACACGTTACTGTTACTCTCATTTATGCACACCAAAGTTAAGTTATCATGTAATTTTATATTGAAATTAAACTTTTTTAATTGAAATAATAGCTAGGAATGATAAGGATAAAATGTTGGCGAAAATTAATATAACTTAGTTAACAAACCAGTAATATGATTCCCCTGTTTTTCACTCATGTACTACAATGGTTTTCTTGGAAGGAGGTTAATTAGAATATATTTCAAAGCTTTTGTTGTTGGAAGAATTAGCAATTAATTTCAATTACTGTAATGATTCAAATTCATTGTCTCCTTAATGATGTTATATATATATATTATTTGATTTTTATTAGAGAGATAGAGAAAGAGAGGAGGTTTAGGTTCCTACTTGCTAATTGCTACTACTTAAAAACAAAGGATTTATACCCGAATATTATCTTCTAACCTCTATATTATATAACTATTAAACTATAGTTAAGTGGCACCTCATTACTGTTTCTTCTTAAGTACTGGAGGCAATACTGTAAGAGAACTTGTAGAACCATATCAAATTGAAAGCTTCATAACTTTTTGAAGCGATAATATTACTATTCCACTAGTATTGCTGTGCTGTGCCGTAAAGTGTTCCACACATGCACATGTTACATAGTTCAATTATATGTACATGTCGTTGCCAGAGCAAGCAACCTGCTCCCTTATTAATTGACCAATTTGGTGTCATCAATGGCCTAAAGTTGATGTAACTGATGCTACTAATTAATATGGATAAAAGAATAGGACTTATTGTTATAACTTGTTCCATTTATATGGGCTCTTTATGCCAAAAGTCACATAATCACGTAGGGAATTTCGTTTGGAGATCATAAGTTTTCAGTTTTTATTTTTTAAAAATTTTTAATTAAGTTTTACAAAAAATAAAAAACTAAAAACCACAAAAAATGATTTTCAATTTTTAATTTTGAATTGTAAAAATTTAATTAAAAATTTTTAAAAACCAAAAAATTAAAAACTCGACCCTTATTTGAATTCCCCATCTTTATTTTTTGACAGATAATTAAGGGTTGTGATTTCATCAACCAAACGGACACGTGTAATTTTTCATTTAACCTTGATATCATTGATTCCTTGGCCAACATTCTCATGGCGTTCATTCGTAGATCCTAAAAAATTTACACTTTTAATTTTCCAACTGGTGTTTATTAATTAACGCACTCATTAACAATGTCCTAATTGAACATGTCATTAATTAGACATCATTACTGGAACACTGGCCCTTCAGAAATTACTACTTTTCATCAAAACCTTGGCATCGTCACGTCCTTTTCAAGCTGCATAGCTTTTACCAACAAAATTAACTAAACAAGGTTCCAATAATTGGAACGATGGCATTAAGGAGTGCTGAGACAATGGTTAAAAATGTATATATAAAATATTTTTATTAAAAACTATGATACTAATTACATCTGTAATATTAAATATTGTTATACACTCTAATAAAAAATTTTTATTTTTAATTTTTTAATCGGTATTCGGGCATACTCGTTAGTTTTTTTTCCTAATTGGAAAGTGATGATGTTTTTACACTTTAATATTTTATACTTTCTATTTTCTAATGTTGATCACTCACACTTCATTAAGAGTGTGTTTGGCTTGCCATTTCAGCTAGCTGAAAGTTGAAAATAGTAGTTGAAACCATTTCTTTCAGCAGTGTTTGGGAAGATAGCTTTTTTTGGGTAGCTACAAGCTTTTCTTAAAAAGCTACTTGGAGTAGCTTTTTTAAAAAAGCTTCAATTTTCAGCTACTAGCTGAAAGTCAATTACAAGTTTGGCCATCAACCACCCCCACTTATCATTATTTAAAAATTAATATTGTCCTTAAATGTCATTTTACCATTTTCAACTAGTTTTACCAAACACATTCAATAGTTTTTCAGCTTTCAGCGAGCTTTTCAGCTTTCAGCTAGCTTTTCAGCTAGTGTTACCAAACACACTTTAAATTAAATAAGATGCCCTTGGGTACAACATATGAGACTTTAGTTACCTCCTCTCTCCTTTTCTTTTTTTTTTCCTTTCTTTACTCTTTGTACAAAAAAAAATTAAATAAGATATAGATCAATTCTGACAAAAGAAAACTCTTTATCAATTTTACTACTACACGATAGGGATATTTACATCCAATATGCAAACCATAAAAATCAATTTAAAAAATTGAAAATTGAATCAAATTAAAAACTAAAAAAATCAAAATCATAAAAGTCAAATTCTTTTGTTGAATTAAATTGGTTTTTGGATCCTACGTTGAAATCAAATCAAATTCAAAATGAACTTATATACACATATATTATTTTAAATTACTTATACTAATATACTTTTTTATGATTTCACTATATAATATCATTTTAATATATCTCGATAAATATATCAATTTTAAATTGATTTTCATGTGTGATATTCTCCTTTTTATATAATTTTGTATTTATATTAATAAATATAAATTTCAATAAAAATATTCACTATTATTGTAGAATTTTATCACTTTTATATAATATTTTTTACCTCTTTAAAAAATAGAAAATCGATCCAATCCAATTTAAATTGGATTGGATTTAAAAAAAACAGAACTGATCGAATGATAAAATGATAAAATCGTAATGATTAGATCAGATTTTTTTTATCTTAAAATCAAGACAAATCGAACCGCGAACACCCCTACCCACATGAACATCTTCAATGGTGCTACTCTCATTTTCACCTAATATCATTCTTAAATGAGTTCTATCATTACACATTGCATTCTTTTACATTTTACAACTTAAACAACCCTTTTCTCTAATAATACACCTCTCAAATTTTCATTAATTGGACTTTACAAAATATATATATATATATATATATATATATATATAACATCTATTTTGTTAATCCAAATTAAAATAATGATAAAATAATTCAGAATGGTGCACAAACACAAAAGTTTTAGAATGCATTTTCACTTTTTTTTAGTTCCTTAACCAGAAAAACTTAAGATGAGAGTTGCTCTTATTAGACAATTCTTATGAAAGGATTGGAACTTAGGATTCCCCCAAATATAGGATGCATTAATTACTATCAATTCTTGAATGACATTGTTTATCCCCCAAAAATTACTATATCACTTCTTGGAAAAAGTGATACTTCCGGGCATAGACGATCTAAATGCATTTTTCATTTTGCCTCTCATGATTTCATGGTTCAAATTTACACAAATTGAAAAAAAAAAAAAAAGACCTTAATTACTCAGGCCCATTTACATTTGAAGTGTTTACAGGTTGGGAAAACTTATAAATGCACATATGTATATATGTGTAGTATATTTAGAATTGAAATTAATAAAGAATTACAAAGCAAATTGTGTTATTTAATTATATTGAAATGTAAAATGTATGCGAACGAAAATACATGTAAGCGTTGTTACTCTTTAACATAATTGCATCGCAATTAAACAGTAATTGAACAAATTTGGGTACCAATCATAAAGTTAACAGCTTGTACTTGTGGCTGTTTATCTTTCTAGCTAGGCACTTCATTTCACGTTAGGAAACATAACATTAGGGTGCGAGGGAGCCTAAACCACCGGGGAGTCCTCCAACATAGGGCCAATTAGGGGTGTTCAAGACCCGGTCCGTCCCTTTGACCCATCCCAACCCGTCCTACTCGGGTCGGGTCTGTTCCTGTCCAACAAGAAAGAATATAATCAAATCGGGTCTCATTTTTTGACCCGACATCGGGTTAATGACAGGTTCGGGTTAACCTTCGGGTTACCCGGCCCGTCCTTTATATATAAATATAATATTTATTACTTATGATTTTCTATTATGTAAAGTCCTAACCTTATTTTTTTCATTTTAGATAGGGTTTTTGAGTCTAATTTTCCTCTATTTAACTTTAAAAATACATTCTATACCTAAAATTATATAGTGATATAATGTTATACTTGGTTTAGTAATGTCCCAAACTTTAAAAAAGTAAAAATATTGCATAGATTAAGAGATATTCTATTGTATGCAATATATTTATTAATTGTATGAACTATTTTCTTTTGAACATTGTTATATGATCATTTCATGATTATATTTAGCTTATATATCGGGCCAACTCGGTCCTGTCCTACTCAAACTCGGTCTTACTTAGACCCGCACATCATCGGGTCTCTTCGGGTCTATGGACGGGTTCGGGTCCATAGAATTGACCCGGTAAAAAATTAGGGCCGGATTAGGGACAGGTAAAATCCGTCTCAACCCGTCCCATGAACACCCCTAGGGCCAATGAGCAAACTACACAAGTGAGCTAGACACCACATCCAACCCAAAACCTCAAGGTGTTAGGTTTATGGGTCTTCCCACTTATATATTGCTCTCCTTGCTCATTCCTATCCAATGTGGGATTAACACTTGATATCCCAACTATCATCAACATGAACATCAAATAATTATTGCTATATATATATATAT
Organism: Sesbania bispinosa; assembly: GCA_026901365.1. Lineage (NCBI taxonomy): Eukaryota > Viridiplantae > Streptophyta > Magnoliopsida > Fabales > Fabaceae > Sesbania > Sesbania bispinosa. Next base: position 141,082 of record QLOH01000476.1, on the reverse strand, counting down.
ATATCAATTCATAAAAAAATATATTTTCATATTTTTCCTGGCCGGTTATCATCATATTATAATTATGTAGTGGAATTTCACCTTTTGCTTTCTCGCAATAATCTTCCTCGCGTAGCCACTTGCCCCCAAAACATTTCCAATCAACCTTTTTCTTTTCCAACCTCTCTTTTCTTTTCATTTTATGTGTTTTCCATTTGTCTCTGACACAACAAATGTATCCTTTTGATGCAAAAGGAAAATAGAGGTAGGAGAAAATACGTTCATTGTACACATGCTAGACGTTCATGCTGCCTTTTCTGCTTGTTTCGGTGAAGGCTTCAAGCTAGGAAAGTCTATAGTTATAGCTGTTTGTATCTCAAAGGGTAATATCACAAAAGAAAATCATCTCTCGATCTTTGAAGTTTGAATCAAATATTTGTGCACAGTATTATTAATTCCTGAATCTTAGGGTTACATGGTGAAAGAACATTTTGTCACACCACAGCATGAGGTTAGCTAGGGGTGTTCATTGTTTTGGTCTAATCCAATGAACCGAATCGAACCAATCTAATTGGATTAGATTTTTTAGCTCATGAATTAGGTTGGACCCGAATCGAAACAATCAAACTCGTCAATGATTGGTTCGAGTAATGGATTAAATACAATGGACCGTTACCTGAAATCGAACCACCCCTAAATAAAAAAAAAAAACTATACTAAAGTAAAAAATTAGAAGATATGAGAGATTAAACATGAATATAAGTTTTTATCATAGATGAGAGATTAAACATGAACATGAGGTTTTATCATAGATTATCTTTTTCTAAAATGAATTTTCTATTATTTGCTAAAAAATTTGAAAAATAATATTAACTCTATTGGCATGATAAAATTCATATATGATCATCCGATTGAACCGAACCGAACCAACACGTTCTTGATCAGTTCGATTTGGTTTGAGTCACTTACAAAAAAATTGAAAAAACCGAACCGAACCGAACCGAACCGAACCAAACAGTTTTATTTGGTCCGGATTTGTTTTTCCTACAAAACCAAACCAAACCGACCCGTGAACACCTCTACATGAGGCCATATTGGGAAACTATCATTGTTTGTCATTTTAATTAGGCTTAAATATGTTTTTAATTCCTATAAATTTGGATTTTTTATTTTTAATCCCTATATCTTTTTTTAGTTTTTCATCCATAAAAAGTTTTCATTTAGAATTTTTGTCCCCCGATGTAAACTCCAAGCTGATGTGCCTAACGAAGTGTATAAAATAATAACAATATTAATTACAAAAAGTCATATGCTAACTCTTACCCCCTGTTTGGTAGAACAGAAATGGGGGAGAAGAGAAGTGAGATGGGTGGAAGTGGAGGGAAATAGATCTATTTCCCTTGTTTGGTGGCACTGTGGAAATGATGAGAAATGCACTTTTTCGGTGGGTCCCACGCCTTTTGTATTTCTCTCCAAAGTTGTGGAGAAATGCAGAGAAATGGAGTTGTGGTCACGCAATAATCGATTATTTTGTATATTTTGTGTGATTTGATACAAAAATCGACTATTTTGTCAAAATAAACGATTATTTTGTGTTATTTGATACAAATGTCAAAATAATCGATTATTTTGTATCACAAATCGATTATTTTGGTTCTATTCCTCACCTATTTCTCACACCAAACAACCTACTTTCACATTTCTCTTCTATTTCTCACTCATTTCACTCACACCAAACAACCCTTATTTCTCCTCTATTTCACCTCCATTTCTCTTCTTCCCACTTCTCTTCTATTCATTTCTTTTCTCTCCATTTCTCTATTCCCACCAAACAAAGCCTTAGTGTGTATCATATATTATGAACTGTATATCTCATAAAACTATCAACTATAAAAAAATACATGTTATGGGTGTGTTTGTGAGTTTAGAAGGGAGGGGAAGGAAAAGATTGGAGGGGAAATGGAGGGGGAGTAGGGGAGAGGAAGACATTGTGAAATGCATTTGTGAGAATCAAACTCCTAAATATAAAGGGGAAGGGCTTCCAATAAACCCTCGTCTTCCCTTCATTTCTCTCCAAAACTCACTCACAAACATACCCGTGATAAATGTTGATGCATATCAATTTTTATAGTTATTTTCTAACAACTTTAGGTTATATCTTTATCAGAAAAATATAACTATCCTCAATTATTTTTAAATATTTGGAGATAAGTTTTTAATTTAAGTTTGTAGTACTAACATTAAGGTGATTCACTTTAAGATAATATCACTCTTCGAAGTTGTTGCGAAGTGCTTATTCTTTTATTATGTATTCGCTATTATATATTTATATTTTATTGTAAAGTATAAAAGTATGACGTTTATTAATATTTGGAATAAGAAATTTTATAAGATCATGGTTATTTTTTTATTTGGTATTATAACTAAGTAATATCCGAATCTTTGATTTTAAAACAGAATAATTTCAATATATTTTCTTTCTCACTTCTTTATTTTATGGTACATATATTAAAAATCAAATAATTATTCAAAATTAAATACATTTATACAACCAACAGTGCCTTATCTAGGAATTTCGGGGCCTTAGACAAAAATTAAGACAGGTACCTATGTTAATATAGACTAATAATTTTTATGTTATTTTTATGGCTTTTTGAGCTGCAAAATTATTTATTTAAATTTTATAATCAAGTAATTCTAACATCTCACTCTCAATAGATAATATAGCTAACATTCAATTTATCTTGTAGCATACGTCGACCTTATAAATATGATTTAATCAATTTTAATTTTGAAAAAACTTCTTTCAGCGGTCGTGAGAGTTACGGGTAATGTTAACAATATTCTATAAGCAATGTATGTATTTGGAAAAAGAACCTAATATTTTTATATAGTTCAATAATTTTAATGGTGTGTTAATTTTATTTGTTAGAATTTCTTTCAACAACTTTAATTCTGAAAACAAATGAAGACCATCAATATCTGAATGGTCCTCAAAACTCAATCTTTTCAAGATTGATACAATATTTTTTCAACTCATCTTCCCCTAAAGTTTTAAATTTATTTGAATTAAATAAAAAACCAAACATGTTTTCATATTTTAAAAATTGTTCAAATCGACTCTCAATAGAAGAAATAGACTGATTTAATATATACAAAAAATAATCAATGCGATCTAAAAATTGTAATTTGTAAATGTTCATTCAATTTCAATTCAATCAATTACTTTATAAAAAGCAAAGCAAATCAGTGAAATGATCAAACCTATTGAGATGCTAGCAACGTGTGTGAGCGTCCACTTTATGTCACTTGGAGTTGGTCACTTAGTGTGGGGGTATACCAATTCACAAATTAGAATATGATTATATGAAAACTAAGTCAAATAATTGCTTGAATATATTAGTAGAGAATTGAGAATAGAGAGAATGAGAAAGAGAGAGTCTAGAGAGGAAACATAGAGGTTTGAAGATCCGTAAAAGACAAAAGTAAGTAATGACGTTTTTTTTGACAAATAAAAGTAAATTGCATTAATGTGGTAACCGTACAAGTAGCCAATAGATCATAGGCTGAGCAATACTACCAATACAAGGAAACTCACGGTTGAGTGTTGAGTGACTTTTCATTTGTAAAAACTAATAAATGGTTGTGGACTTTTAAGTAGTTTAAATGATAAGAAAAAAAAGAGATATAAAAAATGTAATATATGAGCCTTATAAAATATTGGGCCCTATCTCAAACATTATTAATTTTTTAAAAAATAATTTATATAAATAATACTACTACTAAAAAAATTTGGGGGACCTTATAAATTTTGGAGCTCTAGACAATGACCTTAATTGCCTTGTTGAATGTACCTTGCATTAGCCGAAGAATCTAAATGTGTGACACTTTTTAGTGTTTTTGCATAGATAAATTTGAAGATATACTTAATGCTTATAAGATTTGAAATACCATTTTCCTCGGAAAATTTAAGGTGAATCACTTTACCACTATTTTTATTCTTGAAATATGAAAAATGTAATCAATTTAATTATTTTCAGAGATTAAATTAATGTTAGAACAAATTTAAATTAATTGCTTCTTCCATCTTTCGAGGATGAAAATGATAATTTCATCCTTAAGAGATTAAAATGACTATCTTTAAATCTTTCCGTAACAAAAATAGTGCTTTACTTCATTTTTGGAATTGAAATCCTATATGTTAGGACCACAGGAAACACTAGAAGGGGGGTTGAATAGTGTTTTAAGCTTTTTAATAGTTTTTGGAAATCTTTAATTTAAATTATGAAGATGAGCAACGTTCAAAACAAGTCTTAAGATCAGAGATAGTTAAAACGTACAGAAGATAAGAAAAACAGAGTTTCTTCTGAAGCTTAAGATTGTTTTAAACAGAGGCTTCTCAAAGTATCTTCTGAAGATTATTACAAAGAGTATTTTCAGAACTGTTTCTGAAATACTTCAGATGACTAGAGGTTGTCTGAAGTCTGTTCCTGATTTCTGAACTGATCTTTTTCAGACTTGCTTTAGAGAATTTATTTCAGAAATTCTTCAAGGAACATTCTTTGTAAAGCTCCAAAAGATATAAGAGCCATCTCATGTTTTATACATATGAAAGATCATTTTATTAGAATATTTGTGTTAAGTTTATTATAGAAAATACTTTTCAATTTCCAACTTAAATATGAAAACTGAAAGTAAAGAGGTTGAAGAAAAACTTAGGCATAGAGATTTCAGACAGGCTTTTAAAGAGGCTGTCTGAAGTTTTTCAGACGACTGGTAAAAACTAATTTTAAAAGATGTTTTGTGCCCCTTTTTAAAATATCAGATTAACTAATCTGACCTCTTGATTTGTATAAAAGAATTAATAAGAGATAAGGGTAAGAGAACTTAGGCAAGGAATTTATCCTGGTTCACCCACAAACCCGTGAGCTACATCCAGTCCCAGAGGCAAACCACCACTGGATTTTCACTATCTGAATCCACAGATACAAGTATTATTCACAGCCTCTTCAGGCCCAACGAGTACAGTCTCTCCAGACACAACGAGTACAGTCTCTCCAGACACCACGAGTACAGTCTCTCCAGACACAACGAGTACAGTCTCTCCAGACACCACGAGTACAGTCTCTCCAGACACAACAAGTATTCTTTTCTATCAAGCCTCTCCAGGCTCTACCACGAGTATTCTTTCTTCCACCAAGCCTCTCCAGGCTCTCAGACACATAAAGTGTTTACAAATTAAACTAAGTTTAAGTTTCCACGAAACATAAACTTAATCTTTTCCTGTACTAGAGGTTAACTGAGTACTACTCAGGATACAATGGATAAATCTAAGTACAAGGGTAAGACAGTGATAGAAGTGTATAAGTTTGAGTACAATCCCTGTCTCTGATAAGAGGAATAACATCCTCTGAGAATTGGCTAGGTAGATGCTGACTTTAAGCTCCAGCCTTGTTCTCCAGCCATTGGTTTCCATGGGTTACATTCTCACCCATATCATTGGAAAAACCAAGGCATACTTGCAGCTTCAAACCATTCTTGGTTCATATGAGATTTAAGCACAGCCTGGTTGGTTGTTCAACTGAACAACTACAATCTTGACTAGCATAGTTGATTCAAGTAAGTGTGGTCAACACTGATAGGATTTTCTGATGCATCTTGATCAACTGATTGAACCATGTGAATGAGTTCAACATCTTCAAATTCTTCCTTGAGGCTATTTATATGTTCTGTTGGAATATAGCCGTTTGAAGATGATTCATAATACCGTTGAGATGTTGATGATGTGGCTCATATAGCCGTTATGTAATAGGATCTCAAACGGTTGCTTCTTCTTTAGCAGATATGTGTTCAGACAGTCTTGTTCTGACACTTCTGTAGATGAGCTCTTTTAGAGAGATTTTCTTGATATTGTTTTGCATGTTCTCTCTCTTGATATCCTCTTACTTTTCTTCAGCTGACTTCTGATTTTCTCTGCTTTTCTTAGGAGTGTATATGAGGAGGTATCCGTTGGATTTGTCCTCTTGCTTATTTTGTATAAGCTCCTTTTCTGTTTGCTTCCTGACACCATTTCTCCTTTCTTCTTTGAGTGAGGTGTCTTTTTCAATGGTTGTTTCTTGCAGATGATAAAGTATGTTTGAATTAAAATATGTGATTCAAACATTTCTCTTTGTTCCTTCTGCTTAGTCTCCTGAGCTTTTCTTGTGCTTTCTTTTGAATTGGTGATGAAGATATTTCCGTTGTGATACCACCCTTTAGAGAAAGCATTGAATGCTATTCAATCCATCGTGAGACACGCTTCTGGGTGTCTTCATAATTCTGACAGAGTACAACGTTGGTGCTGCTATAAAGCTGCCATCGTTGTTGCTGCAATTTCTGCGTTGCAGAGATTTCCTCAGTGGTGTATGAAATTCAAAATCACCAGGAAAGGTCTCTGTATTTCTTGCCATAATCGTGTTTGAAAAGGTACGTGCAGCAGAGGTTCAGAAAAGTCTTCACAAGCTTCAGCAGAGAGTGCCACGTCATAAGTGAGACTTCAGACAGCACTGATACTTCAGACGGGTTGAACTACTTCAGACAGCTCCAACTCTTCAGACGAGTCCTGCTTCTTCAGACAGCTTCGTTTCTTCAGAAGGCTTCTTTGCTTCAGACAGCTTCTTTTCTTCAGAAGGCTTCTTTGCGTCAGACAGCTTCTTTTCTTCAGACTGCTTTATGTTGTCTTCATATGGTCTTCACGTCTTCAGACAGCTTCTTTATCTTTGATCTTGCATTTGTTCTTCTGATCCTAATCTTCTGATTATTATTTCATCCTGAAACACAATCAACAAACCAATACCTTTCTCAGTAGAATCTGTTTATATAATCTTATTTGTTAATCATTAAAACTACAGGATGTTAAGTCTTTGAGTCAAGTTTGAATGCTCAAACTGATTAATAGACTTCACACTATATGCCTGTCTCACAAATGAAAACATGACACTAACAAAAATGAACAAGTAAAAGAGAAAATATTAATTTAAAAAATAATTTATGTTAATATATCTTATTTCTTTTGGTGAGACACCATAAAAAATTAAAAACATAAACACTCGTACCAAAAAAACATAATCAGAATAAAATAACAATTTTTATAGATAAAAGTAAAAAAAAAAAAAAAATCTCATACCAAACAGACTCGTACTTTTTCTCAGGCAAAGCCAAGGAGACAATCAATTTTGTTGATCATGAGTGTTCCTAATGAAAATACTAGTTAATTATTATTGGATTTGAATAATACTTTAATATTACCAGAAACTTTGTAGCTAGGGAAACTGTTAGTGTAGTAGTACTTCAATTGAAACAGTACTATGCGCAAGGCATACTGTTGGCTTTAGAAGTTAAAATAGTATCACTAAAATATAATATCCTTGGTAGAAAAAGATGCAGAAAGTTCAAACGTGTAGAATGGGGGGCCATATAGAATATGCCATAGGAAGATTAGAATCATTGTCCAAAAGTAGTGTAAATAAATGCTGATTTTGACCCACCTAGTCCTACCCACACAAATCATTCAAATAATAATAATAATAACAATCACCCTTGTTTGAATAATAATAACACATAGGGAACCTTTACTTTTTCAATCTCCCTCTTTTCCTGCTTCCTAAAACTAATGCTGGTTAACCAAACCCAGGCAGAATAGTACAATGCTATAAAAGAATAATAAATTACTAGCAATACAAAGAGCTAAATATAGGTGTTTTTAAATAAGCTCTACCCACGAAGTTAGATGCTCAAAGAAAGCCTATAAGGTTCAATGGGAACATACAAAGCCTTTACTTGGCTATGAGTGTTCTCTTATTTTTACATTCTTGTACCTTGAGATAACTTAAACCAAGGACATTTTGTAATCCATTCTGCCACTTGACATCATAGGTTAGGCAAGACCATTATTGACTAGTATCTACCTTAAAAGAGAGTTTAAAAAAAGAGGAAATGAAAAAAATCCTAGTCCCTCAACTAGAAACTACATTCAACATTTTTTATATGAAAAGAGAAATGAATGTAAAGTGCAACTATCTGTACAGACTAATTTGCAGTCATTGGGCTGGCTAATACTGGAAGAGGGAAGAGCCTTGGCAAATACATTAGATGACCTTAAGATTGCTTTCTGACAATCTTAACGCTGCTGTAGAAACGCTTTAGATCCTTCATAGCCTTTTCCTCAATTTGAATAGATCGAATTGAGGATGGTGTCTCCATCTCTGGCTTGAACCAGCGGTTCACCCCAGTGACTTCAGATGGTGAACCTTGACCAGAAGCAATAGTAAATCCAGCTGTTCTAGTCTTTGGACTATGGGAAAAACTCAATTGTTTCTTTCCCTGTTTACAATAGCACACTTTCATAAGCAACAAAATACCAAATATAATTAAAATATGCATTGGACAAAATGGTACAGCAAACATTTCAAAAAGAAAAAAATCACAGCAAACAAGCATGAAAACAAACACAAGAAAGGAAACCTTATTCACAAACCTGCTGCATTTGGATGTCCCTTAAAGATGGATGAGAAAGATGAGGAGGGGTTCCTGAAGCAGCCCAAGGAGAGGTACTTATGTCTCCATCAGATGCCTGGGTACTGCGAATTGAGGAAACTGGTATTGGGCTGGAAGGAAGAAATGAACTCAACTTTTTTTTTCCCAAACTGCCAGAGTTACAAAGATCTTCCACATGCTCTTTGCTCCTAACAGGTTGGTTTGCCTTGATTTTGCTTTGTTCATCCTGGATTTCACGAATAGAAGCAGAACCCTTAATGAACTTTGCTCCACCCCATGCAGGACTCTCATTTCTCGGTGTTGGTGGTTGCGGAACCACCTCGTTCGGGACATCATCCAGAGCACCACTTAGAAACATAGAAAGCCCACCCTTCTTGCTCTTCTTCTTAGAAACCTTCTGTGATTGACCCTTATTTTTTAGAATCTCCAAAGAACATTTCTTTTGTACGACAAAAGCTGAATCTTCTGCACCTTTATCAGTTGTGGTTTGTTCAAACATGGCATCATCTTCCACCTATCAAATAAAACTAACAATTTTAAGCAATGAAATATGTGAAAGGAACCATACAACTGATTCTTCTTGATAACATGCAAAAAAAAATAAGGCAGGAACTTCCTGAAGCATGGTTCTTCACAATTGTAAAAGGCCCTTCAATGCAAAATCTCTTCTAGTGCCTTTGGTATGCTTAACTAGTCAAACAGATATAAAATTGCATATACACTCTATTAGATTTTGGACCTGAGCCTAACTCAACCCCAAAAGCTAGCTTGTAGGGTGAGAATTGCCCAAAACTTATATACCACAATTTGGCCTTATCTCTAGGCAATGTGGGACTTTAACACGCCCCCTCACGCCCAGGGTTGAACATTTGGAACGTGGACATCTATACGGGTGGCGGCCCAATGACAACAGATCATCTAGATAAGGCTCTGATACCATATTAGATTTTGGACCTGGGCCTAACTAAACCCCAAAAGCTAGGTCCAAATTCTATTATGGTATCAGAGTCTATCCTAGATGATTCGTTGTTATTGGGCTGGCACCCGTATAGTTGTCTACGCTCCAAATGTCCAGCCCTGGGCGTGAGGGGGTGTGTTAGAGTCCCACATTGCCTAGAGATATGGCCATATTGTGGTATATAAGCCTCGGGCAATCCTTACCCTACAAGCTAGTTTTTGGGGTTGAGTTAGGTCTGGTCCAAATTCTATTATGGTATTAGAGTCTATCCTAGATGATCAGTTGTTATTGGGCCGCCACCCGTATAGTTGTCCACGCTCCAGATGTTCAGCTCTGGGCGTGAGGGTGTGTGTTAGAGTCCCACAATGCCTAGAGATAAGGCCAAATTGTGGTATATAAGTCTTGGGCAGGCCCAAGTCCAAAAATCTAATACACTCTTATAGAATGACAGATATAGCCTACAAGCCTAAATATTGGTTCACACCGGATTGACTATTTTACTTAATGAAGCAATCCCAAGTCTTCATGACATTGCATGGATACAGTTCGAGTATCATATCTCACACAATAACTGATAGAACTTTCTAATAATTGATAATTGTCACCACCATCACAGTCAAATTAACAAAATATTGTCATTCACCATTTCCTCATCCCTCAAAATTTCTCCTCCAGTTCACCTCATTCAGGTTCTTGAAACCCCCTTAGTGCTTCTCTCTTCTCCCATCGTCCTTCCCCTTCCCCCTTGGACCCTCACCTCCTCAGCCAATGTTCAAATCTGACAAAGACAAAGACGTTCACCAGGGGAATCCAGACATATTTGCTAGTCTGCCAAAAGAATACAAATGGAGCTAGAAAAATTAAGGTAGCTTCTGTTATCATATTCTTATCTGATACAGATACGGATACATAGCCAATTTTAGGAGCACTTATGAATTATATATCATACCACAAGTGGATATGGAGCAATCTGTAAAAGTTCCTTCAGAAGGCATATCTTAGCCTAGACACTAGATGCTTATGGATGGCAAATACAATTAAGTAAGGGGTTAATGTAAAACTACAACAAGGTCAATTTGGTCAGTTTATAGTTGTCCTTATCTAGTGCAAAACTGCTCATTGCTGGAAGCCTCTTAGCACAAAAGAAAATATTAGCAATGAAAAAGGTAATGAAAATATAATTTTAAACAGTCTAATTGAATGATTCACAGTAGCATTGTGCTAGGCAACTAGAGAACAATAAATAATGATATCATACCATAAACCTTTAGATGCAAAAAAGAAAATAACACAATGTCCAACCCCCATCATCCCTGCCCCAAAAGAAAAAGGAGCAGTTCAAATCCAAGAACCATCAATTATCCAACATGAGAAATGCAATTAGAAACCAACCTTTGAGTTCAGAACCTGCAAGACATCAACATCCAACAAGTCCTTTGTAGGCTCTGGATTCACTTTACTTCTATGATAAACAATTTCCAGTTCTGTCTGTTCTACACTTGGTTTGCTGCTCTTTCTCCTTTGTTTTCTTGAAATTTTACCCTTCTTATTACTTTTCCTTTCTAGCAGTACAGAGGGCAATTCTTTATCCTGAAAAGTCTGAACAGGAACACCTAGTTCTGACAGTGATTTCTCGACTGCTGATTTAGATTTAAGCTTTGCAATCTGCTGGTCATCAAGAAGATATCCATTAGACTGCTTAGCTTCTAGCATCTCAATCTGCTGCAACTTCTTCCTTAAAGCTCGAACTACCTTGGAGACTCCTTGATTAGGATCATCCTTGGGCTGCAGAAAGGAATCTACTCTCTGATCTTTCTCCAATTTCAATGCAGACATTTTCATGGATTTTCCACAAGTCTTTTGAAGCTCTAAATCACTATCATCCTCTTCACTATTAATGATGACAGGGAAAGTAGCAGTTGGACAAGGGAGCTGATGGTGACTCCATGACTCAGATGATTTCTGGTCTAATGACCTTTCAAGATTAGCCAGAACATCTGGTGAAGTACTTGAAACAGCATGTGATGAAATGGTAAATACATAGTCAAGGTTACGCATAACAATCTCCTGAAATCAATGAAAAACAGCTTTAGTATGATAACACCACCATACCAAGTTATAGCAGCTAAGTCCACTTATTAATCTATAAAGCTCAAGGATAGTAGGATACTGTCTAACTCTAAGTTTAATGTTAATACAACTTCATAGAAGCTAAGTCCACTTAAATTTGTCTCACAAGAAGAAACATTAGATAGAATTTATTTTGACCAGTATATATTCCACTTAATACAACTTTAAAATAATGAAACGTTATAGGGAAAAGTTTACAAGAAAAAGGAAATATAGGTAAGAACTAAAACTATTTTCAGTTTAGTAACAGCTAATAATATATTAATGATGTTCAAAGAGTTGTGCATGGGTAATTATTTATTAAGTTAATTACCTACTCATATGGTTAATTTTTCCTCAGCTGAATTTTTTCCCTAAGACTTCTTTTTCCAATTTTTCTAATATTAGGAATAAAACCATTCATGTCTTTCACCTAATAGCATAAGCTTTCGAGATATTTGGTTCATGATATGGTATCGAAGTTTCTATAACCCAAGTTGTCAAGAGCCCAGTCCTTGCCGCCCCATTCTTCTACATAAATGTTAAATTTCAGCACAATATAGAGTGGGCCTGTGCTTTGTACAGACTTCAAACCCAAAGGACTCTTCCATTAGGCAACATGCAAGATATAAACTATTCATCTACTTTGGCCAATGGCTTAAGCTTTTGGGATACTTGACTCATGATACTTAATATTATAGGATTAGTCTAAACAATAAGCAATAACTCAAGCTCTAATGAATAAACTATACTATTAAAAGAGATAGGGAATTCCACTTCTTGGTGTGTCTTTACTTTTCCACATCACCCAATATTTTGCTTTCACTAAAATAGAGGGGGAAAACTACAATTAGAAATTAAACGTATGGTCCAGCATCATAGGTGCCTCTTCCAGTTTATATTATAACATTTCAAATACTTTTGTACAGTAGTCAAGATCAGTACCTCACAATACTTCTTCAAACCATCTGCTCCAAGAGAATCAGCAATATCAAGCAGTTGTATGGCATTTCTTGGCTCTACTAGATATTCTGCTGCTACTTTTTCACAAAGACTTTTTAAGCTGGGTACAGATCTCTGCCCAAATGTATCATATTTATTGGATTCCATATCTTCAAATAAAATGTCTTCATTTAACTCTTTCATATCATCCCTGTTATTCAACTTATGCTTCTGAGAATTCCCAGTCACATCGAGAGGATAGAAAGGATGATAAAGGGAAGCCACAATCAGTAAATGTGTTTCACCAACTGCAACTGAAGTAGCTCTCTTTACACCATGCAACCGAGTTACAACAGGTGACTTATCCTTACTTTTGCCATCCCACACATAAACATCACCTGTAGCTGTGGCTGCTGCAATCCAGTACTTTCCAGCAGATATGCTCACCATATTTCTTCCACACATTGCATATAACTGTACATTTTTTTAAACAAAAAGGAGAGAAATGTCTCTAATCAACATGCTTTGCTCAAGACAACAAAGAATGTCAGTAAAGACAGAAATCCAGTTAATAGAAACCTGTTGGCATCTAAGATCAGGATCTGAGGAGATCCAATAAAATAATGCACCATCATCAGTAAGAGCCATGCTGTGTACCATTCCTGCAGCTATAGAAACCACATGAAGTCGTTCCATGCGATGAAACTTTAAAGGATTGCTTCCATTTTTCTTTAAGTTCCTATTAATGATTACACATGTTGGAGTAACAAGTCGATGACCCCAAGTGTATACCTACAAAGCAACTTAAGTTAGAACTCAAAATGAAAACTAAGCTTTTGATGTTTCCAAGAAAAAATATCCATACTGTCATCCATTTATAACCATTCAATAATCATAACTAAATCACGATAAATTATGTGTCATATCCATGTGCCTAATAATAATCAAGCAGTTAAACATAATTTTACAAAAGAATAATTACTTATGCCTCATGACTTTGGTTTTATCAATCACTGTAAAATGTTTATGTTCCACATCTATATAGATAAGAATATTTTAAGTAGTTAAACAAAATCATAAGAAAGAGAAATATGCATGCCCCTGCCCTATAACTTAGATCATACCCCATGTATTTCTGTGTCTGTGACAACTCAATTTGTTTAATACTGCTTTTCTAAAACAATTGTCTTTTTCTATCAAAACAAAAAATGCTACTTTCGAGTTCATCTTGAAGTCATTCCCATAGACCAAAATGGGAAGAAAGAGAAGATAAACTTCAGCTACCAACAGAAAGGAAAAAGATGCCAATATGAAGTGAAATACAGCATGCTTGATTAGGAATGACATTCAAGTAAAAAAAGAAAAAAATTATAACAATAATTCCATTAGTGACATCAGACTTTTACCAAGTTATTAACTTCATGGAAAGGTATTAACCACAATAATAAGTTAAAACGGACTTTGTCTAAGGCTATGTTGGTGGTAACTATAATTTTCCTATGATTAAAAAAAATGAGTTATTAATATGCAAAGAGTTACCTCTCCATCTGAACCTAACACAACTGTATGATATTTTGCAGCAGAAACTCTGGTTAATGTCTTTCCCTTCAAGGATTCGACCACACGTGGGGTGTAATTAGATGCTGAGTTTGATGTGCCATAACCAAGCTGACCCTCTCTATTGCAACCCCAAGTAAAAACTTCACCTAAATCAGAAACTACGGCTGTGTGCTTGTTCGCTGCAGAAACAGCAATGACTTTTGCTCTTAAAGAAGTCACTCGTCGAGGTGTGGGTTGTGTATCTACAGAAGTGTACCCAAGCTGTCCCTCTGCACAACAATGAAATTAGAAAATATTGGAGGTAATTCATAAATGACCAGAAAAAATAAAACCCTTTTTCTTTGATATTATATATATATATATATATATATATATATATAAGTATTGTGGAATTTACCTCTATTGGATCCCCAGGTGAAAACTTCCCCACCTTCAGTAGCAATAACTGTATGATGCTTAGCTGCAGCAATTGCCTTCACTCTACGATGACCCAGACCAGTCACTGCACGAGGAGTGATGACTGCAGCTTGACCACTGCAATGAGTATAACAATATTAAACTAAGTGAAAATTGTCCAAAAGTATAAATATAGTCCAAGGGTAACCCCTCTTGTCCAAGTAAAAATTTAAAAAAATGATTGTAACAACTAACAACTGCTAATACATTAGCAAGAAAAAACACCAATTAAAATAAGTTTTCATTTGGTATCGATGCCAATCAAGGTTCTTATTTGCAAACTTAATAATCACTTTAAAAAGGAAAACAAAAGCAATTTAGCTAATTTTCACTTTTAATTTCTCCTGCTCTTCAACAGTTAGAATAATAGACAGCGCTGCCACATTAAAACAATTTTAGTTACCATTGAAACAATATTACCCAAAAAGCAGTGCAACATCATGAACAAAAGGTTTGATACGAAGTGGCAGTGCAGCCGGTGCATAAACTGTATGCAGATTGAGCATGCAAAATGCATGTTCCACACAACCTAATAGTGCAACTATGAGCTTTAGGTAAACAAAGAATATTGATAACCAACTTCTCAATAATGAACTTTCATTTCTTTTTAAAAAAAAATATTTATTTAGTGACATATCAACTTGATTCTCATCCAGGCATTCTAGATGCATAAAACAGAAATTTTAGAACCCAACATTATTATGGAAATTACTTGAGCCCAAGTGTTTGTACATATATTAAAAGTAAATCATGATAATCACACATATGAAATGATCCATACAAGATAACACCAATTCTAACAGAAAACAAGCACATCTGACTTCATAATGAAACAGAGCATATACCTGTGTATGTCAAAATCAGGGTGCCCTAAACGGCCCCCCCCTTCCGAACCCCCAAGTATACACTTCCCCACGATCAGTAACTGCCACACTATGGAACTTTGCAGCAGAAATCAGTTTTATCAATGTACCATTAAGTGAATCAACTTTGCATGGTGACTTCTGAATATGTGCATTTCCAGTTCCAAGCTGATAATTTGTGCCACTTCCCCAACTAAAGACCTCAGTCACCACTAAAGATGCACAAAAAATCAGGCTGTTGTCCTAGGTGTCTATTTTCTATTGGCAACGACAGTCCAAACCATACCAAAGTAGTCAAAGCGTGGAAATTATACCTGAATCTTGGTCATTTTCAAAAATTTGAAATACAGGGCCAGATAAAAGATCTGCAGGTATTCGACATTTAGAGTCCTCCAATGTAGTAGAGGCAGCATGCTGAAGAAGGATGCTTGCCACAGCAAGATGACCAAAATGCAGAGCTCTGTGAAGGCTACTCCATCCTGATTCTCCATCCTTGAAAAAAGGGGGAAAAACAAAAAAAGCATGTTTCAACACTAATGGATCCTAAAAGATATAAGTACTAGAGATAACCCAAAATAGACCTTAAGCAGACACTGGGATTTAGATAGATCCAATTTTGTGAGACTTTATGAGTCTACAAATCTTGTAGATACCAATTTATCTTCAATACAAAAAATGAAATAATGAAAAGTTTCAGAGCTTTAACCCTAGACAACAATCAAACAATGAAAAATATATTGTAGAAACTAGACAAATATCCCACTTTTCCAAATCCTTCCTTTGATGCTAGAAAGTATCATTGTTATGTTTCACAGTGTTGAACCGCAAATGAAATGCGCTTAATCTGTAGTAGAGCAAAATTTAAATTTTCAGTTACTTGCTTACTGGAGGAACATCAACAACTTCAAGCCTAAGCAACCACTCAGCTAGGGACAAAAGATAAAGGCAAAAACTGAGATGGATTAGCCTTGTAGAGCATCATAAATATTTGAAATGTATATGTACAAAATAATTAAACAATTGAGTAGGATATTTACAATAAAAATGATAGGCCAAAATAACAAAAAATATGTGATTGTAACATGGATGTAAAATAGAGTATCACTCTACATCTGTATCGATGGTGGAAAGATAATTAATGTGGTGAATACCAAATAAGATCAGTTGTGGATTTCATGAAGCTGACTAACCCTGAGAAAGAGGTATTAGATGTCAGTCTAAGCATAATTTTATTAATTATTCACCATACCAAGGTTTTTGAATAAAAGTAGTAGAATTGCAAGCTCATAGCATAATTTAGGTGAAAAAATGTGACTAGGTGAACATTGTTCATAATGTTGATAACAAGTAATTCACCCTTGAATAAAGCATATTTTCCATAATAAAAGAATCATATAAGGACATTTTACTTCCATAATAATTTGGTCAATTAGTTCTATGAAAACACTTCAATTTTTGCCATCATTATATTTTAAAGCTCATAAACTTTACTGGAACAATATAAATGACTTAGGGATCTAAGTAAAAATTTAAGAGAGATTTTTACAAAATATGATCAGTATGGAATAAAAGTTCAATGACAGCAAACACTAAATATTTACCTGTGAAATTTTGATCTTAGTAGGTTTCAAATTAATCTCCATTTATGTACATATATTCAAATCATTTTCTGAATTCAGCTAAGGAAACATCCCAGCAAAATAGTTAAGAATTACCTAGCAACATTTAATACAGAAACTAGTATAAAACATTTATCTTTAGAAAGTTATAACAGATAACCGATTATTTTATTCAAGTGTTAAGAACAAATTATGAAGAAAATGTCACAGATATAGCATTTTAAAATAAAAAAAATAAAAAAAAAAAACTAACACCTCTTATAGAAAAGGACAAACGCATATCTGTAAGAATTCAGAATATAGAGATTTTCATACTCGGGCATTGGGATCTGCACCAGCTGCAAGAAGTCTCCTTACAATGGGGATGTGATTTCTCCATGTTGCTATATGAAGGGGAGTCAACCCAAAAGCATTCCTCAAATTGATATTTCCCCCACTTTTCTTCAATTGAGCCAAGGCCAACTCTACATCAGTTAGAGATCCTTCCCGCACAACAAGCCACAGGTCTTTGTGGGACTGAGCCGACAAAAATTTGCAACCTGATGTCTGCAAATTCTGCTTTTGTACTTGTGGAGAAACAGCTAATTCCATAATTATAAAATGCACACTCCAAGTAAATTAGGTATTTTTCACAATATTTAATCTTAAATCTGAAAGGTCACTCACTCCAATGGCTTAGCAGTTATATTCTTCTAAGCTACTAACTGATAATGTCAAGAGCCAGATCCTATAAAACTATTTCAAACCACTAGACTACTCTTGAACACCTAACAATAAATACTCTGGCCCTTGAGTCAATAAGTTGATTCTCTCTAATCCATGCTAATAATGTGATTTAGTATTCAAGATATCAGTGTGAGAAATCCAGTAACAAGTAAAACTGATCCTCTGTTTCCATAATCATCATCATCAGCATGTTTATGGTGTACACAAAGAAGTTGCAGCAGCCACTGACAAATCCCAGCATGGTTCATGGGCCACAAAGAAACCTGCTATAATAAACAGCAACCCAGATGTTGTGGTTATACTGTTAGCAAGACAAACCTTGTGGGAAAATAATAAGATGTAAGGGAAGAAAGTCATACAAACATCCACAAGCAACAGAAGACTCTAGGTTCAAACAACTAATCAAATGACTTAGAAATTAGAACTCAAGTCATTAAATCGTTCCTTTGTAGAAAAGAAATGGTTCAAAGCAAAATGATGATAGAAATAGAAGCACTCTAAAATATAATAAATACAATTTCATAAGTACTAGATCACAATGTTTCATCGGATGATAATGTACTCCTCTAAACCTAGAAAACAAAACAAGAGTGGAATGAAACCAGGGAGAATGTTAAATTCTGACGTTCATAGGCTCAGCAGTTTACATTAATAACATGGCAATCACAATGCAGATTGCTCATCTTTGAAAAGAAATAAAAAAAAAAAAAAAAATCAATGAATCTTCATCTCTGAGGAGTCTCCTATCTGATCAATGTAGTGAAAAAAACTCATTCATCACTTCCACTCCATCAAATACTATATTTAAAAGTAACAATCAAATCAAATAATTAAATCAGGAAACGACAACAGCCTACTAGAAAAGAAACACAGCATTCCAAACAACAAACACTCCCAGCTCCACCATGTCCAGTAAAAAAATGAAAACTTTACAGAAAATAAGAACAGCCACCAATCAAAATCATGAAGCCAACGATATAGAAAATAATCGAAAACCGATCAATGCAACAAGAATTACAACAACAGGAGGGCTTGGAAACAGAAACAGCAATGTATCATGTAACACCAACCCACACGAAACATTCTTTTTGGATCATCCACTAACCATGCCAAGATAATTTCTTTTTCACAGAAAATGGAAAATGAGAGCAAATTGAAGATGCAGAGATAGCACGTAAAGGAAACGAAAGTAAAGGAAAATGTTAAAAGTTAAAGAAAGAGTATGGAAGCACTTTAGTTAGATTACTGTTAAACTTACCACATAGACAGGGCACAAAGGAAAGGAGCTGTTGAGAATGGAAGGGATGTTCCCTCTTTATCAGAGCGTTAAGTTGAGAAGTTATTGTGATTTCTGTTACGAAGAGTATCGAAATTCGAAACTGAGAATATACCCTTAGAACAGAACAAAGGAAGGAGAGTGAGAGAGGGAAACGAGGAAAGGGTAGTTTCGTAAATTCGATAACTTTATTTGGACCAAAACGCCGCTGACTCGGACGACATGGCGAGAGCGTGAACGACGACGTCTGAGTTGTCGCTTCGGCAAAGCTCTGCGGGATCCTACTCTAAACGAGTGTGCCTTCTCTGAGTGACACGTGGAAATGATGAGGTTGACGCTTTTTTAAATTTTTAGGAACATCTGAGGACCCTATATTCAAATATATTTAAAAAATCAAAAAAATTAAATTAAGTTCTTTACTATTTTATTATGAACTTTTTAAATCAAATAATAACATAAATATTTTGATGGGAAATAAATCTTAACAATTAATTTTTTTAATTAACATCATTTATGCATTTTATCCTCTAAGCTGCATCTTTTTATTTTAAAAAAAATTAAATTCATATAATGTGTTATTAAATTTAATATATATATATATATATTAAATTTTATCCTCTAATCACACACATATATATGATTTTTTTTTTTGTCAAAGACCCTTAAACTTAGAAGTTATATTAAATCTAATTTAAGAAATTTCAAATGAATCCACTTAAACGAACAAAACTTTATAGGAAATGCACTTAATGATGCTTGCTGACTCTTCAGGAGTGTATTTCATTAGACAGTGAATATTTTTTCTTTTTTTTCTTTTTTCTTTTGTTTCTTTTCTTTTCATCTTGTACCAAAAAAACGAACAAAACTTTGAGTGGATGTGACATATATATTAATTAATGGTTTATCTAAATAAATATGATATTTCATATGTTATTTTTTTTAATTTATTTCATATATTATTAAATTCATTAAATAATATGATAATTATTAAACACTTTAAATAATATGATAAAATATTATTAGATGATATTATAAATTTTTTTATATTAACAATACACTAATTAAACTCATTTTTTTAATCTATAATTTTTTTAAAACACGTCGTGTCTATTTGGTTACCACCAATTAGAAATAGTAAAAATCAATACTATTGAAATTAATTTTAAATCACCTTCATTTATCATACTTCGTAAATCATACATCATTTATAAATACATCATACATCATTTATTTTCTATCATTGATTTTATTTTATAAATCTATGATCAACTATAAACAATTTGAACCGTCATTTTTATCATTGATTGTGTTTTTTTTTTTAATTATTACCTTCTACTATCAACATAACAAATTACTACCCCACATATTAGCTAAAATGCATGTTATATCATCAAGGGAATAAAGTTACTTGATTAAAGCGAGTAAAAATGCATTTTTTTTAATTAATTTAAAATATAATTTCAACACAAATATATTCTTATTTATTTTAAAACAATGTTAAAAATTTCTTTAGTCTGTACAGACTTATCAATTCTAACAAATCAATAAAGAATTAAGAACCATAGATGGTGTAGAAAAAACAAAAAGGAAGGAAAAAAAATTGAAGGGATGAACTGAATCTTCTGTATATGTCAAGAACTGATCACCAAAGGAAATAAAATTCTGTAACCTTCAACATGAAAACTTCTCCCAAAATTCTTTGAAGCGTTGATAAGTGTGATCACAAAACCAGACGCAAACATGCACATTTATTTTCTTGAACAGAGAAAAAAAAGAAATACACTTACATCACATCTATATTTTCATTTTCACAACAAAAAAGAAAAAGAATGACCCAAAATTACCACTGCTAAATTACAAACAAGCAAACCAGGATGGCAAAAAGAATATAAAAAATAGGATTGAATTGAATCACGATACATTGCCATATACAACTTTTGAAAGACAGAAACAGCTCATTCCCAACTCGTCCCATGTCAATTCATAGTCTCCATAACTCAGTTCTGAGACCAAATTTTAACCCAAACATGCTGTGAGAATGATCTTCATCAATGGTTTCATGAAGAGACCATAAATAACAAAATTCTGGTTTATGCAGCCACTGGTGGTTCCTGAATGGGTGGATGAAATCATGTTATCACTCAAGATTGCAACCAAGAAAAAGTGACAATTCGGTTTAAGATTAAACTTGTATTTGACTCATCTAAAGTGTTCCTCTAAAGTAAGGGAGCACTTTAGAAGGTAAATATGAAATTGTAACTACTAACTCAAAAATCAATGGAGTAAATTTTAACAATTTCATAATTTATTATATATGTGTATACTTTTATCACAATCTCAATCATTGATTTTCAAATCAACAGTTATAATTTTGCATTTTACCCTCTAAAGTCAAAGTGCACCCCTCACTTTAAAAGAACTAAATCCAAAACTAGAAGCACAGATTACTTCCTGCCTACCTTCCTCTTTTAAAATCTACATGCATGTTTTACTCAACCATGCAGGTATAGGAAAAGGAAAAAAAAAAAAAAAAAAAAAAGCACAATACAAATATATTATTATTCAGAGTGACATAGCAGAAGCATAACTCACCTTTGTTGTCAAGTTTGATACAGCCAAATGAAATTTTTCTCTAGTTTTAGTACCAGCAACCTGTCCAACCTTTGCCACCTTACTGAAAGCACCATTTAACCATGCACTTCCAGCAGTCACATATCTGCAGAGAGGGACTTTAGCAAGCAAATAATATAGAACCTGAGATTAAATGGTGTGCGCGCGCGTTTCTATAGTGAAGCGATGCTACATTATTTATAAGAAGGAAAGACATCAAACCTGCTTGTTTTGACTGCTGATCCAGTATCATTCAACTTTCTCTCAGCTGCAAATATTGCTGCCATAGTCTTATCTGAAACTTGAAGCCTTTGATCAACAGATTTCACTTTCTCATTCACCACAGAAATGCCAACTGTTAATTTCTCAGTCAGTCCCACTCTCTTGTCAAA
Source organism: Sesbania bispinosa (assembly GCA_026901365.1). Classification (NCBI taxonomy): domain Eukaryota; kingdom Viridiplantae; phylum Streptophyta; class Magnoliopsida; order Fabales; family Fabaceae; genus Sesbania; species Sesbania bispinosa. The sequence continues at coordinate 119,057 of QLOH01000476.1, read as the reverse complement.
AGAAATGACCTTTGCAGATGCATTCGCAGTCAACTGATGCTTTTCGTCAAATGCTTTAGCTTTGTTCAAGGCATCTTGCCTTAATGCCGAACCTTTTGCCAGCACACTTGTAACTACATCTTGTGCTCTACTAATGTAAATTCTTCCATTGGTGGGAATAGCTTTTTCCTCCTAAAAGAGATGAAGCACAGCAAACCACACGCTCAATAAAAATAAGTACAATGCGAACAGCATCAGTAATATTTGCCTGGCTTCAAAATAAACTGAATGGGTTGTTAAAGATTATAAACATGCTATACAAGGCAGACACAAAATGAGAAGCCCTAACAATATTTAGTTACTGGTATAAGTTGCTTAAAAATTCACAATTGGAACTATCTCCTCATAGTAGTCTTTATGGCAATGTCAAAGCAACATGGAATGTTCAAAATACAGACAGATGCATAAAGAAAACCCTCAGTAAACTAATAATATTTTTGACACCTTTTCATCCAACCTTAATTGCCCATGGAGAACAGCTCATCAGGAAAAATAGATCATACAAAATATTAGTCTGGATTTAGGTTTTTACCTCAATATTCAGTGAAACATTTTCAGAAGGAGCAACATTTATAGCATTCTCTACCATCCTTACTTCCTGTATATTGAAATTGATCAGTTCCATATTGCATTTGTATCAATACATGGATATATGATAAAGGAGTTCTTGATATACTTACCTGCATCTCATGTTTTGGTACAAAGTTCTCAGCTGGAGTTATACTCACAATCTGGTCTACTAATGTTGCTCCCTGACAGAAAGACAACAGAAAGTTCACTTTTAAAAGCCATTAACTGCAATTCTATAATTTGAACAAGTTCCCAACTCAATATGAAAACTATAATGTGATCACATCAAAAGACAATAGGCCAAGGAGAAAGGCATTTGAATCAAAATGTTAACATACACCATTAAGGAAATACAGCCCTGCTAAAATGAACAACTTCAGGCTTTGTAAATTGCAGTTCTAATTGCACGAAAATTTGTCATTTCAAATGATAATACTAGCACATAGCTTACTATGCTATAAATACCATAAAAAAATTCGTTTCTTCATTTTTTATGTACACATACAGGATAGTTCTATACTTGCACTCTATGAGACAGAAGCCATGGATGACATCTTGAGGATTTCAGTATTTCACCCTCATCATTTCCTACAGGTGTTCAAGTTCATGTAACTTGCACCTCAATTCAGTACACATCATTCACTAGGAGTCACTTTCCTTCATTTTTGTTGAGGTAAATAAATCTCTTTCAGAACTCAGAAACCCAGTTACACAATACAAGTTATATTTTCTTAATCATCTATAGCAAGATGTGCCATCCCACCAGCACATCCCAGTATCAACCATGGAAACAAAGATGAAATTTGTTTGATAACAAAATTTGGTTGAGGTCCACAATGTTCACCATTCAAAAACCATGACGTTCTTAACACTTTCTGTCAATTCCAAACAAACCGCCAACATAAAACACAAACCGCATATGAAACGACTAAGTTCTGCTTCAAACATATTCACTTTACAGAAACAAAAACCATTTTCTAATATTCAAAATGAAACTATAACTTAAATTCAATCTAAAAAGTTCCATGTTAAAAACATTCAGTTCAGTGTCTAATCATCCTCCTCAAAATTGTAATGAACCACTTTCTAAATATGACATACAAATTAGTCACCTAGTGAAAACCAATTTCCCTTTTCTAGACTCAGCCAAGATGACAATTATTCAAAATCAAACTTGACATAGCCAACGAATATAAAACAAAAGAGACATACCGATAACAATAATGCTATTTCAAGAGCGTTCGGGTCTTTGAATGTCACAAATGCTGTCTTTGATTGCCCGGATCCTCTGCAACAAACAGACACAAGCATCCAACCATAAACTTGATTACTTAAAGCAAGCATGAAGAAGTGAAGTTAAATAGGTGCAACAGCTGAATCCAATTCATAGCTTTTTTTCAACCCACAATGCAGAGTCTAATCCTAAACACCAACAGCAAGCATTTAGTTCATGTTTAATTACATTTCCTAAGCTAGCAGCACTAAAATGCAAAATGGATGAACGAAAATGGTTAAACCCTGCCCTTTTGCTGCGGTTTTTCATAAATGCAATTTTATATAAATCAAAAGCAAGAGCACCCCATGATTTCTTGGTTATCTTTGCTACACCTTCCCTTCCTTTCCCAACATCAAACCAGAAATTACATTACAAATAGCAAAAATTGAGTTCCGCAAGCCAAAAAATGCAGAAAATTAGAAATTAATAAATTTGTACATTCAAACAAAAAAAAAAAACACCTTTGGATCTCAATGTGCTCGATTTCTCCTGAAAATGAGAAGAACTCGTGAATCTCTCTCTCACCAGCTAGATCTGAAACTTGCTTCACCTGAACCGTTCTCGTCTGGAATAAAAAACGCAAAAAAAATACCCAGTATGAGAAACCTAACATTTTTCGAATTGTAAAGAGGAAAAAAAATATAAAAGCTTGATGGGGTTGAGGTTTGAATTCAGTGAAAAGTAACCTGCATTGTAGTAACAGTCGTGAGAGTAGTTTTGTGTAGCAGAAGGTGTTTGTATTCTGAGAATTTGGTGGCACTGTGGCAGAGTCCTGAGCCACAGAGAGAGAGTGAGTGGTTGGTGTAGAACAGTAGGAGACAGCTTGGAGTGACAGTGTCACGAACTAGGGTGGAGTTGCATTGGACCGGAGACCTATAGATGAGAGAGAAAGAGGAGAGAATGTATGAGTCAGCATTAAGCAGGTGAATGAGGAATATCAAGACAAGAAAAGTGGGATCCGGCACCCGGATTTGCCGGATCCGATTGTACTGCAGTCAGCAAATCTGAGTCGTCGTCGTCTAATGGAGGCCGATCTCTATTGGAGGACTCGGAAAAGTGAGAGAAAAAAATTTGCAATATAATCTTATTCTACTTAGGGAAATATGTAAAAGATATTTATTCAACCACATTAATTGTATTTATAATATTTAATATTACATATTTAATAAAAGATTTATTTTTTATTTTTTAATAAAGACACCAATTAGTATTTTTCTTCTACAAATATCCCATATAAACAAAGAAAAATAAATCACATTCCCCATGTTTTATTTATAGAACAATGTTTTAATTTTTTTTCTAGTCCTATTTATAAGATAAAACACAGAACTTTAAAAGCACTTAATTAATTTTTTTCATATTCACTCTTATTGACTATTGATTTTAAATTGACACAATTATCATTATAGTGAGTTTAATTTTAAATAAGGGTAAACTTGAAAAGTTATAGAGTATTTTTTAAAAATCAATGCATTATTTCCTTTCTTAGTATGTGTTATTTGATTTGAATTGTATTACAAACAAGATCATAATACTACACGTAAAATGTGGTGTTTTTAATTAAAGGATGGTGTAAGATGTAATTTCCTTAAAAAATTCATATCAGAGTGAGTCTTAAAGTAAACTTTAGGGCCTGCTTGGTTTACATTTTCATTTCCTGTTTCCATTTCCTGTTTTAATTATGTTTCCTGTTTTCTGATATTTTACAAAGGAAAAACTGGAAATAGCAAATTTTTATTTCCAACATTTTCAGTTTTTCCTTTGTAAAATTTCAGAAAACAGGAAACAGCAAATGGAAACAGGAAATGAAAATGCAAACCAAACATGCCCTTAGGCTCATAAATTTGCATTTTCTTATGGTGGGGTAGCTTCTACAATACCTTTCCCTATTGAGTCATGTGTTGGTACCCCTCTCTTTGCACCCACTGTAACCGATGACTTCACTGAATTAAATTAAAAAAAATTATTTTTGAACATAACTCATGATAATTGCAAATTATAGGTCCTTCATTTAACATTTGTGTGTTAGAAAATAGATAATTTTTTCAAACAACAAAAAAACATACAACAAATCATACAACATACTTTTTCTCTCCATCTCTCTCCATCATATCAGTTCCCTTGAACAAAAAACAAAACAGAGCGTGAAAACATGTAGCAGAAAATGCATACGAGTCAATGAGCACTTGATCTTTTCGAATCATGGTACTGGGAAAATGACGTGAAGGGTAGAGCAAAACTGCAAAGGGCTTGCAGAGACGGGAACGAAGCTAGTGTGTAGGACGTAGTGGCACAATGTATAACCAACTACCATGCGAGCAAGTGAATAAATGAATATTTAAAGGGTCTTAATTTGGCACCCTCTAGTCAGAGAGGGTTTTGGTACCTTCTTGTTATTTTTTTATTGAATAGAGGCATAAAGACCAAAACTACATAGGAACAAGTCATGTACTCTGTCCTAAATTATTTCGAAGACATAAAGTAGATTTTAAATGAGATACATGTGTATTACAGATGAGAATGTAAAAAAATGGAGGAATACAATAAAAAAATACATGATAATAGTTATATGGGGTCAAAAAGTCTTTTAAAAAATTAAACATATAAATTCTAATAATTAAATATTGTCATGTAACTGTCAAAAATACTAAGATCATTTAAAAAAATTAAGAGAAATTAATTAAATGATTAAAGAAGGTACCAAAATCCTCTCTTACTAGACGATACAGTAGAATTTCCCATATTTTAGTGAACACAACTTATCTCTTAGTTATATTTACGAGTCAAACTCACAACGTCCCAAGTCATCTTCTTCCTTTCCAATCTTCTTCATCATTCGCTATGTGATCTTGTCTTCGTCAACAAAGAATCAACGCCCACTAATAAATTTTTTTGGCACATTATGGAAACCAAAAACAACATCAACCAATCCCCGTTATTGATTCGTAATGTGACCAATTTCATTCACCAAATCACATGGGGGTTATAAGTTATAACATGCTCGTCCAAATCTAGGGAAATTCTAAGGGGTGTCGTCACAAACTATGAAACTGTCAGGGGTGAAAGAAGAAAAAATAAAAGCTTCAAAGTGCCACAATATGACTAACGCCTTAGCTAGTACCAAGTAATAGATCACATCCGTTCAATAAATTAACATTAAATCTAACGGCAACAAATGGGACTGGTACCCATACACCACCCACACTAACATGTACCTTAGACGAAGCCATTTCTTGTTTGGTAGATTAAAAAATCTACATATTAATGCCTATAAAATGACTAGTCAACTTAAACATGTTGTAAATTAATGGGACAAGTATAACTGTATTAATTCATTCACCCAAATCCTAATTCCAACTGCGTGATTGTTGGGTTCCTAGAATAAAATGTTGGTAACAACTCCAGTACCGTCAATAAAATATGGACAGTGGTATGGTTATGAGTTCTCATTATCCTATTGTGTCATGTGTATTCCACTTTCGAAGTAAGATGAGCATTTATTATTTTTCTTAATTTCTAACTAGCCCCATAGATCAACGATGAAGAAGATGATGACGACGAAGACGGAGGAAACCGCGATAACAACGGTTCAATTAAAATGCTTTCCTTGAATTCGTCTTCACTTTCTTCTTCTTGGTCATCTCTCTCCAACAACCATCATCAGAAAAAAGCTTCCCTCTGACGGTCGACCATGAGTGAACACAGGGATGACCGATGAAGAAGAGCTTCTCGTCACCATCGCGACTGAGAGCGGTTGCTCCACCCCTTCTCGTTGCCCTCTGGTGAGCGATCATGAGAGATCGGAACACAAGGATGACCGAAGAAGAAGAGCTTCTTGTTGTCGTCGCGACCGAGAGCGATTGCTCCACTTCTGCCAGGGCTTATCCATCGCCCTCACCAATAGCCGTGAGCGATTGCTCCTTCTATCATTTTATGTTAATTCTGTGTCACATAGTCACTGGTGTCGTGCCCACAACTGATGTTGTTCATTTCAGATTAGTGACTTCACAAACATGTTTACAACTTTCATATAACTAAATTGAATTCGTGATTGACGGAAACCCAATTGCTAATGGTACGCGACCAAGCCCTTCGTCCTTCAAGAACAACCATATTAGGTGACTTTGAAACAAGGTGCATGAATTGGGATTACAATGAAAAATGTGGAAAAAGATAATACGAAAATTTTAGTGTTGCATTTTGAATTAGATAAAATAATTCGGTTCAAATTATAATTACTTTAAACAAAGTCGATGTCTTAAAAATTTAAATAAGTGCAGTGTTATAAAACTCGGACCGGTCATCGACTCGGCCAAGGTATTGGGTTAATGAGTCACTAGTTGAACCAGTGAGTCACTGGTTGAACCGGTTAAACCGGTGTATATAAAAATTTATAAATTTATATTAAAAATATATATGACATATAAAGACACCAAGTGAGACATAGAATTCAATTTGGTGTCTTTCAAATATAACAAGACCCAAATTATTTTGTACGACGTAAGTATTCAATTTCTAGTGTGAAAAAAAAAATCAACTTGACTACATGGGTAGTAAAAAAATCAATTACCAATCATAAAAATCGATAGCTATAAAAAAAACTCACAATTTCTACACTATGTCTTTGCCAATGAGAGTATAAATCTTAACACAAAAATCCCACAAGCCTTTTTTATCTCCTTCCTACTTTTTAAATTGTATTAAGAGAACCCCTCATTCTTTTCACACTACTTCTCTCTATCATTCCTATTTTCCCACTACTTGAACACAACCAAACACAGGTTAATGAATATGTGGGAATTCACGAAACGGATTAAAATCTACTGTCTCATAGTCATGTCTCCTACCATGTCTCTCCAATCATAAATTGCCACCTCAATTAAAAAGTCCAAGTCAGCTTCTCACAATTGCAAACGTCTGTTAAAAACCTATTTTTGCAAACGGTGAGATTAAAACCTTAAATCCCAGAACTTTTCGGCTATCCAGATCAAACCCTCAATGACAACACCAATAGTGCCCCTCTGTTAGGCAAGATATTGGATCAAACAAAAAATGGGATATAATTTTAGTTGAATTGTAAGGCTATGACTATAACAACTAGTTTTTTTTTTTAGGCCCGATTAACTATTTCTCATATTGTTTCTTCCCACTATGTAAATTGAATTTTCATGTTGCAATTTTATTGGGTAGCCTTTCCATATTAAGAGAACAATGTTACTTTCATTTAATTCTATACTTACTGACAAAAAAAATTAATTCTATACTTGCATAACGAATGCTTAGTAGGTGCTACTGTTTCGGTCATTTACTGAAGATGAAACCAGATGTTGTAACAATAGTTTTCTGGGAAAAATGAGAAGCCTGTGGAAAAGAATCAGTTGCAATTCAATTCTCTGAAACCAAATTAAATTCCAAAACCAAAACGCGATCAAGAAAAGGAATACCAAACAAGGATTACCGGCATGTTCAACAAATTAAATACTGGTCTCTTATATGGGTTTTGAATCCCAATCGGTACTGCATAAAGAAAAACAGAGCACCCACAAAATAAGGATTGTGAATGTGAATTAGGGAGACTTAATCAGGAGAAGTTTGTTAATCGCTTTAACGGCGTTTAAATTTGCCAGATGACATACTTAGCATTAGGTTAATTGAAAAGCTGATTTGGCTTTTTTAATTGAGGTGGCAAGTTATGATTGGGGGAGACAGGGTAGGGGACAGGGAGGTGAGACAGCAGATTTTCATCCTCACGAAACATAGTGAAAAAAGTTTTAATTAAAACAATTATATTTGGTTTTAACTCACTTATATCCAATGCAATAAGAAGAATATTTTATGGAGTAAAATAATTCAAATTCCAATTTTATTAATTTTATTTTTTAAATAAGTAAAATTCAATTTATTTAATCTTTTTATCGTCATATATATTGTCCCCTATCATTCTTTCAGTAGTTTAATTATACTTTTTTATTATTCTATTATGAATTATAACTAATGTATCATTTTAGTTCTTAATATTTTTTTTAAAAAAAATTAGCTTCTTATTTTTTTTAAAGTACACAATCATGTCTTTACACCAAATTTTCTTATCATCATGTTCTGTTCTGTAATTACCAAACACAACACAAAATATTTTTTGTCCCGTTACATCCTGTTCTGTTCCATTCCGTTTTATTTTGTCCCGTTCTTTTCATCTACCAAATGCTACCGTAGGTTTTAAGCGGAGAAAAGTTGGTGTAAAGACATGATTGTATACATTAAAAAAATAAGAAGCTAATTTAAAAAAAAATTATTAAGAACTAAAACTGTTCTGGTATAGAACTCGAACTCGGACCTACGAGGTTGAACTCGGATCCGGGTCTGAGTATTGTTGAGGAAGTTGTCAACAGATGGGGGATGTACCTGCAAAGGCACTCCGATACCGAAGTCAAATAAGTATAACAATCAAAGCAGTTGACTAAGTAAAGATTGCGTACCATGTGAATTATTAATACCTTCTATTTATAAGGATTTTGGGTCTATATAAATGTGGTAAGTAGGTATAATCATAAATATAGTAAATAGGCAGGTATATATATTTATGGATAATTGTCAATGTCATAATATGCCGTTATACTTGTTTTGGCCTGGCATGGTTAATAGGCCTAAGGGGATTAGTCCATAACAGATGCCCCCCAGCTCTAGTCGACTTGGCAGAGTCGACTTGAGCTTAGTCGTGGTCGAGTCGAGTTACTCAAGGATGTTTCGCTGTTGTATCTGCTCGAGATGGGATATACCTTCGAGATAGGTTACCTATTCGAGACGGGTTTCCTTGAAATATCGCACCATTAAAGTCGATTCGGATTTGAGTTTATCCGAGACGGGTTTCATGTTCAAGACGAGTTGCCCGACAGTAGCTTGTCACTTTGTTGCAACGTTTGGTTTTCCTGGTAACGTTTCGTCTGCGACGTTTCAACTGCTTTTACAGTTGTCCCTAAGTGACGTTTCGTATGGCCGCGTCGATTCAACTTCCTAGGCCTTGCCAATTTTGGGCCTGTTTTGGTCCTATAAATACTTGAAGATCTTCAAGGATTTTCTCACAAGTTTTCCGAACTTTCAAAGAGCAGATTATCTCCTATGACTTTGATCCCGAGTACCGACTTTAATCTCAAACTTTCTCCCGACTATCAGGTACTTTCTATCTACTCTCTTTTATTGTTTGCACGAATGAGTGATAGTGAGTCTGTGGAGATCCTTTCTAGGAAACCTGAGTCGTGGGTGTCTAAGAGTCGGTCGTCTCGTGGGTACGATGTTGGTACAGAAGATTTCAGTCCTAAAGTAGCCGAGATTCTGAGGCGAAAGAGTATAGGTCCAGAGGCCTTTAGGAGTGTTACTGGGATTGTGTTGAGTGCTTTGTATGTAAAGTTCGAGTAGAGTTCCTGTGATAGCATTTTTTACTGGTCCGAGTCGGATTCCAGTGGTGGAGATTCTGATTCGGGTAGTTGTTATACGACCTCTGCAGGTGTCCAAATGGCTGAGGCTCGTGACATAGATTACTTTATGCCCGCATGGGCAGATAGGTATGCCTGGGTGGATCCATAGGTCCTTGGAACGCCGAGTATCTATAGGCCGGGATGTCCGGAGCATAACCAAGAGCGTCTCTTCGACTTGGAGGTTTTTGGTTCAGCAGAGATGAAGAGAGATTATAATGTCATGATCACGCCTTGGGGGAGTCGGGTTTGCCACATTTCAGAGACCAACACGGCCTTTCTGTATTCATACGATTTCTTCCATTCGAAGCTTAAAATGAGGCTCCCATGTACCCCTTTTCGAAGAAAGGGTGTTTATGTATCTGAACTGCGCTCCCTCACAACTGCATCCCAATTCACGGGCGTTCATCAGGTGCTCCAACTGATCATGACCGAGTTCGGCTTCACCCCTTTAGTCAAATTATTCTTTCATTTTCTCCAAGTGTTGAGGAAGCATCCCAAGGAAAAAAAGAATGAGACACTGAAAAGTTGGATTTCGTTAAGGGGGTTCAATGGGCGGAAGTTAATTACGTCGTATACAGCCAAGAGGGGGAAGATCCCTTTTAACCAAGAATTTTTTCAAGTGCAAGCAGCGGAGGGGGTGAAACCGTTTTGGGAGGAACAGTCGTCCTCTCAACCGATGGCCTTCAAACAGTCATTATCTCTATTTTCCGTCGGCCATGGGCGACTACAAGGCAGCGTGATGGCGCAATTTCGGCAACATCCGAGAGGGAGAAGGTGGAAGGAAAAGAGAGTGGGGGAGATAGAAAGAAGACAGCGGCTGCCGGCTTGCGAACGGATGGGCTTTCAACATGGTGGCACAACCGTCGCCCTCGGCGTACCATTCCCAAACAAGGAACTCCGTCTACGATACAGCGGTCGTCCAGGCAGAAGAAGTGGAAATGGTTGACTCAGTTTCCTTGCTATTCTGATTTTACTCATTTGCATTCTTTATATTTATTTTAATGATGTGTAAAGTTTTTATTGTTTTACTTAAATTTTACGTGTTAAGTTTGTGCTCATATTAAAAATTCTCCTCTTTTATAGTAGAGTTTGCTTGTAATTGTTTCGGAGCTTAGTCTCTCTTGTACATGAAAACATTAATTACACTTTTATTCATTTATTATGGCTAATATATGTTATGTTGACAATAATTTCTCACTCAAATTTGATTCTTTATATTTTATTTACTATAATAAAGTATTTTTTGTCTTTTTCATGTAAAGTTCTAACAACTATCTCTTTTTTTATATTCAAAATCTCTCCAAATTAAACTATTTTGGAGGATGTCATCTTGTTAAAATAATAGAAGTTTCACGAAAAATAAATCATACCATTTATGCCATATTTTATATATAACAATAGCTTTCTATTTATGTGACTGTATGGTGATAACGAATCAAATCAATAATTTCTAAATTTTTTATGACATTTGTCTGAATGAGAGTATTATTCATTATTCAATGGGAACTTACAAGGTGGTTGGTGTTGTTTGGAAAGGACTACTGAAAAAGTTGCTGAAAAGGTGTCATGGTGGACTCACAGTCTACTTGGACACCAATGACAATTTTAGCTACGAAACAAACTTCACATGGCACGCATATTACAAGTACAACCTGCGTTACACATCACCATCAACTGAAATGCAGAGAAACTTCACTTACCCTTAACTTTTTGAACTTTGAAGCCCACCCTATAACACATTTTAGACTTAGTGAGTGATGAGTCCACCATTTTCAATTTTCCTTTTCATGGAATACACAAAAAGTTGGATTCCTAACTTACCCTTCAAGTAATGGCTGCATAAATACATGTCACCTCAGAACTATATCTTCTTGAAACCAAGAAACCATTCCACTGTTTTCCTCATATGGCTACCAACATTTTAACCATGACAAACCATAATTTTGAGCTTGATTGCAGAAAAATTCATGATTCTTTGGGGGGTTTGAGCCAACTGATTCCATCATTGGCTTGCCTAACACAGCTTGAAAGACAACAACTCAGGGAGACTTATAAGGCAGTGTACGGAGAAGACTTGATAAGTTACCTTCAAAGATATGAAGATGGCTTTTCTTCCATGAAATGCTCTGCTTTGTCCTTGTGGATGCTTGGTCCACATGAAAGGGATGCTGTTGTGGCTAGTGAAGCTCTTCAACAAGATGAGACCAATTTCAAGGTTCTTGTGGAAATCTTTGTGGGTAGAAAATCAAGTCATGTTGCTCTCATCACACAAGACTATCAGAAAATGTTTAGAAGACAGTTGGACCAAGATATTATCAATTTGGACACCCCACATCCATTTCAAAAGGTGAGTTTTGGGAAACACCCTAATGGTTTATTGGAAAATTGTCAATTGTTTGTAAATCTAAAGAAATGGGTTTGATTATGCAGATTCTTGTGGCATTGGCTGCATCACATAAAGCTCATCAAGCAGATGTCAGCCAGCATATATCTAAGTGTGATGCTAGGAGGCTCTATGAAACTGGAGAGGGAAGCTCAGGAGCTGTAGATGAAGCTGTTGTACTAGAAATTTTAAGCAAAAGGAGCATTCCCCAACTAAAACTAACATTTTTGAGTTATAAACACATTTATGGGCATGACTACACAAAGGTATTAAAAAGAATAAGTTAGTAATCCTCTCCCTCCCCCTCTTACCCCATTCAATGCATTTCCATTATTTGATTCTAAAATTTGTTTTATGTGTCTTAAATGCACTGTGTTTTAGTCTATCAAGGGGGGAAACTATGGACAATTTGGTAAAGCTCTAATGGTTGTTGTGAAATGCATTTGTAATCCAGCACACTATTATGCAAAGGTAAACATAACCATTTCATCTTTGTTTTTCTTTCACATGATAGGATGCCACTAGTGTGTAATTGTTTGTTTCCAAATTGTTTCAAACTTTCATCAAAATAGTCTAGGAAGAGTTTGATTTTTTCAAAATTAGTTACAATTTGAGTTAACAAATAACAATGGCAGGAACTGTATACAAGTATCAAAAGGGAAACAAGGGACAAAGGAAATTTGGCAAGAGCATTGGTAAGCAGGGCTGAGATAGACATGGATGAGATTAGAAGGGCTTTCAAGGAAAAGTATGAGAAGGAACTTGGTGATGTCATACGTGAATGCATTCCATCTGGGGATTACAGAGACTTTCTAGTTGCCTTGGCTACAAGATCTTCTGCTTCTTCTTAAGTGGCTTGTGCATCATCTGCTCCAAACATCTATAGCAACAAAACTTGTTGAGAATAGTGTAATTCAAATTAGCTTTCTGAGTTTCTTTTGAGAGTGGCATGAATTGAAAAACTTGTTTAGCTTAATTAGTAGTAGCATACAGTTATATAATGTGACATTGTAAAAAATTATGTCTCTTTTTGTGAAGCAAAGGACTTTTGCCATCTTTAAAAGTACATGTGTAAACCACATACATAGCAACTTTTGTTCTTGTATCCCTTTGGCTGCTTCTTTGTGCTACGATTCTAGACATGGTCAATTATAACTTATTTGGGGTCTGTTGTCAATATCTCAGCCAAAGTTAAATAAAGTATTAAATAAATTAATAAAGGGTCTACTTAATTGTCAACGTCGTCTTCATTTTAACTTCTTCAACTGAGAAGTTAGTTGGTTCTCATACTCCATTTTCAATGCTTGTTTCTTCTCTCAGACAACATATTTCTTTTCGCATACATGGTAGGTTTGGTTTACACTGAATCCACGTTTCCGAAAAGAAGCTACTCTAAGTAGTGTTTGCCCGGATCCATGTTTGAAACGTGATTTTGAGGTAAACCAAACACACACTGTGATACTATCATTATGCTTGTGTCAACTCTTAAATTGGAGAGCGTTACTAACTAATGCAATTAACTTATGATTCTAAATTATGGCCCAGTAATTTGGATACACTTTTGCAGAAGAACTTCTAAAAGATAAAAATAGAATGAATCAAATAGATCAAATGAATTTAACTTCTCTATAAGTTGAAATTAGTTATTTATGGAGAAGTTAAATGAGAGAGTTTTTAGAATAGGTGGACTACAAAGACTAATTTCAATTTATGGAGAAGTTAAATACATTTGACCTCTTTGATTTATTCTATTTTTTTTCATTTAGAAATACTTCTCCAAAAGTTTCATCCAAACAGGCCATAAGTCGATATGGAATGCAAGCACCTCAAAGCATAAAATTGGTAATTTAAATTGTTGAAAATATAAGGAAGGTATATATGGATATTGTTTGCAGTGCTTGTAAAATATTATATGCTCATCTATATGATAGTCATTTAGTGGTTATTGACAGATAAGAGTCATATCCATTCATAACAAATATCAGACATCAAATTCAAATATCAAAATCATTAAACTTAAGTGTGATTATCGAAAGGGATGTTTAATCTCAGAAACCAATTTTAAATAAAAATTAAAAATATGAAGAAAAAATTAAGAACTTACAAAATGACAACCATAGATTCTAAATTGGTTATACTTTCATAAAGGGAAGAACAAGAAAGTCAAAACCTTACAGGACAAAGAGCAAAACAAAAAGTAAGGAGACATGAGAAAAACAAACATGAAAAAAAAAAAAAGAGGTAGAGGATTAAGACTTTATTAGAGTATTTTTTTATTATTAAGTGAAATTAATTATTTTTAATTAAAATTTAAAAGTTTTTTTTTTAAATTAACTTTTTTCATTCTTTTAAATTAAATATTACTCCGTAACTGCTATTGAGATTAATATTTATTAAAAGAGAATTACTTAGTGGCAGTTTTGTCAAACCATTCCATTCATTGATAGAAGTTATTTAAATATGGTTTCTATTTTTTCTTTTTTAATATCATTTTTAAAATACTTCACCAAAACAATTTTCTGTTTGGTAAATGTAAAAATTGTTTTGTAACAATTATCAGGAACATTAAAAAATTAAACCAACGTCAATATCATTAACCAAATTTCTCTTACAGTGAGTATGGTTGACATAAATTAGTAGTTCAGAAAACAAACTAGAAGTGTACACTATTGTGCTGAGTATCCATTTTCCAAAAACAATATAAAATAACTAGTGCATATTTGCTTGACTGTCCGAGTAAATTGTAAATTGCACACGTTATAAGACAAAGGTGTGAGCAAAAATTTTGCTTCTGTCTCAGTGCGTTTGAGGTGATGCTGCAAACTGATATACAGACTATTAGTCTTTTTACATTTGTTATCAATAAACATGCATAATAATACTGGCATGAATCAAACTGACGTAACACTATTTAAGGTCAAAAATTATTCTTAAGTGGGTTGTTGATGACCTTCATTTTTATACAATTCTCAGTCCGTGCTAGCATTTACATTTGGAAGCAAAAAAATAATAATAAGTACAAGAAGAAATGCCTAGAGCTATCAAGCATAAACACCAAGGTAACCATGAACCACATAATAATCTCCTTCAATTCCATATGATACATTTGAGAGACAACATGATACAGATGAACCTGCAGCTTTCCAATGATCTCTAAGAATGTGAGTAAGCAACCCACTTGTGATCGCTATACGGAATTAAAGTACCACCATCTTCAATTTTCACATTTGTCTTGCGTGAGTAAATGATCTTCTTCATGCGCCATGGGGTGCTTACTGCAGTTGAAGACATACTATCTGATGGGGTGCTTACTGCAGTTGAAGACAAATTACTTGTCTCAGAATTCACGTTGGTGCTGTCAGAGACTGAAGGAGCAGGCTTGCCATTTGATGAGGAAGAATCATCTGCGCAGCCATTTGTATTTCCTGATGAAGACGATGTTTTCTTCACTGTAACAATCAAAATATCTTGAGATTACATCGCAGTATGATCTGTTTTTAACTTTATCACGTTCGGATTGATAATGTTAGTGAGAGATGGATTTATCAATGCATTGCAGAGTGCAGACCATGTTTGGATTACATCTAAAAGATTACATCATAATGCTACTCTAAGTGGTGTTGGCCTGAAATCACATTTGTCATGTGGTTTTGAGCAAAACCAAACATGTTAATAATGAAAAAGACATCTCAATCTCACCTTAGGGACTAATGCCAATTAAAGTTGGGTGATTTTAGGATAGACCGCAAAAAAAGTAGTCTATAATAAGCTTTTACTATAAATAGTATAAATTTAATATTAAAAAAAATAATATATATTATAAAATTAAAATTACATTTTATAATAATAAAATTGAGGGTTTACAGTAGAACCCAAACTTAGGGGAGTATATCCTAAAATCACCTCATTTAAAGTTGACAGATTAGCAGTATTTATCTTAGTAGTGTGTGTGTAGTATTTGGGAAAAAAATTTCAGTGATCCTGTGGTACTTTCCACTATAATTAATTAATTTTGACATATATCTATGCATGGTTAGTTTTTCCCATTTTAAAATCTTTTCTAAATTAAAATAAAAAATTCTAACTACAAATAGAGTAGGGGAGTTTTGAGTCTTCAATACTATAGGCGGACTGAAAATTTACTGCGGATTTGGATCCTCTAACTGCACACCATGCAGTTTAACTAACGGATCAAAATCCATATGCTAATGAAACTAATTCAAGCTAACTTATCAAACTTGCCCCAAATGTAAAAACTTGGTCAGACCTGCAGCTTCAAGTAGTTTATACACCACTAGAGTACTAGGTTTACAGCAAACCAATCAACAATCAACATGATACTGGTTTATGATGCATCAGCTTTATAAGCTGCCATGTCATCTTCCAAGATTTATGTGAAGGTAGTTCAACTATCTTGAATCCAGAGGTGTCAAAGTGAGTCAACCCAACTCAACTAGATTGACTTACCACGGTTTGGTCGAAAAGTGAGCCAACCCAACTCAGCTTACTTTTGTGGTGAGCCAAGAATAGCCAACCTAGCTTGACCCACCCTGGGTCAGTGGGTTAATTGAGTTGACTCACTTAAATTTTAAAAGGTAAAAAAAATATTAGAAAATGATAAACTGCAGAAAAAAAAAGTGCAACTTTTTAAAAATAATTATAGAAAAAAAAAGTAAAAAAAAAAGGTCGTTGAACTGGCCCAACCTTACTAGAACCCAATCAACCTGCAAGTTAAAGTGGGCTGAGCCTAATTTTTTGTAACCCAACTCACTGGTGATTTGGGTTGGTCAAGTTGCCTAACGGGCCACAACCCAATTTGACACCTCTACTTGAATCAGCATTTCTTTTAGCATCTAAGTATCTAATTTCCGATTAATGTGTTCCAGATTAGGGTATTAGACTTGATAAAGTAGATAATCTACAAAATGCAGACAGATTTATGGGGTGCAAAATCCACAAAATTGTCTCAGAAGGGCTTTGAGGACTTACATTTATCTTTGTCAGGTTGATTCTGGGCGACTAATCCATCGCTAACAAATGATTTTGGAATAGCATTCTGTTGCAGATCAGTTATGACACTTGACCCTGAGTGGTTAGATGAGAACTCAGGAACTTGTCCTTGATGAGCTGTCAAGGGAAATGAAGAACTCTGATCTGACTTGCCTAAACCAAAAAAGCAAGCAAAAGTACAATGACAGGTGTTAGAATATTAGAATAATATATTTACTATCTTAGAATATTTGTTAAGATTAGGTTTTATCTTATAATAATATCTCTTAGGATTAGTTTCCATATTTCTAGATAATTATCGTGATTTATTTCCTAAATAGGAGTCTATATTGATAAGTATAAATAAGTGTCAATACCTAGTCCTTTGTATCAATTATCGACTATCAAGTAATAATAATAGTAATAAATTGACATCTACTTTATTACTATGATAATAATAATAATAAAAATAGTAATTAGGTCCACAATTCTGTTTCAGAAGGGAGCAGGGGGTAGAAATGATAAAGGCTTTCAGGACTCACCTTTATCTTTATTAGGCTGATTCCGGATGACTAATCCAGAGCTTACAGGTGATTTTGGATTAGGAGGATGTTGCAGATCCGTTGTGACATTTATCTCGGAGCAGTCAGGTGAGAACTCAGGAGCTTCTCCTTGATGAGCAGACTGAGGAAATAAGGAGTTTTGATCTGACTTGTCCAAACAAAAAAGCAAGCAAAAGTGACTACCAACAACATTTCTGAGTAGACGGGAAGATATCAGGTTCTCACATTTTAAAATAATGATAATAATGGCAATAAAAGAATGAAGATGCTACTATAATCCAAAAAGGAATTTTGATTATTTGATTCTACAAAGGAAGAGTAGAAAAAAAGGCCAAATTCTTGTTAAACAAAATATAAACAGAAGTTGCAGATTCCCCAATCAATTTTACGCATTAGCCGATCCAAATCCTCTCCATAGTCTTGTTTATTTGGTCTATTTGGTTAGAGTGTAATCTAAAAATTACAAGCAGAATGTTTAGCCTTTGTTGCTCTTAACGGAAAGGGCTATCCTTTTATCCTCTTCATGGTACTCACACTATGCTCAGGCTCAAAGAGTTTGTATTGAACACACAAATGAAAGGATTGTTATCAGAATAAAAACATAAGAACCATCATCGATAGCCGACTTACGGACAAAGAGAACACACATTCAAGGAAAATAAGCGCAACGCTTATACATAAATGAGTAGCCAAATGAGAAGGCAAATAAAGTACTAAAGCCATTGACGGAAATTCAACTAAGTACTTTCCTGAATTAAACTAAATACATTTAATGGAAACTTAACTAAAAGGACTAAATACAACTTGAAGTTAGCTCTTCTGAATGGTCAAATCGGCCACCTCCTCCCCGGTCTCAACACATATCTGCCTATTAGCTTCTGGATTGAGGCGAGAAATCTTCCCTTGATCAACGTCATACTCATAAGAGGACCCTTCAACCTGCAGATTCAGGTTTTCAAGTCGAAGCTGCATGATAGCATCGTCAATAGACTCTTGTGCCACCTTATCTCCAATGGCAATTCAGTTTTCCTTTTCAGCTCTCCACTTGGCTTGGGCCTTTTGAATAACGTTCTTAATAATATTAGCTACAACCGACTTGCCCTCTTGTTTGGTAGTGGCCGCTTCTTCTTCAGCCCTTTTCAACTTAGCTTCAAGATCAGCAATCTTTTGTTGAGCCTTTTCCTTTGTCGTCGCAACAAGTTTCTTGGCAATTGATGGCTCAGTCAAAGCCTTTTCTCGGGCCTCATTCACTTGCTCGCTGGCCGCTACAAGATCATAATAACCTTGCTTGAGATCTCTAAGTTGCATTAAGACATTATATTGGAAATTCTTCACAAGGGTAGCATGTTGGAGGCATTGTTGTTCAACATCTCGACATAGTTCTTCAAGATCAAGCTCATCATAGATCTTTTGCATGGCATCGTACAACAATTTGTTGGGTTCTTTATGATCGAAGACAAAGTTGGAATCATAGTCAGTGGCAAAATCGCCATTGACTTTGATCAATTGATCATGATCATGCTTAATTTTTTTGGAGGAAGAGTGGTGACTATACTCAGATTGCTCGTGTATCCTTTTGTTGGTAGAATGCTCACTTTCCTTGTCTTCTGAAGGCTTATATGAGGAAGGTTGAGTAGAAGGTTGGATCAGCTTTGGTGCTTCAGTTTTACCTTGAAGCCCATTACCAAGATTAAGGTCAATCCCAATGTCATCCTCCGGGTTGGGATTAGCCTGAGCCAATCTCAGAGCGCGAAGAACAGGATTTGCCATGCTTGCTGAAAGTAAAAAGAAATTTGTCACTTATATTTAATGAAAATTACAAGTTACAATAACTACTTTTAAGTTGAGCTAAGTGTTGTCGGGGGCATCTACAATGTACAGACTAGAAAAGGTCCAGCATTGTAGAGTTGACCGATCAAACAAAGCTTTCACTTTTTCTCTTATAATCGGAGAGACTATTAGCAAACCCTGTCGTAAACGGTCTAATCTTTATAATAATGCATTGAGCAACAATATATATGAAACCGAAGTTGGAAGTGGTTTGCATCCTCCCAGAAAGACGAGGTTCTAGGAACAACTTGTATTTTGAAGAACTTTCGTTTGAATGAGATTATCCCTCTCTTTGTTGATGTGGTGTCAAGTTCGATGATCCTACGATCCTGAAAACCTCTCATGACAATCCAGCTCTCCAAGACCTTGGACTTGTTTCCTTATGAATGCTTCCTGAGGACTTGAAAATAGTGAGGAAAAAAACAAAAGGATAGTGGGTCCGCGGTTGAATTTTTCAAGGACAAGTTGAGTGCATCGAATGAAAGCCCAAGAATTTTGGAATTAGGAACAGGTGATGGGAAGGTACATGAGTACTTTCTTCAAACTTGGTGAAGGGTATTTTCTATCCAAGTTTGAAGAAGATGTAATCATACATATACATAAAGAGGTATTGTAAGTAGAAACTTTGCAAACCCGACTTCTAGGCTTGAGCATAATGAATTCAAGCTGAGCTTTAGCAGTTTCGTCCGCTTAAAATTTAAGGCCAAGAAGCATCTCTTGAAGATAAGTTGGACAATTCGGCCGATATATGTTGGTTGTCCCAAGGACCTCTGAATCTACCCATCTCGGCACAAGGGAACTAGCCTCTTGAGCAGTCCTAGGCATTGGGCTACCTACAGAAGCCATGTAACAACTACCCGAGTTAGTGCCACTCTCAAGTAGAACTACTCTCAAGATCTCTCATTTGAGTTTTTAGGTGAAGTCAGCATGGAGACTGAGGCATTTATGTCAAAGGAAATACTAAGGAAATCAGTTGGTCATTAAAACCAACATTGATTGGCAAAAAGCTAGTGATCAAAACCAGCAAATTGATAGCATAGGATAGCTGGACATTTAAAGTCAACGAAGTCTATGTGATTGTGTAGCTGTAATTTTGTAACTATTGTTCTCTTTTATTAGGATACCGAGTTGTAGAATAAATGTATATGTGGCGGTTTAGCTAATTTATAGGGCACAGTATCAGCTTGTATTAAATAGTATATAAATGAGAATTCTCCAGCAGGAGAACACAGAAATTTTGCCTACACATTTCTGGAGTTTAACAAGTTATGTATCCTTGAACATAACTCCTAGCTACAGCAGAAAGAAAAGAATGAGAATTAGGCCACTGAACTTGAACCATCCATCATGGACTTGAGCTTTGTGCCCAATGATAAGCCAAGTCACTTTCTGCATCCCCGACGTACAAGTCAAACTCGAATCGTTTCTACTACATCTCCTCCCCCCTCCGACGTCAGCTCACATCCCCTGGCAGTGTAGAGCGACTTTGGTTATACCCACTCCACAGTAGATAAACGCCCAGGACTTTTTTTGTGAACCTAATTGTGAATTACTCGCATATACGCCCTATAAATACCCCCACGATGTCAAATGTCAGGTACGCATTATTCATTCTTGATGTTCCTCTGCTAGGATTCTTCCTAACTTGGGCATGGGAGTGTCACCACATGCCCATTATACTTAGACCAATCATACGTCAATATACCCTCACTTATCCTTGCTGCTCTCTTTCTAAAGAAGAAGCATTGGCTCAACTACAGTCTTTAAATACTCCCACATCCAAAAAATTCATCAGAGTATGTCGAGAACTCCATGAAAATGGGGAGCCTCATCTCCATGCTCTCATCCAAATACAACCTTCTACTGTGCACGACTAGAACCAACTTCCGGTCGCCAGAGCACTTGTCCGACTTCCTGAGTCCTAACCATCATCTGACTTTGCAGCAACTTGATAATCAACTCTATCTAACCCGACAATACAAAGAACAACATCCGACAATGGATGTCCAATACCCATATGAATGGACATTTAGAATGGAAAACTATGATATTTAAAAAAACAAAAAAGAAATACCTTTGCATTCTTTTAAAGTTGTATATGCAACCTTGGCTGCACTCATCTCTGCCTGCTTCTTGGATTTAGCTTCTTGTCCAGTAAAATACTCCCCTGCTACCTCCACTTGTGACACAAATATTGGCATATGAGCCTCACCAGATTTAGTTGTAGTATAAATAGGTAGACAGAATCCTTTCTTTTGAACCAATTCTTGTAAAAGATTTTTGTATATCACAGCATGATCCTGAAATTTTCAGAAATAGGAATATAGAGAGCTCTAGAAAACAAAAATTTAAGAATTCATAGAATATGAACGTTATCTAATTGGTCAGAAGTGATTAAGACTTGCCTCTTGAACTCCACCTGGTGATAATGACATTAAAGCAACTTCAGCTGCTGCATGTTCAGCATCCTTCAATGTATAATAGAACTTAGAACTCTCATAGGTCTGCCCATCAATTGTTACTTTACACTTGAAACGCAAGGCATGAGGAGGACCCTCCCACTCAGAAGAATACACTGGAAGATTTAGGTTTCTCTTTTGAGCATAGCTTTGTAGTTGGTTCTTGTACAAATGTAACATACCTATGACAAAATTGAATGTCAAAATGTCATAATTAATGCTAATACTCTCACCACGATTCATCATTAATTACAGAATATAATGCCATGATAGTGAAAGTATGATTAAAAAAAATCACATGTTATGTTGATATTATCAATTTCCTTTACAACATAGTAAATATTAGCACATATGACTAATATCAAAATATTGTTAAGTCTTGAAGCTTATATATATGATATTATGAATCATGAATCTTTTTCCTTATATTTTCAATTTTATACACACAAACACACATGCTGTTTCACCATGTCCTACAAATTTTAGAATTTGGTCCCAAAGACGATGTCTATATTTCATGAGTTATATTAAATATATATTTAATGTAGATTCAAACAATATTAATATGATGAAATTAACAATATGTGTATACAAGATGGTGCAGTCTAACCAAGGTGTGAAAACAGACACTAAGCAGCTATATATTTTAAAGACAAAAGAATTAAGAAAACAAAAATTCTAAATGAAAATCAGCTCCTTTTAACTTTTAATTCCCCAGCATAGCATCTGTTGGTAGTAACAATCACTGAGCTGGAGGTAGAACAGCTCTTAAATCACATTCAATATGGGAGAAAATAAAATTTATAAGAGAGGGGAACCTAGGCTGGTAAATATCACTGGAACCAATGGTGATGATATTTTCTGCCAGAAATCTCCTCTGATCCCTCAGAGAACGCCAATGTGTTATGCTAGAGAATATTAAAAATGCTATAATTACCTTTTACCTATGATTCAAAAGAAATCTGAAATTGCAAAAAAGGACAGTGCCTTCTAGTAAGAGGAAAAACTGCATCTGATTTTGGATCATGCAAATCAGATTAAAAATAACTCAATCTCCCTAACTTGAGCCTCGCACTCCAAAAACTCTCTCTCTCATGAAAGAAAGATCCTTAGCCTACTCAACTGGGACTAATTATAACACCTAAGCACATTAGACCATTGAATGTAAAATAAATCAAACAAAAAAAAAAAGATAAGTTAAAGAGCAATCACTTTGTTGATCTCTTTCTGTCATGGTATCCCTAAAAACTGTGACAGGGCAACTGGTCTGAGAAGTTAGGCATCCTTCTAATTTCGGTTGCAATGCTCTGTTTGTAGGAAGTATGCTATCAACACCAATGCTGGAACCAGGTGAACCTGCAGGTCCAATTCAAATTAACATGAATATTTCGTAAAGATTAAAATATGGTATATAGTCTCATAAGATCAAGAAGCTGTTATTCTTTGGATCTAATTATGTAGTATTACATGTGCACCTGGAAGAACATGAAACGCCCCTATATTTGATTGATTAATAAGGAACACAGCTCAGTTCAAGTGTTTTAGAGCGAGATCATGCACTACTTTGGATAGTAAATAGGTAGAGAAACTATTAGTTTAATGGCATCCAATTTATAGCCCTACTTTCATATCAGACAATAAAAGCAGTTAGAGCGAGAAATGAAGAAAGCAAAAAATGCATAAAATCATTCAAGGGTACCATTCTGTGTGTAATGAAATCTGGTATGCTTGCCAGTATTGAATACAAGCAAATTACGTCATATTCTATTCAGACCATTGTAAGCCTATGAAGCCAAGATACAACAAATCGAAAAAAATATCTGTTGTTGTATGTACTACTGATCAATACATTTCAGATATGGCTCCAATACAGCTTACAGTTACCGCACAAAGATTTGGCTACTCATAAGATACAAACACCACAATATTTTTAATTAAAATGGTTGAGTTTCAATATTAATCCCCATGGCTTCTTGCTCCTGTTTAGCACATGGCACTGTCGCAGCAAAATGGGAAAGGGCTAGGGCTCACAATTCTCGTATGTGGCTTCTGGTTCTGGGTCTGGGTCTAGGTCTCACAAACAACACATTTCTGCTCTTGCATGTTGCTTCTGGTTCTGGGTCTTGCATACCACATCTGTTCTCACACATCCTCTTCACTGACCATTGAAATAAAAAAAACACATGGCTTTGGTCTCATACAACCTCTTCACTCCATCAATCACCATCTACTACTATGGTTACACACTGTGAGAAATGATCAATGCTTATTGTGTATTTATGTCAATATCTTTTTTTATATATATAAATTCAGGCCAACATATTTAGGTTGTATTGTATCTTGAATTTTTAAGAAGTTACTGTGTATCCATGTTGTATTGTGCCTGTGTTGTATTATAAACAAATTTCAGGACATACAAATAATATATAATTTCATTGCAGTATTGTGCAGCAGATTCTGGGTTTTGTGTTGTTTGGTTCAATAAAATCTTACCCACCCACATCTCTAACCGACGAAACAAAAAACCAAGCAATGTCAACAAAGAATCAGAGGGAAAGAAACAATGTATAAAATTTCCACAGCAGCTTCTATTTCATCCTCAAGGCAAAATGGTGCATTAATCATTGAATGTAAATAATAACGAAACGTACCAGAAGGTGATGGGGATGAAGGAGCGCAGTGAGAAGGCTGCGGAAAAGAAGAGAGGTTGGGGATGGAGGGAATAATAGGTTTATTGGGAACGGGAACGGGAACGGGAACGGGATCGGGAGGGGGTTGGGAGAAGTGGTCGAAAGCGACCATAGAGGCGGCGTTTTGGGCTAATTTGGCGGAGCGAGCAGGGGAAGAGGAGCGGAAAGGGTTGCCGTTAACGGTGACGGTGGACGAGAAACGAGGGTTATGGTCGGGACCTTCTCTGACCGTTTCGTAATCCGGCAAACTCCAATGCCTCCTCTGGCACAGCTCTTGCAATTTCGTTTTGTACATTGCTCACTGATTCCTCTTTCTATCCCTCACCACCTGCTTGGAATTAGTACATTAGAATTAGAAATAGGGATTCACTGTTCAGGGTCTCTCCACTCCAACTTCCAATTATCGCAGTGAGGTCAGGTATTTATAGCTGTCAGTGTGAGCAGAGAGAAAGCGAGTGAAAACAAAATATAATAATAATTAAATAACGTGTGACGATTATCTAGGAGGATGTTTTAACGTTAGAAATGTGATAAGGTCGCAGTTTGAAATGCTAAAAATAATTGCGGGAAAAAATGTGATAAAGTCGTGTTTGAAATGCTAAAAATAATTGTGGGAAATTAAATTTGAGTTTGGTAAGTTTTAACGCTAAATCAAACATATTATATCTATTACCGTGTTTGATACAATAAAAAAATAAAGTTTGAAATGTATATTAAAAGTCTTCTTCCACAAACCAGGCCACATCCCTCTCTTGTTTTTTCTTTCTCTTTTCATTTTACAATTCATCGTAAGGATAGCAAAAAAAACATGTGTTCCTCGAAATATGGGGACAAATATTATGTGACGGATATCTACATACTCATTAAAATATATACTTTTATTAAATATATTAAAATATTATAATTTTTTATTATTTTATAATGAGATATAATTTGTTTTATATTATTTTATAATAATATTTTTAATATATTAACATATAATAGTATTATATAATAATAATTTATATATAATATATTATATAAAGTTTTCTCTCTTTCTGTTCATAAAATTTAAATTCTTAAACATAAATTGATGCTTGTGGATACCCATTACCCGCATTGATACCCATTAATTTTATACGAATAGTGTATACTACTACCCGTTCCTCATCCCGTTGACATCCCTAATTCCACACACATTTGATTGGTTTTCTTTATTTAATTTTTAGACAAGCTATTAATTTTTTATCAATATATTAAAATAATTTCTCTTATCATGTGTTTCTATTTATCCACTTTATTACATAAAAATATAAATTGATAAATGTGTTGATTTATCTATATATGTTATTATTATTATTATATATTGGAAAATTCACTTGAATATTATATTAAGTGCATATAATAATTATATATTACATATTAAATCCTTAAACGATTCTATTAAATGCATAACTCTATTGGTAATAAAATTTTTACCTTTTAATCTATTTTTATTAATATGAGTTTTAATTTATCGATTCTATTAAACGTATACTTTAATTATTTATTATATTTAATATACATTATTATACATTATTTTGATATGAGAGTTTTTTCGTCAATGTTAAAAAATTAATCTTTAAATGTTTATATTAATTTCATAAAATAAAATTCAAAGAAACTATTAAGAAAATTTAATTTAATATATTTGAATGAATTATCCAGAAATTTATGTTTATATATTTAACTTATGATCCTATTTCGTTTAAATATTTTATTTTTTATATAAAAAATAAAACAAACTTCTAAAAACAATAATTTACTCAAAAAGGACAAATGTTTCACAATGCTAATGGATAATAATTTGATATATTAATTTTTTTTCATTAAAATCATCATAAACTAACCAAAAAGATATGGATAAAACTTATCTAATTCATATTATTATGTTAAAATAAATTTATGTATATTTTTAAAAATTAAAAACGTTAAGTGTCAAATATGATATATTTAAGTAAATAATAAATTAAAAATTAAAAATTTACTATTTCATCATTATAAAAATGATAATTATTCAAAAAATACTATATTAATCATATGTTGTACACTCTTTCATATAATCATAATTAGTAGTCATTTCTGCTTAAAATTAGAGACCTTAAATAATGTTATATTGAATATAATGATCAGAGCCCTTATATATTATCATTAATAATTAGTTTTACTTAAAACTATTTTTAATATGTGTTTTACTGTATTAAAAATGTAAAGCAACATGTTCTGATACGAATGTAAGGAGTTTGGGTCCCTTAAGTATGTAAACTATAATATAAAAAAACAATAATTTTTTAAACTTATGCAATATCATAGATAGAAATTTTTTAATCATATATATATATATATATATATATATATATATATTAATGTAAAATCAAAAGTATATATACTATAATGTAATATAGAAACAAGAGTATCTTTATCTTTATCTTTATCTTTATATATATATATATATATATATATAAAAGTAAGGTAGTGAAAGTAGCCTACCAAATCTAAAGTGAGGACACAATAGTAACTTTTTTTAAGTAAAACTTCTAAAAATAGAAAGTGAGGAGTGTTCCGGCTAGTAGAGATGGCAATGCGGGCCGGCCCGCAAAAAAATAGTGTGGGGGGGCTGGCCCACTTTTAGAATATGGGCTGGAAGTTGCAACCCGCCTCGCATATGTGCGAGCTCACGGGCTGACCCGCAAAAAAAAATAAAAATATATTTGAAAAATATTTAATTAATTTTATAATTGTTTCTTTTTATAAATCATTTTTATATCAAAACTTAATTATAGTATCACTTTTTTAAATTTATTTCACAATCCTAATGTAAATATATTTATACGGAGAACATATAAATTTATGATTTAAACTTATATAAAAAAAATAAACCTACATGATATGGCAATTATAGCATGTTATAGTCACTGACTCACATGAAAATTGATTCCATACTTTCCTAATCATTATGAATTATGAAATACCCAAATAAATTTTCAATTTTAGTTACTTTAATATTATTTTGATTATTTTAATTTAAAAATTTGGCCCGCGGGCCTTTCCCGACCTACTTATGGTCTACAAAATTAGCGGGTTAAGCGGGGTGGGCCAAAGTGGGTTATGGGCTCAAAATCTCAGTCCACCCCGCGAAAAAATGTGGGTTGTGCGGGCCAGCATGACGGGCCTAGCTCATATTGTCATCGCTACCAACTAGGGGTGTTCAAGGCCCGGTCTGTCTATTTGACCCGTCCCAACCCGTTCTCCTCGGGTCGGGTCTGTTTCTGTCCTACAAGAAAGCATAAAACCAAATCGGGTCACATCGGGTCTTATTTGTTGACCCGACATCAGGTTGGGGACGGGTTCAAGTTAATCTCCGGGTTACCCGGTCCGTCCTTTATATATAAATATAACATTTATCACTTATAATTTTCTATTATGTAAAGTCCTAACCTTATTTTTTTCCTTTTAAATAGGGTTTTTGAGTCTAAGTTTCCTCTATCTACCTTTAAAAATACATTTTATACATAAAGTTATATAGTGATATAATGTTATCCTTATTTTAGTAATGTCCTAAACTTTAAAAAAAGTAAAAAATATTGCATACATTATGAGGAATTTTATTGTATGCAATATATTTACTAACTGTATGAACTATTTTCTTTTGAACATTGTTATATGATCATTTTATGATTATATTAAGTTTATACATCGGGTCAACCCGATCCTGTCCTACTCTGACCCGGTCTGACTTGGACCCGTACATCATCGGATCTCTTCGGGTCTATAGACGGACTCGGGTCCATAAAATTGGCCCGATAAAAAATTAGGGTCGGGTTAGGGACAAGCAAAACATGTCCTATGAACATCCCTAGTTCCAGCGAAATGAAAGAGGTCCTCCCGATTCCGGTTGGATCCTTCTTTGATCAGGGTTCCTTAGTGTCAAGATGTTGAGGATGAGAAAGATGTTGAGGAGGGTGATGATGAGGGATAACAGTGTGAAAGGGATTCACTTTTCCGATAGCAGGTGCGATCTTTGATTGAGATGAGATCTACCTGGCTCAGGCGTGTAACAATGGAGTTTTAAGGTTGTTAAGAATTGGAAGAATAGGCAGAGACCTAAAAAATGACAGATTATATATTTTAGGTCATGAAATTGGGGTTGAGGAAGAAGATTGTCACGTCAGCTAATATGGTAATAGCAACATCAAGAAGTTGTTAAGCTAATGTAACGACGAGGACTATTTTGAAAAATAATAATTTTTAGAGGATGAAAAGCTAACAAAAAATTAGGGAGACAAATAAAAAAAGTCTATTTTGGAGGGACTAAAAATATATTTAACCCTAAAATAATTAAAAATTGGGTTAAATATATTTTTGGTCCCTGCAAAATTAGAGAATTTTGCTTTTGGTCCCTCTAAAATTTTTCTTAATTATTTCGTCCTTGCAAAAATTTTTTGTTTGCAAATGGTCCCTCTGTGTAATTAGTGTGCTTAATTAGCTGACGTGTCTCCCTTCCTTCCTAGTCAGCATAATCCTACGTGGAAAATATTTTCATATGTGGAATTAACAACTTATAATTATAAGCGACCACCACAAGAGTCACGTGAGAAGCTTCTGCATTATATCATCTTCTTCTTTCTGAGAACCCAAAGCTTTTGTTGTTGTAAATCCTAATTTCTCCACTTCGCTGAGCTCCAATGAAAGGGAAAGGGATTGATTCCGTTCGCGACAAGCGCAACACTTCCTGCAAGTCTTCTTCTCCATCCTCCATCGCATGAAGGATGTTGTATGATTGCGGTGAGGAGGTCGTGCTGCTGAAGTCGAAATCCACAAAGAATCCGGGGAGAATGTTTTTGGAGATGCCCTAATTGGAATGTAAGTCTCCATTTTCTTCTGATTCTCCAGATTCTACACTTGGGGATTATCTTTATTGTGGTCCCTGGGAATAATGAAATATTTTTTCTAGGTTTGCAGAGACAAATGACGTGCAATTTCTTTAAGTGGGCTGATGGGGTAGTGTGTGACATGCAACAACCCAAGTTTAAGGACTGCCATTTTTATGAAGATGAAATTGAGGAGCTGAAAAGGAAGGTGACAAAGTTGCGAAAGAAATTAGGTGATGAAAGGGTGAAGTTGAAGGCTGCAGTTGCTTGTATCATTTTGTTGTTGGTTATTGCAGCGGGAGTCTCTGTTTATGCAATGGTGAATTTTGAAGGGATGTGTAAGAGGGTGTAGGCTAAAAATGCAATGATAATGTACCTTAATTAGCTTCGGTATTGTAGTGTAGGAATAGGTTTAGTTTGAGTAGTGTCTTATAAACATTTTGATGATGATGTATTAAGGGGAACGTTGTTAATGAAATGTTGTATCTTGGCACTTCTGATAATCCATTGTGTTAAAGGGTCATTCTTAAATGATTCTTAAATGATCATTTACATTAAGTACTCAAATTACTTAAAAAAAACACAGAATTGATCCCATACATTAAGTACTTAAATTGCTTTCAAAACACTACATAGAGTGATCAGTTACATTGTCTCAGAAAGTTAAAAACTCTAAAACTGGAAGTAAAGTAGTTGTGGCACCCATCCACACCTATAAATGGCCTACAACCTCTTACAAAACCACTTTTGCAGCCTTCAAGACTGTCAGCACCCAATTTTGTCCGGCAATTTTATCTTATTTTCATGTTTATATTTTGTCCTTAAGCATTTTGTTCTCACATCAAAAATCCAAAAAAAATTAATTATTTAAAAAACTAAAATGAATTAATTAATTAGTTGATTAATTAATTATTAATAGTTAATTAATTAATTGATTAATTAAACATTTTATAAAAAAAAGAAGAAGAATTCATATTTTTAAGTGGGCCAGTTTAGGCCCATTATTTGTGAATCTTAAATAAAAAAAACCTGTTGGGCTAACATAGCCCATTTGTAAAAATTGATTTAAAAAAAAAAGAGAAAGTGGAGGCTCACTACAACTTGCATCCCCCATCAAGCTCCTTGCAATTTGCAGTATGGGCAGTAGCATGGGCAGTTAGATTTGGGCGTTGGTAGCAGAGATATAGGGGATGAAAATCAATAAAATATGGCAATTTGCATAGAGGCAGTAAAGGCAAATCAATATAAATAGAGGGGTAGGGAACGAAGAAAAGGAGAATGAAGGGGGGATTCTGAACTACAAAAAATTTCATACAACTTATTTTTCAGAATCAATCAAGGGGAAGCTACACAGAAGGTTGAGCAGCAGAAAAAGTAACAGGTTTGGTATCTCTATTTTAATTCTTGATCGGATTATATTGTATTGCCTTGGCTAGAAATCATCCTCTATATTGTTTTGATATATTCAGATTTTTTTATTTAAGGCTATAAAAATTTGGAATAACACAAGAATGGGTCAGGTAGTAAATTAAAGGAAGCATGCTAAAATCAAATACATCCATTGTAAACACTCAACCAGTAATATAGTCCTAATCAATCAGTTTAGAGTCCAAATATACAGTCCCAATACACTAAAGGTGAAAGGAAATACATGGAAGAATAAATAAAAACAAGACAAATCCTCCCCTGTAAAGTTGCAGCCATCTTCCCTCAAACAGCCACTACCACCGCACCAGAGTCACCATCCCAATCCTTCACCTCTACCTGTTGTGATAAAAAAACAGAGAGCAGTGAGGAAATAGAACAGAACCCAAACAAAAGCCAAACCCAGATCAAGGGAGATGGGAATAGGTCCGCCACCGTCAGCCGCGGCTACCGCCGCAGCTGCGAATCCCACCCTGCGCGTCGCCACCGCGGCACCTTCCTTCCGCGCGACCACCATCGCGCGTCTTTGAGCGCCAACCACGCCGCCCAGCTGCGACCTTCTTTCCTTCTGTCAGCTACCACCGTGCAGCCTCTACTGTGACCAAACGGCCGCCTCTGTCCCTTCCGTGTGCTGCCATTGTGTCGCCGCTGCGGCCAAACGCCGCGCGCCTCTCTCTCGCAGGTGGCCAGCCGCCTCCGCTGTGGCTCCATGACCACACCATCACGCGGTTCCCCCTCTCTCACCCTTTGCTATACCCCTTTTCCCCAAATCAGTAAACCCTAGCATAGAAAATAACATTCTAAAAGGTTATAAAATCAAAATGGGGAATCTGCTTCTGGTTTGTGCCCTTTCACTTGTTTTTGGGGCATGTGTTTGAAAAAAAAATTGGGCTAAGCAGGCCACCGAGGCCCAACTCGTTTTTCCCTTTCTCTTTTTTTAATTATCTCTTTTTTATGTTGGGCCAATGATGATGTGCTGAGGCCCAACTCATTTTTCTCCTCTTTTGATCTGATTTGGTAATGTTGTTCAATTCTATTATTTGTTATTATCTTAATATGTATTATTTATTTCGTTTCATTTATTACTAATAATCTCTTTTTTGTAAATTCTTTTAGATCCACCATCTTGTATTTCTTTTAAGTGTTTAGAATTATTTACTTAACATTTGTGGATGTAAATATTTGTTCATTTCTTTCTCCGTAAATAATTGATTATTTGTAATTTTAATTTTGTATTCATGTAAATATTAATTGATTCAGTTTCTCCCCTTTTATCTTTGACGTTGATGGAATAGCATTTCTATCCTTTAACGTATATTTTTAAGAGAAAAGGAAATATTGAGTATAGTCATTTACTAGCTCAATAATTTGCCCGTTTATAAATAAAAAAAAATATTTTTTAAATTGGTTTATCAAATCGATTACGTTGATGGAATAGCATTTCTATCCTTTAACGTATATTTTTAAGAGAAAAGGAAATATTGAGTATAGTCATTTACTAGGTCAATAATGCGCTTAATCTCAAATCTCTTCTAAAAATAATTTTCTCAAAATTACGTTAATTGAATAACATTTCTATCAATAACGTGAAAAAGAAAATATTGAGTATAGTCATTTACTAGCTCAATAATGAGTGAAATTTCAAATTCCTTTTCAAAAAGTAATTCTTTTCGAAAATTACGTTAATTGAATAGCATTTCTATTAATAACGTAAAAGAGGAAAATATTGAGTATAGCCATTTGCTAACTCAATTATGCGAAATTTCAAATCTTTTCTAAAAATGTTTTCTTCTCAAAATAAATGACGTTTATTGAATAGCATTTCTATCAATAATGTCGTCTAAACAATTTCAAGGGTTCGTTGTATAGCAATTTGTTAGCATCAACTCTGCTAAAAAAATAAATTCCTTTTTCTTTGAATTAAAAACACTTCCAAAATCAATTTCCTCATTTTCCTTTATTTTCAAAAATTAAAAATCAATTTCTTTCAAAATCAAAAACCAATCTTTTCAAACACATTTTAGAACTACGTGGCTTTGATTTCTCCATAGCACCTGGAGATACGTAGGAGCGGGATTTCCCGTCGAGCCAAAATAAAATTTTCAACATTTTGTCCCATTGATTTCAAATTAATTTTTTCATCATTCTTTAATTTAAAGAATGTAAATAAATTTTGTTTTATTTTTAGAGGGTAAAATAAACATTTTAAAAGTTAATGAATTTTGCACAGTTAATTAAGGGTAACCGTTTTAACGGATGTTGTAGGGTGCTAATACCTTCCCTACACATAATCGACTCCTGAATTTGGATCTCTTGTTCGCAGACCAAGTTTTCATTTTAAAATTATTTTTGGGTTTTTCAATTTCCCCGAACAAAATAAATTGGTGGCGACTCCCCAAAAATTATCATTTTTCAATATTTTTTCTCACGGGCTCGCCAACCCCGTCGTGGCCCCGGTCGCGACAAAGACAGAAGAAGAAGCTTCCAAATTTTGGTATAAGTGGGGGATGTGGGCAGTTTATTTGCATTTTGCATGTGTACCTACTGCATGCCCGCCTCAACTCTTCACTGTAAGACTATAGCATGTTGTACTGCTTCTCAGCATCTCCATCCACTAACTTCTTTGCAATCTTCTTAGCCCTCCAAGCAACAGCCACAGAAATGCCAGCTGCATAAGTAGTCCTTATATCCCCAATAATATCAGCCAACCTCACATTCTGCCCAGACCTAAATTTATCAGCAATAGCCTTTGCCACCCACTTGGATTTCGCATTTTTATTGTTAAATACCCTCCCACAAGTGTGGTTGTCAACTAGAGTCTTCATCCTATAAGTAGCACTCCCTCCAACCTTACTCACCAATGCCATTCTTGCTTGCATCTAACTCTAACCCTTATCTTGTCATTTTTTTCAAACTTTATCTCTCTTCCATTCAGCACAGAGTGCTCCAAAATGGCATCCTTGAACTCCTTAAGTGAACCAAACTCCATTCCTAGCTTGAATTTAAACTGCCTGCTCATCTCTTCTTTCCTATACCTAACATACCTTGGCCTACTCCCATCTTCACTTCCAGAGCTGTCATAATCAGTCTCCAGCTCTTCACTAATATAATCATACTCCATCTCGTGCCCTTCTCCATGAGGTTGTGTGCCAATCAATAATGGAGTGGAATTGACATCAACCCCTACTCCAACAGGCCCTGCAATGTGAATACCACCATCACTCCTAGGAACTGTCTTCTTTCTTCCTTTACCAATTGGCCTCTTTGCTGGTACACACTTCTTCCTCATCCCCTTTGGTGAACCATAACTAATAGTCTGGACAGATTCCATAGTAGGAAACTCAAGCCCATCATCCATGCTAACCATCCTTTCTTCCTCACTATCAGAGAAATGCACATCACCTACACTGTCACCACTAGCCTCCCCATCACTATTTGCACTGTCCACATCCCTTTCCTCCACTATTTCTTCTTCTATAATCCTTTCTTTCTTACTTCCTACCCCCACTATTTTTTTCTGCCCTCTGTCACTTGAGGATCCAGGAACATTTTCAGAAGGACCAACAACACTTCCTCCCTGCACATCAGCTACCACATATATGTCAACAGCACACTGATTAGTAATAGCATACTTTGCCACTGTGTTAGTATCCTTGTCATCTCTTATCCTCTTCAAACCATCTTCAAAGCAATCCTCTTTCTCTTTCCACCACAAAGTAAGCTTTCCAGACAGCCCCAAGTCCTCTTTCAGTATTCCACTTGCCTCAAAATATGACCATTTGTCCTCATCTAGCTTGTGGATAATGTGTACCTCTCCACCCTTGTAATAATGTCTCGGGTGACTCACAAAGCAACCCTTCACGTGAAAAGCTACAGAGAAAGACATCCCTACAAAATAAAACATCCATTTTTTCAATTAAAAATACCTCCACCATTCATACAAACCATTTAAAAATTGCTTCATGCAATCAATACATCACAAAGCAGTTATTAAAATTTGAGAAGAGGGTCCAAGTGAATAAACAATGACACCTATCTCACAGCATTTAAGATTCCCATGGTCCCCACTACTTTACCCACATGAAAACTGACGAGGGAATCTAACAACAGTAAACCTTTACCTATACGCTCCACAACTAGCTTGAATTCACACACGCTTTCTCCACTTCACCAACACGAACACTTTCTTTGTTTCTGCAATCATGCGTCCTCACTGTGTTGCTGGCTCGTGCACGTCTCTCTTCTTCAACAGTTCGAATGGGGGTTGAAAATGGGGATGAAAGCAAAGGGACTAGGGTTACCACTCACACAAACCGGGAATGTTGTTCCTTTTATGATTTGTAACCGGGAGTAATTTCTAGGGTTTTTGTTTTGTGATTCAATCAGTTAATTAGGATATAGAGTTAATTACATGTTTAATTAATTAATTACATGCTTAATAGCTTAAAACAGTCCGCGTATGTAAAATGACTAGGACAGAGAGTGTGTCACATCAGCTCCAGATTGGTGGGAGGACCATTTGCAAACAAAATTTTTTTGCAGGGACGAAAAAATTAAGAAAAATTTTAGAGGGATCAAAAGTAAAATTCACTAATTTTGCAGGACCAAAAACATATTTAACCCTAAAAAATTTATATTCACATTTGTGAAACAAAGGATTATTATGTGGTGACAATGACAATATATATGTAGACATTTGTGAAACAAAGCGTTATTCGATGGTGACAATGGTAATATTTTTACTCTAAGGCAACCAGCAATTCAACTATTAACCCTATGTCATCAAGGTGCAATTTATAAGAATTTTTCTATTATTGGTAGAAGAACATTGGAAAAATACAGAAAGAAGAAATTGGTTAAAATTAAATTTAGTAAAATAAAAGTAAAATCAGATGATACATTTATAGAGACACCAACAGCCAAAAGCTGCTATTTTATATTTAGGATTAATAACATCAATAAAGAAGTAATTGACAGCACTGCATCCGTTGAAACTCATCTTCTATCTTCTTTTGCATATTTTTTTTCTATTTAATCTCATTTTTTTATTTTCCTGATATGTATTGCGCTTACTAACACACTGGACAGTTAACAGTTTAGTTGGGAAATAGGAACAAATAGATAAAGGAAATAGTGCATTAGAAAACTTAGCTCAGGTCACGAAGGAAGAAATTTATATTGATTAATTGATGCATGAAGAAATTACACGATCAATATACTCAATCAATTGGACAGAACCGCTAAATGCATTTGCACATCAATATAATATTGAGGCAATGCCGCAAAAATACAGAATATTTTGGAAAACAGAAAAAAAAAAAAAAAAAAAACTGGTGGGGAGGGATCACTTGCTTCCAAGAGCATACTATTCAACACTCCGTTATTGCAACAAACAAAGCAGGAAACTTTCCTCCCTCTGTAATAACAAGCAGAACCATCGTGATTACTGAGATTCTACTTTCTTGATACCCTTCACTTGCCACCGGCAAGCTGGTTACGGATGACTTTTGTAGCAGCAACCATGTTTGTGAGGGCTGGATTCACCTCGGTGTACTTGCGAGTCTTGAGTCCACAATCAGGGTTGACCCACAAAATGTTTTTCTCAAGCACTGCAAGCATCTTGTTGATCCTGTCAGCAATTTCTTCAGTTGGTGGTATTCTGGGGGAGTGAATGTCATAAACTCCAGGGCCAATTCCAGCTCCATACTTAACTCCTTCACGGAAGACTGACAGGAGCTTTTCATCAGAACGAGAGTTCTCAATGGTGATCACATCAGCATCCATATCAATGATTGATTGGATGATGTCATTGAAGTTAGAGTAGCACATGTGGGTGTGGATCTATCAATTGTTAACAATACAAGATAAGCAAGTTAATTATATATGGATGTGAATGTAGAAGGAAATAAACATTCTAACCCATTGATTTGTAATCCAGGAGTACCTGAGTAGAATCCTGCACACCAACATTGGTGATCCTGAAGGAATGGACAGCCCAGTTCAAGTAGTCAGCTTGCTCTGACTTCCTCAATGGCAACCCTTCTCTCAAAGCAGCCTCATCAATTTGGATAACAGTAATACCAGCCTTTTCAAGATCTTCTACTTCGTCCTTGATAGCCAAAGCAATCTGATAGGTAGTCTCAGATCTGAAAATAGGTTTAATTAACACCGTGTTAGAAATGACAATATGGTGTGAATGCTGATTAATTTCCCCTTTTCATCTGTCTTTAATTTTATTCTTTTCCCAAAACATTAGAATGCGTCTTGAGACCATACCTAGGTTGGTCATTTCGAACAAAAGACCAGTTGAGAATGGTGACAGGGCCAGTAAGCATTCCCTTCATTGGGCGTTTGGTCATGTTCTGAGCAGTAGATGACCAGAAGACAGTCATTGGCTTTGGCCGGCTTACATCACCATAGATGATTGGTGGCTTCACACAGCGAGATCCATAAGATTGCACCCACCCATTAACAGTAAAGGCGAATCCTGACAACTGCTCACCGAAGTATTCAACCATATCATTCCTCTGCAGTGAAAGACATTAACAATTAGTGGGAAGTGCAATTGGGAATTGGCATGATCACAATGGAGAGCAGAAAATCTGGCAAGAGTATGTTATGTTGTTCTTCAGAATGAAAGAGGTGAAGACAGATATATCAAAATAGTGTAACTGTAATAGAACTCTCTTATTCTCTACTTCAGTATATTAATATCTAGTCCTTATGTGAAGATGAGACTGAGAGCTGACCTCAGGCTCCCCATGTACCAGGACATCAATATCAAGCTGTTCTTGGAGTTCAACAACTTTGCGGATTTCCTCTGTAATTGCCTTAACATACTCTTCCTCGGAGATCCTGGAAAGAACAATATTAGAGTCAATAAAAGAAGGCAAATGACCAAGAAAACAACCCAAGTTATCAACTCTCAGCATATATCTTACTTGTTAGCCTTGTATTCACGACGCACCCTCCTCAATTCAACAGTCTGAGGGAAGGACCCAATAGTGGTGGTTGGGAGGATTGGAAGGTTGAGCTTCTTTTGTTGAGCATCCAGTCTGGCGCTAACATTTGTGGCACGGCGATGGTCAGAACCTTTCAATGCAGCAGCCTGTGAGGAAAAGAAAAGATGTCATAAGTAACAAGAAAATAAATTTCACAACAAATCTTGCTCAACAGAAATGAGCAGTTGAACAGAAACCACAAAAATAAGCACTCACAGCCTTCTGAACAGCCTCATTAGTCACTCTAGGAGAGGACTTCCTTGAAGCCTGAGCTGCAGCATTTGAAGAGAAGAAGGCCTGAAAATGAAACCATAAAAACAGTGATTCAGTGAATAACGTAGTGTAACAAAACAGGAATAAAAATGACTATGCATATATTGCCTGCCACTGTTAACTTGCTAACAAAATTGTTGGCTAGTTTTATGATAACCATATTTTATTGTAAAGTATAATACAACTTTGTTATCAAGGCACGAACATCATCTATTTATTTGAAAACTTATTTTGTCTGATGTGAGATAAACTAAAAGAAATGGAGGTTACCTCATCCTTTTGGCCAGACAATGCCTTGGCCAATGCATTTACTTCAACAATTTTTTGGGCAGCAAAAGCCAGCCATGATTTTATCTCGTTATCCAACTTGGTCTCATTGACAAGATCAACAGCAGTGTGAAGAAGTGAGCAGGAGGTGGACACAACAAGTTTATCTGCAAACAGTTTAGTAAACAGATATATCAAATGACTATATTAACTGCAAGTCACCCAATTTTTTTCATGAAATGCGTGTTTGACAAATACCTTTGCCCACAATGCCCTCAAGACTATTTAATGTACTGAGAGAAGTAGCAAGATCATTAGCCCAAATGTTTCTTCCATCAACCACTCCAGCGAAAAGGTATTTTCCACTGGGAAATCCACCCTTGATCAAATCAAGAGTCTTAGTTCCACGGACTAAATCAAATCCGAATGCTGTGATGCCATCCAGAGCTGTGAGGGTCTTGAATGCCTCAGCAGGAACATCAGCAAAGTAGGTCTCAATAAGAACATTTAAACCAGATAAAGTTGATGCAAGATCCGAGTATGCTGCAGTAAATGCTTGCAACTGGTGAGAGTCAAGGTCCAAGACAAGGGTAGGTTCATCAAATTGAATCCAAGAAGCACCAGCTGCCTTAAGATCAGCTACAACTTCCCTGAGAAAATAGTTATAAGTAAGTTAAAGAAGTAACAAGAATATAATCACAAATCGCGAAGAATTAATAGTTGTACAACTTTTCTTACTTGTAGACAGCAAGGACTTTTGGGAGGAGAGAAAGAAGAGAAAATGATTTATCAGCACCCTTGGCTGGTTTGGAGAGCACCAAGTATGATACAGGGCCAATGAGGACTGGAACTGTATCTACTCCAAGCTGGAAGAGAAATTAAATATTCAATGACAATGTAGATATAGATAAACATATGAAAATATCCTAATGACCCACACATAACACAACAACCACCATTAGCACTTTTACTGATGAATAAGAGATGCAACAAGGAAAACCAAAAAATACACACTTTATTCATAGCAATGCTTCTCACAGTCACAGCTTAACTCAACTAAGCTCGCAGTAGCTAGCCTAAGGTTTCCAAGTAATAAGCAGTAAATGCAAATTGCTATAAATACATACCGCCTTGGCTTCCTTGTACTCATCCACTGCCTTGTGGGAAGCATAAGTGAAATTCACATCAGGTCCCAGCTCAGGGACAATAAAGTGGCTGGATCAAATGCACATACAGCAATTTCAGTAATCAGATCATTACAACCATGACATCATAAAAAACGAAGCAAGTAACACAACCAATGCAACAAAACATGAGCCATGATCACTCACTAGTTGGTGTCAAACCACTTGGTCATTTCCATTGCAGGCACAGAGGCATTACCCCTGGCCATGGAGAAGTAGGTATCAAATCCAATCTCCCCGCCAGTCCACCCATATCTTGGTGGAACAGCACCAAGCATGGCGGTGGCATCAAGCACCTGATCATAGTAGGAGAAAGTGTTGCTGGGGATGTACTTGATCCCAGCATCAGTCATCTGCTTCCAGATGGATGCCCTGAGATCAGCAGCAACCTTCTTCAAATCATCAGCACTGCTCTTCCCATCCCAGAATGACTCGAGAGCGAACTTGAGCTCTCTCTTGGGGCCCATGCGAGGATATCCAACAATATGGGATGCCATTTTTCTGCCACAACAGATCAAATTGCAAATATTAATCTCAGTTCTCAATGCTTCAAAACAATTCTGTTATCATTCCTACACAAAAGATTCCACACATCCCATACACCATGATTCTCAATATATGTTTTTTTCCTTAAAGAAAGAGGTTATCAATCATTTACTACTGCTAATCAATAATTTACTCATTAATCACACAAGAGCCCTATGAACATGAAGACCCGCCTAATTTATCCTGAAATACAAATTTTTCATGAGAACAGATTGAAGGCAATGTTGAACTCTAGACCATTTTGTCATAGGCTCTGATATGATATCATAAACAAACTAATTAAGAAAATTGAAGTTAATAGGTAATGATCACAAACAAGCACATAAAAGGTAAGGGAAAAAAAACAACAAAAATCGAAATTCACCAAGCAACAATGCTCTGGGAAAAAATGTTATGATAAGCTTCTGTTCTATCTCTGTTTCGTGAAAGATTACATTTATATATTGTTGAGAAGCAATTTTATATTCAATCACGGGAAATGAAATAAAATTTTAGAACAGAGAGAGCACATTAGCAGAAGGTGTGTTTTTCTCTTTCAAAAAAAGAAGGTTGCGAAATCCGAGTATAAACGTTCAGATCAATCAATTTTAAAGAGCAAAATTCAGATCTAACGTTACAAGAACAGATCTGAAAAACCAGAATTAAAGCATGCAGAACATGCAAGTAAGCGAGGGAGCGTTCACATTTACCAGTAGATCTTAGTGAGGAATGATAATAATAAAAAGAAGTGTTGTAGTTCGAGAAATTGAGAGCGAATTGAGACAGTGCAAAGGAAGTGAAGAAGGTGGAATGTTTAATAAGAGAAGTGAAAGGGTGAAATGAACGAAGGAGAGTGAGAGAAGGAGGAAAGGGTCTCGTACCCTAATTTCGAGTGGTTAGAGAGAAGAGAAGAGACCAGTTCTTTCTCTGATGCTTCTTTTATGGGATGAAGGTTGAAGCAGAGAGAAGGAAGAGCGCGACCAAGATGGAGTGCTCTTCGGACTATTTATAGCCATTCTCGGGTCCAACTACTCCCAACACCCACACATCTCACTCAGATTCAGACATGAATGAATCATACAAATTAAACAGATGAATTTAATGTAGATTGAGATACAATACAGATGTATATATATTTTTTTAAAAAATATCTTTTAGTAGTATTGATTTATTTTTTGAAAAAGTTAACTTAATTATTTCATAAATATATATTTTTTATTAAGCGTGTTAACTTTAAAAAATATATATATTACAGACTACAGAATATGTTAAAAAAAACATGTCAATAACATTTTTTTTAGTAAAAACACTTTGCTTATAAGATAGATAAGAATATATCATTTTTTTTATATTGTCATACAAATTATTAATTATCGCTTTAATTTTTTTAGAATTATTTAGGATATCTCAATAAATGTTTTAAGTACATTTTTTGTATATTTCATTAATTTTTTTATTTAAAAAGAAGGTGATGAATGCTTTGGAATTTTTAATATATTATGTGTTACTTTTTTATTACTTAACTATTTTCTCCTATTAGAAAATTTATTTATTTAATTCACTTTTTCTTTATAAAGTACTAACACTCTTGTAAAAAGAAAAAGAAAATTCTTGAGAATTACTTTGAGTACCGACATCTTCATAAATTATCAATAATTAACAATTATTAACAATGTTTTATATGAAATTCAGACATCT
Source organism: Sesbania bispinosa (assembly GCA_026901365.1). NCBI lineage: Eukaryota > Viridiplantae > Streptophyta > Magnoliopsida > Fabales > Fabaceae > Sesbania > Sesbania bispinosa. The sequence continues at coordinate 77,524 of QLOH01000476.1, read as the reverse complement.
ATTTTTTAACATCCAGAGTAAAAGATGGAATGCCGTATGAACTCCCTTATTTCCTATATACTCTATTACAGTTAGTAATACAATCATAGTATTTATTTATAACGTAATAACACATAATTAAACAGCCTATTACACTGATAATTTCTTATAAAAAGATTTAATTCTGTTTGATTTACAGTTGAGTAAAATTAATTTTAAAATTTAAAAATAAACGATACATATTTTATGAAACACATTTAAATAAAAGTGATAAAATCAATTATCTGAAATTGATTATGCAGTATGTCTAACTGATAACTAAATGTACACTAACAACCATCGGTCTTACATCAATAAGAAATTTCTTAGTTTAAATTTTTTTAAAATTTCACAAGTCACAACCAGTATTCCCAAATTGCCCTATTTACTTATGAGTTTAATTTAAAAACTATATAAAAATATTAAATTAAATTTTTTATAAAAAAAATACTTTTATTTATATTTTAAAAACGTCATGTAATGTTTTTAATTTTAAAACTTTGAATTTATATCTTTTTAAATTTATTTTATATATTTACTTACTTTAAATTATTTCTTTTATTTTATTTGTATCTATGATAAATATTCTATTATAATTTCAAACATTTATAAAAAATATTTTTAATATTAAAATATTAAAATTTTATCTAAATTTAAATATATTTATGTAATACATGAATACTTGTTAGCTCATAAAAATATTATTAACATAGTATTTTTTTAATATTCTTCTTAATATATTTTTCATTATTCTTCTTAATAATTACTAACATGGTATTTTTTTCAAAGAAGACATTGAAAAAATAAAAAACAATAAAGAATTTGCATTACTCAAATGTCAATACATGTACATGTACTATAGAGTAAAATACCTAGACAGTGCTCTCATGTGTATAATTGGGAAGCGACTATGATGTTGGTGATAGAAGTTGGTGAAGAATTGACGACGTGTCATCATTCTACCTGTTTTGCAGTTTCCTTAGCACGACATCTATCATGCTTTAATATATATAGTCCTAGTTTCCATATTAATTAATTAAGTAATTATTAATTTATTATCAAATACATATGTGTGAAATGCCCACATTACTCTTTCATTGGTGCAAAATTCGCGGCTACCATATATTTACAGGGATAGGTGGTAGGTACTTTCAATTAGAAAGGTACATGATAAATTTGATATTTAGAATGGTACGTATGTTAAGAATTTTCAACGGCACAAATTATTAAAATCATTTTTGAGTTTGTACCTACTAGGATGAGAAAATTTTTCTAGTACTCCAATATTGAGTACTCGATCCTCTCTCAGTTTCTCTTATATAAATTATTTCAAATATTCAAAAAAAATTTAAAAAGAAAAAATTAAGCATAAGCGTGTGGTAATTTTAAAAAGTATATATCAAGTATAGTATGTAAAAATTTTATACTACGATGAATGAAATTCATCAACACTTTTAGCATCACACCACAATTTAGTTTTTTTACTAGTTGAGCGAAGTTTAGTATTAGTAAAAATATTTCCACAATTCAAAACGAAAATATGCATTGTTACATACTTATATTGATGAATTTCAAAAAATCAATACTACATAAATTGTGGCAGCGAGTGTAAGGATCCTCTCTAGCCTCTCCATTCTCTCCAACAATATTTAGCTGCGGAATGACTATTGATTAGCTATGGATTTTATTTTCCTAGTTATTCCGTAGTTATTCTGTAGCTAATTTTTGCTGGAGAGGATCCAAATCCTTATTATGATGATACCACATACAAAGTCTCCCGGGATAGTCTGTTTTTTTACTGGATAATATTGGTACCCAATGCACTTGTTTCCATTCATTTGTTGCCATTTGTTGTGATTTTATTTTAATGTCCTTGTATATTGTTCAACTTATCACTTGTTTCCTCTCGGGTGTGATCGCGAGAGAAGATCGAGCCTCAAGGTTGGCAGAGACAAGGTTGAAACTTACAGTAGTGAAACGAACGACGTCAATTTATCACTTGTTTTATATCTTATATTCATCGTTGCTAAAGAATTAGAAAGAGAAAAAAGAATCTGACATGTGTTCTTGAAATCTAAATATAACTCGAGTCGTGGCGGCGTGTGGCGGAAGGCGATGCGGGTGCAGGGATTGTCGTGACGGCGGCTATGGCTAGTTGCTTGAAGCAGGGACAACGGAGATGTGTTAAAGGTTTAGTGTTGTGTTTTTTCTTCATCATGGTTAACTTGTTCAATGATGCATATATAACAACAATATCTTGTAAGTTGTAAGAGGTTTTGGAAGTGACAGATTTTCTTAAGACAATTATAGATGTTGTGTAGCAGTAATGCTGTCACTAGAAAAAAAAAGTCACTTTTGGTTATAAACAAAAATTGTCACCACAAGTGAATTTTCTGTAGCCGAATGTTGATTGTGCATTGACCGACAAATATTTTGGCCGTCAATTATTTAAGATTAGCTTAGAATCTTGAATTGCAACTATTCATCACAAAGTTGAAATCAATGTCGCATCTTCCTGAAATTATACAAATTAAACATCAGAGAGCACATTTAAAGAAGAAATTAAACCCTAATCAAACAAGTTACTATGAAGTTTCACCTATATAAATGTGCACCGAATAAAAAAAAGGTACCTCTCATCCAAAATTCTTTGTTGAAGTAGCAAAACCCTTAAAAGTCATCACTGATCTCATAAAGCACAGTAAAGGCTATTGAATTGGTGAAAATCATAATGAATCTAATTCAAAATTGAGGGGACAGAGGAATCAGATTATGGAATTAAAAAGTGAATAACCTAAATGGTTGAGCACACGTTGGTTGAACGAACAAGAGAGAGGGGGCTAAAAACAACCACACACAAAAAAAATGCGGAAAACAAAAGAAGAAGAAAAAGAAAATGAAGAGTACCTCCACACAGCGACAAACTCAAGGCATCAACGAACAACAACAGCAAGGACGAGATGCCGAATAAGGACAATGGCAAGGTCAAGGCAACGATGAACGATGTTAGTAGAAACGCTCCATGTGAATGAGGAATTAAGGAGAAAAAAATACATTTAGGGATTATTGTATCTCGTAATAAATGACAATAGATAAAAATTTTAGAGTCTGTGTAGCGTGGACCATGGTTTACGTGGTACATAATGTAAAATATAGTAATTTAAATATCTTACGTACCATAAAATTCAAAGCTCCTTTTATTGATGACTGATATTAAACTGATTTTTAGTTACTTTTATGAAATATTTGTTGAAAAGAAATAAAAACTCAATTTTTTGTAAAGTTTTCTCCCTTTAACTTTAAATTGATAGTTATATCATCAATGAAACTAGCATAAGTTATATTGTAAATCCATATTTTCCTTTAAATTAAACTCAATGATCATATAAGGACCATTTAATAAAAAATAAATTATTCATTCATTCACCTAAATGATAAAAATGTAACCTAGATTAGGTGGACTAAATTTTGTTTAGGGTAGTCCACCCTAGAATCGTCAAAAAATTTATACATAGATACACATTGAATGGTGACAGATAAATTAAAAGTGTCGACAAAGGGTAATCTCTAGTGACAAAAGATAGCTTGTCACCTAAAAGAGGCACATGGTAGTTTTCTTTTAGTGTTGTTATAAATATAAGTTTTGATGATATATTTTATTTCTAAAAGTAATTAATAGGGGATTTTTTTTAAGGAACAGGGGTTTGCTTTTTAAGAAAAGGATAATTTCAAATATTATAATCGACACCAATGGCTCAAATTACTTTACTATAAACCCCCATTTTAACATTACTCAATTCACTCATTGATTCTGTCTCCCTTCCTCTCTTCGTTTCTTGAGTGATTTAGGGTATCCTTTATTCTCTTAATTTTATTATTATAAAGATAAATTTTTATATTATATATTGTTATTTTTTAATACTATATTATATTATTTATAATAAAAGTTTATCATATATCATTTTTATGATTTATCCTAAAATTCCCCTTGTTTCGTAGGACAAGTCCGTTCATTACTCTTTCAACATAGTAAATTTTCACTACTCCTCCATGGTATTACTAATAAATTTTTATTTTTAATCAATATTTTATGAAATTAATTGAAAATAAAAAATAAAATAAATATTAAATATGATGAACAAAAATTAAAATTACTATTTTTTTTTTTACATTTTAGATTATATGGTCCACGCTCGACAAACTTATTTGTCCCACTTCAAGCAAATATATATATTACACTGGAAAAAAAAAAAAAAAAACAAATATGTTGCACATTGGACTGATGCTCAAGAGTCAATTATATAGAGTGATGACATCATAACCATTATCTGTTTGCGATTAACTCTGTCAATCTGTTGATAATTGACACAGTTGCATAGTAGTACTTTGAAAGAGGAAGTATATCCTGCAATAAAATAGATTAAAGAGTACTTAGAGTTGTTTCGCAAGTTTGACTAGTTTATAAAGGCTATTTTGACCAACATAAAAGTGTTTGGTAAGACACTTCAAAGTAGCTTATTTTAGGAGCTTTTAGCTTATAAGCTACAAGCTACCTCACCTAGCTTCTAGCTTGTAGCTTGTAGCTTATTTAATTTTATTCCATCACTATCCCTTATATTTTAATACATTTCATTTATTATCCTTAATTTCTTTTACCTATTTTCAATTTTAGTGATAAAACCTTTCAATTTCTTTTTAACTATTATTACCTATATAATAATTAATTTAAAAAATTTTGAATGATTAAATTGCTATTTTCTTTTCACTATTTTATGAAATTAATTTGTATATTATACTATTTATTTTATTAATTTTAATTTTTAATTAAATATTTTAATCACTAAAAAGTTTAATAAGAATTTAATTACTTTTAAAAAATCTAAAATTATAATTAAATATAATATATTTTTATTTTAAAAAATAGAATTAATAAAACTTATGCAATTATGTCCCTTTATGTCATTTCACATTTACCAACTAGCTTATCAGCTAGTTTTTACCGAACACTTCTAATTCAATAAGCTAGTTTATCAACTCGAAGCTTATAGCTAGGAGCTTATCAGCTAGCAGCTAGCTTATCAGCTACCAGCTAGAAGCTAGCTTATCAGCTACCAGCTAGAAGCTAGTTTATCAGCTACCAGCTAGCTTATCAGATAGTTTGCCAAACACACTCTTACACTAGTCATTAATTATATTTTGATCTAATGGTTCTAGCTTAATAAAAAGTGAAATTTTACAATTAATTATAAGGGGAGAGAAATGAAAAACATGATTTTAGTATAAAATATTTTTAAGTATAATGTTAACATTGCTTATTAATTAATATAAACTAATTTAATCTATATATATATATATAATTTATAGTTCATTTATTTTTTAATTATTTTAGAAAAAATAATTATAGGGCTCTATTGTATCTCAATCATTTTATATCATATAACGTTATATAATATAAAAATGAGAACTCAATACCATTATATGATTGTTTTTAATTTATTCTTTTGCAATCCGGATTCATATTGGATTTAATTGATATACACTATCAGTGTAAACAAGTTTTATATAGACATCAAATGGTGTGCCGCCACATCATTTAGTAAATATGACACCTCATGTGTTATTAAATTCAATAAATAATGTATAATTGGATGTATGTATAAAATTTCTTTGCACTGACAATATATATATATATTAAACTTATACGTATTTACTAAATGTTTATTATCTTAATTTGAAAATACCATTATAAAATTATAATTATATTATATTAATTAAATCTTTATATTAGCATATGAAAAAAAAAGTAACCTGTTTATGCAATACTACTACAATTTTTGAATTTGTATCACACATTCTTTGTTCAGTATAATTAGTTCACTTTCTCTTTGACTCTCTCAAGATCTCCGCCATATAACCCTCAAAATGGATTGTCAAGAAAGACAAAAATGCAACAATATTTTTCCATTGCGGTAGCCACGTTAAACATGTTGATACGTTTAAAAAGTAATTAAAAAAACATATATACACTGATTTTATTTGGACACATGCTATTTTACATTACATTTTGGAAAGAAAAAGTGTGAAGAGGCTGCTAACTACTAAGAATTTGGCGGCTGCTAATATAAAACCAAAGTGGTGACAACTTTGAGAAAGCGTTTGGTATATTTAATTTATAAATTTAATATAAATATATATAATGGTATGGGTATAATTTAATGACACGTGTTTTTTTCAAAATGGTTCAACTTTTAATAATATTTTGTAGTAATGCTCAGGTTTAATTTTTATTCTCTCACCGAATTTTATGATCCTTAATATAATAAAAATATAATATTATACATAAGGTAGTATTACCACTTTAATTAAGTTTTATTTTTTTAACCAGGTATCCTCGAGGAGGCACTCATGTTCGAGTTGGGAATATCCACATCATGATTGGACTAGCTCTCCCGGCAGGGATTATTTTTCATTCACAAAACTCGAACCTGAGACCTTGCTTGAGGGGAATCAAACATGTACCACTTGAACCAACAATCGTTAGTCAATTAAGTTTTATTTTATCAAGAAATAAATTTTAATTTAAATACTTTATCCGTTTCTTTTTAACTGTCGTTTTAAAGTCTTAAATTATTTTTAAATAAGTGTTGTTTTCATATATCAAGGCAATAATAAATGTTATTTTTTCAATTTTACCCATATCATAATCTGATTATTTTTATTTTAAATATTTATTATAAAGTTATATCACAAATGTTTTATAAGTTTAAAGTTTTAATAAATCTATTTTTATGTTTTTAAAAAAATTATGATAAAAGATAAATAATGTGAATATAAACCGGTCTTTATGCATAGTTATTGAGAAAAGAGAAATATTAATTGCATTAGTGAGAGAAAGAGAAAAGACATTTTTAAAAAAATGAAACTTAAAAAACATAATTATCGTATTTTTTAATTCTTGTGTAAAAACCTTAAATAACATAAAAAGTGAGAGAGTAGTTGTTTGAAAGAGAAAAGTAATTAATATCTTAGACGTGAAATGTCCATAAACTTTGGAATTAAATAGTATAGCGGTAAACAATTAATTATAGCGTCTTTCTTTGGTACAACAGTTTAATTTCTTGGATAAGAAATATATAATAAAAAACAATTTCTATATGTATGTCTGAAGCATGAGTGGATGAGAGCCTTCGATCTCAATATACCAGTCCTTCTCAGCTTATAGCATGTTTAGTTTTGTGCAAAATTACGTTTGAAATGGATTCAAATTAACACTAATCTCAATAATGTTTGTTTGAATCCATATTTTAAATGTATTATTTTAGATAAATCAAACACGCATTTAATAAAACTCAAATTAATATCTTTGGATTGGGAGGAATGTATATATGGTTTTTGTTACATAGTTGGAGTTTCTCGGGAGGATTTAATCAAACCTTATACGCCTTCAATATATATGCTGATTTTTATTAGATTACGTTACCCCGTCTACTAGTAGGTCGATAATCTTGATTGGTTAGCCAATAGATAAAATTAGATAAATTTGCCGGTCTGATGCATGATGGTGATTTCAAATGGTTCTTAAACATTAAAGTTATCGAGCGTACGTTTGTTGACCTCATGTATGAAGTGCCCATTCAAGTGATTATATTAATCTAAAAAACTCGATTATCTAGTGAAGATTAAAATTGTGGGATGAGGAGCAAGGGGTGCTTTACGGGTGCTAAAGTGAGTACCCACTACAAGAAATTCAATTTTTAGCGATGGTTTTTTCTATGACGGTTCCGTGACATCGCTACTAACGATGGTTTGCCGTCGCTATAGCATTAAATGCACTGTTCAGTGTAATTAATTCTTAGAGTAGCGACGGCTAGGCCGTCGCTATAAATTATAATTTATTAAATTTTTTTTGAAAAAATAAGAAATAAATGTAGCGACGACTTTAGAAATGGCAGACCGACGTCACTACATTAAAATAATTTTTTTAATTTGCGCGTGTGTTTTTTTAAAATGTAGTGACGACCGACGATCACGTTAAAAACCTGCACGCGTTAAAACCCCTCCCCCTCCCTCTTCCTTCATTTCCAAATCCCTTTTCCTCCAAACTCCTTTTTCCTCTCATACAACCACCCCTATTTTTGTCCCCTCGCCCCGTTTATTTTGAAAACTGACCGATTAAAACGTTCCTCTCCTTCATAGAATCGTTTTGAACCGGTCAGTTTTCAAAATAGTTGTTTGCAGGTGACGTTAGAGCTCGTTCCAGAGTTATTCCTTTTTCGGAGTCGCAACAAGTAAGTGTTTTTAAACCTTTAATCAATTATTTGTAATTAATAGTTTATTTATTTTATTAATTTATTAATGTGATATAGGAATTAGGTTTATTTGTAATTAATAGTTTATGTTTAGTTATTTTTTTGTTTTTATTTTTTGTAAGGCGGTTTATTGTAATTAATGGTTTCTTTGTTATGTTTCTTTCCTTCGTTTTCCTTACTTTCTTGTCCTTGGGTTCTTCTTTTTTTTCTTCCTTTGCTCTCGGCCTTCCGTTTCTTTGTCTTCTCCTTTCTTTCCTTTCTTTTCCTTCTTCGTTTCTTTGTTTTCTTCTTTCTTCGTCCTTCTTTCCTTCTTCGTCCTTCCTCCTTCCCTTTTTTCTTTCTCTCCTTCTTCTTTTTCTCTCCTGTCTCTCGTCCTTCTCCTTCGTTTTTTCCTTTATTCGTCTTGGTCTATTCTTGTATATTAGTAATATGTAATTCTTTTTTAATTTATATATTTTATTTTTTATATGATGTCTATAGTCATTAGTGCCTAGGATGCGTGGTAGAGGTGAAGAGAAGATCCCACCGAGTAGAGGGAGTCCATCCCTCCGGGCGAGCTACGACAACAGGCAGCTCGCGCAATGCGGGAGAGGGCCAACCTTTCTCACTCACATGTTGATAAGATGTCGGAGCATCCATCTACTTCAACGTTGGCGAGCACCATGCAAACTTCTTCTTCCTCTCCTCCACCATCTGCTCCGGCGCAGTTCGATGGTATGAGATTCATCCCGACACCGGGATTAGTTCAGATGCCTGCAGTGCAGGAGGACGTTGTGCCCGGGATAGACGCTAACGACACTCAAGATGACCTGGATAGGGATGCTGACCAGGAGTCTGATGAGGAGCCAACTCAGTTCCAGAGTGCCGGCTCAAGCAGACCTCATGAGGCAGACGCTCGAGGTCGGGTTATTATCCGACCATTTGGCAAGGGGTGAGTTTGTTTTTTTCTTTATTAGAATTGATATTAATATTGAATCTTTAATTGTTTTAACTGTTAATATTGAATATTTTATTTTGTAGGTGGGTGTCTAATGCCCCACCTATCGCAGCCATTGGTCATGCGATCCGTTCGCAGTTCCGGGGTCCTTACTACCTTTGGGAGGTCACCTCGAAGGATGTTAGGGACAGGTGGTGGGAGGAGTTCACAGTAATTAAAAATCCTTTTCTATTTTAATTTTTTCTTAAGATATGACAATTTGGCAGGACTTACCATATTTTTATTTTACAGAGTCGAGTTACTTGGGACCCTTCTGATGAGGCCCAAATCAAGAAGGTGTACGAGCAGAGGGTTGCTCATCGCCTTCGAGATATGATGAACAATGCTCGGAAGGCTGGGAAGAGGCTCACGTGGTGTGGTGAGGAGGTCTAGCAGGGTCTTTCGGGCCTACTGGGACTCTGCGGAATTCAAGGGGAAGTCTGTTCATAACAAGAGCAACCGAGCTTCTCAACGTTGGGGGGGGGAGATCCACACCACGGGCCGCAGGGCCCACCATGAGGTGGCGTAGGATATGGTATGTATAAACTAACGCTCTTCTATATTATGTTTCTATTTATTGTTAAATTAATTAATTTGTGTAATTTTCCTGTGTAGGCTCGACAACTTGTGCGGGAGGTCGAGCTGGACGAGTTCTTTGCCGCCACCTACGCCAAAAAGTGTGGTGGCTGGGTAGATGACCTGGCCCGGTCCACATATGTAAGTGTTTGTTTATAAGTGTTTTTTTTTATATAATTTCATATTTATGCAATTGAATATAACTAATAACTAATTTTACATTTACCTCAACAGACAAAATACAAGGAGCGCCTGAGGGAGGTGGAGTCACAGATGGGGGACACCTCCATGACTGATAGCTCCACCAAGCTGGAGATCTGGAGGGATGTTGCGGGTGGCAAGACCCGAGGCTGTTGTTATGGCACCAGGGACTTGGCCTCTAACATTCGTCCAGGTGTGACTAGCTTGACTCAGGAGTCCCGGCCTCACCCGAGCGAGAGTACTGACGGGTCCGGGTCACGACATTCTACTAAGGAGGCGCTGCGCCAGGAAGTCCGTGAAGCAAAGGAGCAGTCTCGGCAGGCCATAGAGAAGGCTGCAGAGTTAGAGGATGAGTTAACACGACTCCGACGACAGGTGCAGCAGATCCTGGATGCTCAGGCTGCAGGTCAGGCTCCAGCTCAGGCACAACCACCCCCCATTATGATCCCGCCATGGATGACCAATCGATGGATGATGAGGACAAGCAGCCCGCCCCACAGCCCCAGCGTCGCCGCCGCCATTGATTTCTTTATGTTTTATGTTTTATTATATTATTTTTTAACAGAGTTTGTGTATATTATTTATATGTATATGTGCCTTTTTTAGTATTATTTTTATAATTTTAAATTTAATAAATAATAAAAATATAATAATTTAATATTTAAAATAAAATAAATAAAAAATTTAATAAATTATTAAATTAAAATAAATAAATAATAATAAATTCAATTTTTTTAAAAAAGATTTACGTGGCCGTCACTACAGCCGTCTCTAGATAAAAAAAAAATTTACAAAAAAGAATTACTCTTAGCGACGACCGTGTTTTGAGAGACGGCTTCAGCGACGGCTAAGCCGTCTCTAGGTAGCGACGATTGACGTGAGCCGTCGCTACTGTATTTACGACGAGCTACTTAACGACGTCCACGTTGCCGTCTCTAAGCCGTCGCTACGTAGCCTGTAGAGACGACTTTTCTTGTAGTGACCGGTGCTTTAATTTTTTTTAGTTTTATCTTTTTCGGGGCAGCCTCTGCTAATTTTTAATTTTATTTATTTATTTAGCTTTGTTGATGGGGGAAATTTTACTAAGTCTTTTACCATAAAGATTCAGTCAAGTATCTTAGCTTTCTCAAAATATAAGGATTTGATTCCAAAACAAGTGAGATCAAATTCAAATAAAGAGTTGGCCTCAACAAGGATCAATTTTTCGAGTATCAGAATGCAAAAGAAGCAAAGAAATTCGAATTGTTCCTTTATCACAGGATCCAGACTTAGTCAAATATCAAGGTTTTTCATTTGCTAACACATTTAAATAAACTTATTGACATATGATGAAGAGTTTTCAAAATTCATTAAGGAAGAAAGCTCGAAAAGAAAGCTTTTTACAAATATACATTCAGAAAGACTGAGATCATAAATAGACAAAGTAATTAAAAAAAAGATTTTATTTATTGATGCATACAAATTACAAGTGATATTTTTGAATTACAAAGAAAGAATACAAGTGATACTTTCGAATTACAAAAAGGAAAAAAGACTATTTCTAATAAGAAGTCTTCATCTCTTGATCTTCTAGATAAGGGAGTAATCAAATTTCCTTTCCCTTGCCTTGACTGGAGGTTTCCACAGGATTATCAGCGAAAAGAGAAGAATCCCCCACGTATTCGAAAGGAAGAGGAATTCTTCCAAGGCCATCTCCACCTAACAATTTACATGAGGGTAATTATCCCCCGTGTGTTGACTCTCCTCCTTCTTCTTCCCAAAACTTGGGCGTTAAGCAACGATATGGAAGAAGTTGGAAGCGTCACAAAGGACATAGACACTCCCCAGTTGGTGGAGAAATCAAGAGCATTATTAGGAGGGAATGCCTAACAAATGCCCACTTTTGGCTACAACGTTCGATCCAAAAGGCCATAAAAAAAGTTAGAGACATTTCTAATATTGGTCATCACGTCAACCTAAATCGAATAAAACTACTCAAAGTTAGGTCGAATGTAATAGCCAATATCAGAAACCTCTATATTTCGAAATAGAGAAATAAGGAGAAAGACAATTCTCGAATGAAAGATATTTGAGAAAGAAAGAAAATTTACTTCTTCAATAGAGAAGAGAGTAAAACAAAAATATAGAGAACAAGTAACTTTGAATGAGTGAAAAAGACTAAGAGAATGACTATATTTATAGAAGGAAGGTCATGGACAATGAAATAAATGCAGAAGGTAAAAGAGACCAGTAACTGAAAGGGAGTAGTTAAAATTATTGACTAAAAGTCTTAGAATAAAAATGTGAAGAGAAGAACCAGTGATAGATTGACACGTGGTAGAAGTTGAAAATGAACAAAAGTTGTGAAGAGGTTCTTGTCAAGAGTAATTTTCAAAAGATAATTCGAAGCCAAAACTGAAAGAAACTTATAAAGGATGAAGTCATGATAAAAACACACTGATTTTCGAATGGTTTCAAGTAAATAAGGGTTAGAATTCGAATAGAAAGGAAGATTGCAAAAAAGGAGCTTCAGACTTAGACTTTCCTGAAGAAGATTTCGAATCCAAACTTAGCCATATTGTCTGAAGAAGATTTCGAATCCAAAATTAACCATATTGTCTGAAGATTTCGAATCAAGACTTAACCAGATTGGCTGAAGATTTCGAATCAAAGGCTTAACCAGGTTGCTTGAAGATTTCAAGTAAAGACTTAACGAGATTAGTTGAAGATTTCGAATCAAGGTTCAAACAAGAACAGACACGTGGAAGACATCCAACGAAATGAAGACACCTGTTCGGGCAAAGATTAGGCAGTTAGGATTTTGTTATACGTGTCTGTTGTAAATTAGTGTACCGTTAGAGGTAAAAATCTATAAATAGGACAAAATAGCAAGTCATAGGGACGAAAAATCATTTGGACTCAACATACTTAGATTTCACTCGAAAAGCATATTGTCTACACATTCATTCACAGACTACTTGCTAATTAGAGAAGATTCCAAAAGTATGTCAGTCTGAGATTCGTCAATTTTAATATATTCTTTATTTTCAACCTTTTCATTTCTCTTTCTTTACTTTTACTGCAATTTACTTTTCCTACATTTACTTCTTAACGCATCTAAATATTATAGAAACCACCAAGAGGACTTGATTCCGGTCCCAGATTGTTCATATGAATCTTTAACTAAAAATCACCACAAGCAAGCTTTCCGGGGGTTTCAACCCCCGATAATTTTTGTTTGTTTTTTTATTTAGCTATTTCGGGGGTTCCAATCCCGAGTAATCTACCAACGAGGCTTGGTTCAAGTGGTACATGCTTGATTTCCCTTAAGCAAGGTCTCAGGTTCGAGTCTTATGGATGGAAAAAGTCCCCGTTGGGAGAGCTAGCCCCACCATGATGTGGATGTTCCCGACTTGAACAGGATTGCCTCCCGTGGAGGATACCTATGGTTAAACAAAAAAATCCCGAGTAATCTTTTTTTTTATAAAGTGAATTTACCGGCGGTTTAAAGCCACCTGAAAAACAACATTTTTTAAAATAATTTCTATCTTATTATTTATTAATATTATTTTATTGTTTATTAATTAAAATATTTGTAAATAAAAAAAAGGTGATGTGTATTGGCGATACCCATTTAAAAATTGAGAATGGTAAAAAAGTAAGATGCTGGGTTAGAGAAGGGTGATGCTTAATAAGAACTTGTTAATGTATAATGGTGGGACCCATTTAAGATCTATGAATAGTAAAAAATGGAGTGTTGAAATAAATATGGCCTTAGGTGTCTCGAAACTCGATAGAGCCTATGTCTAGTCCCATGTTAGCAATCAAGATTTTCACTGAAAATAGAGCATTATTTGAACCATAGTCACTCCAATTATGCTTTGGGTACAACGCCTTCAGATTAACTGCACCAAGTATTCATTATATTAATTGTATACACATAAAAGTTAAAATTAATTACAGGAAGATAAATGTATGAGTTCCTTACAAACAACAAATTAATGCGGAATATTAGCGTCAGTCAAGCCGACGCTATCTCGACGCTAAAAGCATCACTGTTGAAAAAACCATTTTTTTATTTTTTAATTTAGTGTCGGCCATGGCCGACGCTACTTAGTAAAATTAGGGTCAACCTGGCCGACGCTAAAGAAATCACAGTTGAAAAAAATCCTTTTTTAAGAAAATTAATGTAGTGTTGGCTAATTCCCTACTTTAATTTTAACAGAACAAACACAATATATATAATTCCGCACTATATATTATAAGAAACACAGTTAGCGCAACGACAATGATTCTTCTTTCTATCATGTGGGGTTGTGGGTTCGCTTATCACAATTTATAAGTTTGGGAAGAAATGATTTTTTTTTTTAAATATTATTAGTGTCAGCCAGGTCGACGCTAAAAGCCAACGCTAGCTTAGCGTCGACCTAGCTAAAATGACGGTTTTTGCGTCGACCTTTTACAAAGAATGTTGTTCATACTCATATTTCATATACATATATTCTTCTTTTTTTTTATTTAACCACTAGTATCCTCTAAGGGAGGTAATCCTGTTCGAGCCGGGAACATCCACATCATGGTGGGGCTAGCTCTCTCGGCGCAGATTTTTTCCATCCACAAAACTCGAACCCGAGACCTTGCTTAAGGGGAATCAAGCATATACCACTTGAACCCTGTTGTTTTTTTTTCTTTCGATCATCATATCAAATTATTAATTATTACATTTTTTATGTTCTCTATTTTTTTCTCTTTCTATTTCGGTTCCCTATATATCCTGGAATCTATCTATTTCCTACTGTTAATGTTGTTTACATTTGGTTCAAGCTACTACACGTGTCCTCCTCACAGTGATTTGGATTCCCGCTCTTTTTTCATTCGTTCATTTCATTTTGAAGTGCTTTCTTGCATTGTCTTTGACTTGCATTGAATGGGACAATATTGTAATTGTAATGGATCCACTTTGAAAGCTTTCTTGAAGTATTTATAAGGTAACACGTGTCCTTTTAAATACTTGAGACTCAATTTGTAGTGGCAAAAAAATCTACTCGGCAAGCTTTGAAGGACACGGTTGTGATGAAAATATTTTTTTATTCATCATTACATCATTAGCCTTTATAGAGAAAAGAAAAAGCCTACTCCTAGCTCTGCCTAAAGAAACTGTTCAGCCGCCTGATACTGATTATGCGTGTCTATTCTTCCAAAACTTTTTGGAACAAAAGCTTTCTCCTTTCTCCAAAGCTTTTTACTACACACAAACTATCTTTCCTTCCCGGTTCTTTGTTTCTACTAAGTCTTGATTCTTCCAAACTTTTTGGAACAAAAGCTTTCTCCTTTCCCCAAAACTTTTTACTTCACACAAACAATCTTGCCTTCCCGGTTCTTTGTTTCTACTGAGTCTTGATTAGTTTTCTGAGATTGAACAATACAAACTCAACCTCCGCATTTCAATGAGTTTTCTGAGTTTTGGTGGCAATTAGAAGTTGGAGCTTTGTTTACGGTTTTAAGCTTCAAATTCTTCCGTTTTATTTAATTTGGCATTTCTTTTGTTTATACGTTTGGAATTTGTTTTTTTCTGCCACTCCTAACCTTCAAATTATTTCTTCTTTGTTACCATAGGTGTGATCTTCAGTTGTTGGAAAAGAGGTTTACTGGAACCCTAACTGCAGGTTTGATCTCAGTCTCCCGTGCTTTAGTATATATCTAGGCAAATGCTCACATTTTCTGGGTTTAGGAGATAGGTCAGAGGTTGATAGTCATTACACTCTATCAAAAGATTATGGTCTTCATTGATGATGATAAATAGTTATTATTCTTCCTTCTGATAGTCATTACACATTGTGTTTCTATATATTTTTTTAAATGTAAATAAATATATCCTCTATAGTCATAACAGAAACACAACTTATTAGAATTTTGATATAGGCACAGTTTAGTAAGCCGTTAAATATTAGTCAACCTCTTCCAAAAAATGTCTCTTATTTCCCATAACTATGCTTATTTATAATTTTAACTGCTTTGAAGCACCACGTTAAAAGATTTATCAGAAGATTTATCACAGTATAGTTGTTCCTCTTATTGTGCCTCTGATTGTTTTTCAAATTCATTGCCTTGCAAGCTGATTTTAAATTCATGTCGAACTGTCCTCATGTCTTTTATTTCCCCTAAACCCTGTTTATTAATAATTTTAACTGCTTTGATTGTGCTAAAGTATTTTATTTCCCTTAACCATGCATATTATTATCTGATTGTGCCTCTGGTATTGTCGGTGTTTTGAATTAGTCTATGATAAATTCTTTGTGTCAACAAAATCAAAATGGTCATGTCTAATGAGCATTAGTAAGAACTTTAATTTGGTGCATCTATTTTGCTGTTCTTTCATCTTTATTGACATTATTTGATGCATCTTCTCTTTCTACGGATGTGAAATTGAATTTTAGATAATTGAGGGTCAACATAGTTGTGAAAATCATGTCTAACATCTCTGTACTGACACTCCATATGATTGTAAAAATCTTTGATGAAGACTTTAACCTTATCCAGGTATGTCCCGCAAAGTGAACTTAGTTGAAGAAATAGATCGTATTGAACAATCTTGGAAACTCGCCATTAGAGTGACCAATGTGTGGCCTTCAGAAAATTTCGTGGATATGATTTTCATGGATGAAAAGGTATTACCTTTTTTACGTACATATTTAGGCATCTTGCTGGTATAGAAAGTTGTTTCTTTACTTCTTTTTACCTTTTAAACTTTAGGGAGGCAAAATCCAAGCATCATTCAAAGAAGATGATTTACGGAAATTAAATGTTGTGCTAGAAGAAGGTTGCACTTATAGTATAAAAAATTTGGAAGTCAAAGATAATACTGGTGAGTATAAGTTGTGCAACCACCTCTACAAGGTTGGATTCATGAAAGGTACCCATGTGCAACAACGCGATTTCCCTCAAATTCCTCGAAATGTATATCATTTGACAAGCTTTGAGGATATAATCAAAGGAAATGCTTCCACTCACGTGTTAGTAGGTAAGTAGATATTTCATGTACAACTATGTGAGCTTTAAATTTAGTGGGATTTGTAGTAAATTGTTTAACATGTACATTTTGGTGTGAAACACAATTCTTATTAGATGTAATTGGAGAGTTTATTGACATTCAGCAACATGTCGATCAAAGCATGCCAAAGAAGTTGGTTATTGTCATGCAGGATCAAAGGTTTCATTGATAGCTTTAAGTTATGGTAATTATTGTATAACGTTTGTACCCCACTTAGTAATACTTATACCATAAACATCATATTTATGGTTTAGGGGCCACACTATAAGCTGGACTTTGTGGTATCAATCTTGACAATCGTCATGTTGTCCCGTATAATCCAAAGTTATTGATGAAGTACCAAGCACATCTTAATGTTGAATGGTGTAATCAAAGTACTTCGATCAAGTACTTATTTAAGTACATAAACAAAGGTTATGATCGAGTTACAACTGTTATGGTGCCTACCTCCAGTCAATGTCAACCTCAAAATGAGTCCCTTGATGAGATCAAACAATATCTCGATTGTAGATACATATCACCATGTGAGGCATGTTGGAGAATTTTTTCTTTCCCAATTCATAGGAAATCACCAGCGGTTGAAAGATTGTACTTCCATCTTCCTAATGAGCAATCTGTTTACTTCAATGATGATCAAGATATTGAAGCATTGCTTGAGAAGGAAAGTGTTAAAGAATCAATGTTTACATCTTGGATGGAGGCAAACAAGGTATACACAGAAGGTAAAAATCTAACTTATGCACAATTTGTCTCAAAATTTGTGTACATTTCTAAAGATAGATGTTGGAAACCAAGGAAGAAAGGTTACATTATTGGAAGATTGAACTGGGTTCCTCCAAGTACTGGTGAACTTTTCTATTTGAGAATGATGTTATGTGTTATTAAAGGACCATGCTGCTACGAGGATATTAGAACTATTGGTATAATCATATATCCAAATTATAGAGAAGCATGCTTTGCAATGAGGTTTTTGGAAGATGACAAGGAATTCATTGAAGCTATCAAAGAAGCCAAGGATTGGGGTTCTGGTCATTTTTTACGCAAACTATTTGTTACAATGCTTATCTCAAATAGCATTAACAGACCTGAGCATGTGTGGGAGCAAACATGGCATTGGTTAGCAGATGATATTCTATTTGAACAAAGAAGATTAACTCACAATGAAAGTAAGTTCTCTTCCATTATTTAGTGTATTTTAAAATAATTACCTTAAACCAAGTGTCTCATCTTATTTGTCATGCTATAATTTCCTCTGAAATGATCAATTTGTTTCTAGACTTGCAACTTACTGATCTACAATTGCAAAATTTGACTCTTTTACAAATTGAGGAGCTGTTGCAATTAAATAGAAAAAGTCTCAAGGATTATCCATCAATGCCTTATCCAGAAGGCTTTATGAGCAGTCAAGTTGGGAATAAGCTAATTTATGCAGAACTTGATTATGATAGAAACAAGTTGGCTGATGACTTCCAGCATTACTTCAATTCTCTTACTGGTAACCCACTCATTAGCTTCACCATTTTTTAATTTAACGCTACATTACATGCTATCATTATTGGACAACCTACACATCACTAATCATAATGTTTTTTTATCTCATAGATGAACAAAGAGCAATATTTGAGACAATCATGAAAACTGTCAATCAGCAACGTGGTGGGATGTTCTTCCTATATGGTTATGGAGGAACCGGTAAAACATTTATGTGGAAGACATTAGCATCCGCCATACGGTCTAAAGGTGACATTGTACTGACAGTAGCTTCCGGTGGCATAGCATCTCTACTATTACCTGGAGGAAGAACAACACACTCAAAATTTGCTATTCCAGTTCCTACCATAGAGAACTCAACTTGCAATATTCACCGGGGAAGTGAGCTGGCAGAATTATTAACAGTCACAAAATTACTAATATGGGATGAAGCTCCAATGACACATAAGTATTGTTTTGAAGCACTTGATAAAACTCTGAGAGACATGATGAGGTCATCTAGAAGTGCACATTTACCTTTTGGAGGAAAGGTGTTGGTTTTTGGAGGAGATTTCAGACAAATTCTACCAGTCATACCAAGAGGAAGTCGTTCTGACATTGTCAATGCAACAATAAATGCATCTTGTCTTTGGGATCATTGTCAAATTTTATCTTTGACAAAAAATATGCGTCTTCAGAACAATGTCAACAATCCCAATACAGATGAGCTCACACAATTCTCCAAGTGGATCTTAGATGTCGGAGATGGAAAAATTGGTAAGTCTAATGATGGTTATGCAACAATAGAAGTTCCCCAATCATTTCTCATAACCGATTTTGACAATCCATTAGATGCTATAGTTCAAAGTACATATCCTGGATTAGTGGATCAGTACATGAATGATGACTTCCTATAGTCAAGAGCTATTCTCGCATCAACTATTGAGGTTGTTGACAAGTTAAATGATTATGTTCTTTCATTGATCCCAGGTTGAGTAAGCCAATACATAAAAATTTTTTGGGTGCAAATTATTGACATTGTAGATTGTATTAATGTTTACATCATCCTTTAATTTACCTCAGGTGACGAAAGAGAGTATCTCAGCTCTGATTCAGTAGACAAATCTGAATCACTTGATAATGCATCATTTGATGCATTGACTCCTGAGTTTCTAAATAATCTTCGAACATCCGGTCTTCCTAATCATAGCATTAAATTAAAGGTTGGTACTCCAATTATGCTATTGAGGAATTTGGACCAATCTGAAGGACTTTGTAATGGCATTAGATTGATTGTGATAAGGCTGACAAATCATGTTATTGAAGCAAGGATCATATCAGGAAAGAACATTGGGAGTCTAACATATATTCCTCGGATGTCAATGTCTCCGTCTCAATCACCATGGCCTTTTAGACTTATAAGAAGACAATTCCCCTTGATTGTCTCATATGCTATGAATATCAATAAGTCTCAAGGTCAGTCTCTATCCAATGTTGGACTATATTTGCCTAAGCCAGTTTTTAGCCATGGCCAACTGTAGGTGGCATTTTCAAGAGTTCAAAGCAAAAAAGGGTTGAAGATTTTAATACATGACAAAGAAGGAAGACCATTAAATACCACTACCAATGTTGTATTCAAAGAGGTCTTCCAAAACCTTAAATGAGTAAGTTACTTTGAACTTCTACCTTATCTTACAATATCATTTCATATACCAACTAAGTTACACTAAACTTAATTTCAGAACTGTCCTGATGATTTTGATGACACATGCCAGACAAGGTAGAAGACCATTTAGATTCATGTAAGACTTCTATCCTTTCTTTTAGGTGTGTCATGTCAAACTTCTATTATATTCCTTTTGACTCCAAGATTTTGGTTTTTTTACCACGTTTGTATCATATTAATGTTACCTTCTATTATAATTACAAATTATTTGTTTAATCACATCAAGTTGCTGATTTCCTTCTCCAAACAACGAGAAATAAGATCATGCTTACTTCCTTTTTGTAGGTAATTAATCCCTTTTGAAACAACATTTGGTTGACAGAATATCATTCCAATCATAAAAAACGTATCCTGCAACAATGTATTTTGTTTATTCAAGTTTGAATTTTGTTTGCATTCCTTGACAACTGTTAACATATACACAATATTTTCAACCCCTAATATTGCAGTTCCCTTTTAACATGATGAGATGATTTTTCTATACGTGCATGTTTTGGTAAAAAAACCTAACTAGCATTTACTCATCATGCAACCTTTATCCATGCAATGCGTCCATTTCCTTATGGCAAACAAATAACTTTTTTGGGTTATGTTTTAAGCATGGATATAAAGAAAGACACTTTGAATACATTTATTGAGTGCCTACATGGGAATGTTCACCAAACTATTAAGTATTTTTTTTGGCTCTCGGTTATTTTTAAAATAGGTCCTCTCAATCATTGGAATGATTACAAATTTATAATAAAAAATATTTTTCCATTTAGTGCTCTACCATTTATAAATTGTTGACTACATAAATTGAAATCTATAAAGATATTACTGGTTTACTTTAACCTTAAAGTATTTATTATAACTAATTTTTATCCCGTGCGGAGCACGGACAACATAAGTAGCACAATCAATTTACCCGTGCATTCGCACTGGTCACTTACTAGTTGCATAATAATGGTTGTGAACCGAAGACATTATTATAGTTTTTGGTAACGTTTGGAGTGAAAAGGAGGCAATAGAGTATATTCTGTTGTACAATCCATCAACCGTGCTTGTTTGGTTTGCTTGGTGGTACCAAGAATGAAGTGATAGATCTATGAGTAGGTAAGAACCAAATATACATGGAAATGGAAGTACCCAAAGTTATAAATGAACCATTTAATAAAAATGCGTGGTTGGTAACTGTCAACATGATATAGTAGTTGGCTAGCTCTTGAGAATGGACACCAACCAATGAGTGCTACTGCTACATTAATTTTAGTAGTACAAGCAACTCAAACAAGTCTTCCTCTCTGCAGCTACACTATATTAGTTTTCATTACAAGCCAAATTTTTGAGCTATTTCCTTTCCTGTGAGATCGCAAAATGAGATTTTTCAACGACTTGTTAATATATTTGCAATAAAATACAGTGTTAAAAATCACTGATTTTTTCCCCTTAATACATGATGTTTTACAATAAAATATTTTTTTCTATATTTTTTAAAAACTTAATTCCAAATTAATTATTTTCAAGTTTTTTAATAATAAAATGGTTCTTTTTATCTCAAATTTAAATTGTTTGTATTTTCGAAATAATTACTTTCATTTTTTTTTGCATTAGAATTTTTAGTAAACTATACTTTTCTTTCATGAAAGAAGCTTATATTACATAACATTTCCCTCTAATTTTAAAATTTATTTCATTCACTTTATGAATATTTATATATATTAATCCATTTTAATGTAAATGATTTTTTTATGTGATGAATGACCTTCTAGTAATTTTTTTTCTACTACTTTTAATATTACTATCAATTAATTTTGAACATTTTATTATTGATTTTATAACTTCAAAAAATAAAATGAGTTTTAATTTTCAATTTTATTTTGGTTTTATAATTTTTCCCTAAATCTTTTTTTTTTCATTTCCAATGTTTTATATAGTTGATAGTAAGTGTTAAAAATTATATGCTAACAAATAGGGATGGGAATAGACCGAACCGAGCTAGGCTTTCCAAGGCCTGAGCCTGGCCTGTTACCTGACATAGGCTTTATTTTATGGCCAGAGCCTGGCCTATTTAAAGCCTGACAAGGCTTGAAAGCTTGTTTAAAAGCTTGTTTTATAGTAAGGTACTTGAATATATCAAAAGCATATATATGAATAGACTTATGGGTTCAAGTTTTAACATACTTAAATGTTTATACAAGCTAATAAGTATATAATTATAAGGAAAAAATAATAACAAATCTTTATAATAATAGCAATATAAAAAATATTAGTATTTTATTTATATTTAGTTAAATAGACCGGCCTGATAGGCTCAAAAGGCTGTTTCAATGGCCTGAAGCCTGACCTATTTTGCTATATAGGCTTTTGAAAAAGCATTGGCATGCTTTATTTAATAAATTGGCCTGGCGTGGCCTGGGCCTGATATAGGCCGGGTAGTATGCCCCTAACGAGCGGCCTGGCCTGGCCTCACTCCTACTAACAAAACTAAAAACGTGAATAGAAAAAAAAAGATATTCATAAGAAGCTAATTCACATTAAAATTTTAAAATAGATTAAGGTGTAATACACATTTATCTCTCAAGAAAAATGAAAGTATGTTTTAAATTAAAGAGAAAGTGCCATAATTTAAAAGGAACAATTGGGTCACAATCCTAACCTTTAAAAGGGATGCTCGAAATAAAGGAGTAAGAAAAAATATCAATATTTTTTAAGTTTTTTTTTAAATAATTTAAAAATCTTAGTCACATAATTGCATTAATTCAGGTCAGACACATTAGTCACATCATCATTTTATGTTGGCAATTGGATAATCACTTAACAACATGACCATATTTATCACAATTAAAAAATAGAAGGATAAAATTCGAGCAATTAAAAATTGAGTAACCAAAATCACCCCAACACTAAAATTAGGGGACCAAATATATAATTAAGCTTTTTTTTTCTTTATAACCAAACAAGTGAAAACCATATAACTCCTCATTTTTTCTCCACTCAATGTTTTTTCTTCAAAACAAAAGATAGTTAAAAGCGTTGTTATATATCATTCTTATTTTTTTTTATAAATTTTAATTTAAACTCTTTTCAAATATATATTTTATCATCTTATTTTTTAATACAGATTTTAAAAAATTTACATATTATTAATACTTTCTATATAATTTTAAAATTTTCAATTTGCATTTTCAATAAATTTTACAAATACTCATGAAATTTTACTTATAAATATTTCATGATCTGCATTTGTCATAACTACAGTAACATAGACTACACAGAAAAAACAACACAAAGTCACAAATAGTTCTAAGAGTATCCACGAAAATAGGAGGCCTATATTAAAATATTAATTTCTAGTTCCCCTTCCGATAAAAAGAATGAGAACAGAGCTTTGACTATTTCCAAAAATTAATAAAATATATAAACCCAAAAAATAGGAAATCCTTCCTAAAATTATCCTAATTCTTTAGCTCATGCTCGGGCTCATTGTCATTTGCCAGTGAGGCATACCTTTTTTTTTCCAACAGATCAGACCTTCAAAGGTATAAGGAAACTGGGCTTGCAATGAATTGGAATTTAATCTTGGACCCACCCCAATGGATGGATCCTCAAGACTTTCAAAAAAAAAAAAAAAGAAAGGAAAGGAAAGAAGTTGGGCCATTACTTTTCCCACCCTCCCTTTTAGCTATTCCCATCCCCATACATTTTTTTATAAAAAGATATTTCTCTAATTATCACACGTATTCCCCTTCCCATTCTCCTTCACCCCACCCCCATGTACAGTCACCACCACTGCAACCCTTCCCCTTTCCCTTCTTCTCCCACCCATGTCTACAAAAAAATGGCATTTGCCAATTTTCTTTTGGCTTACGGACAATTGCATCCGGGAGCCTTTTTTTTTTTGCAAAAAATGGCTTCCGGGCATGTGTCTGTAAGCGAATATTTCATTTTGGCTTAAGGACAAATGTGTTCGAAAGCCATTTTTTCAAAAAAATGGTTTCCAAACACATGTGTCTGTAAGCCATTTACATACAAGTATGTTCGGAAGCCAAACTAAAAAATTGGCTTATGGACATGTGTGTCCGGAAATGGCTTTCAAACACCTATGTCGGTAAGCGAAAACTTTTGGGAAAAAATGGCTTCCGTTCTCACGTGTTCGTAAACCAAATGAAAAATTGGTTTACAGGAACATTGTCCAGAAGTCATTTTTTGCGAAAAAATGACTTCCAATGTGGGGGAAGGGGGGTTGCAACGATGGTGGTTGTGGGTGAGGGTGGGGTGGTGATGAAGGGAAGGGGGAGGGGGAAGGAATGGCCAAGAGAAGTTGTTTTATTTCTCTTTGCCTTTTCTTTATTCAATCTTTCAAATGTTTGGATTCCTAGCAAAAATAAAAGAAAAGAAAATAGGAAAATGTTAAATCATATGAAAATGAAGACATACAAACATATGTGTGCCATTGTATAATTTTTATTCACAAATAACCTACTCTTATTTTCCATCAAATAATAATTTTCATTGGTTTGTTTATTTGTCATTTTTTTTGTCCAAATTTTTGTTGAAAATAACTTACTTGAAGAAAATAAAATGAAGAGAAAATAAAGAAAGGAGATAGGTAATTTAAGTATGTGATTATTATAGATAAAAAATGTGTAATGTAGCATTGGATCTTATCCAACCTCACAAATACTTCCAATTGGAATGATCGAACTACTTGGGACATTTCCTTTGCAATTACTATTTGGATTCTGTGACTTGATCGCAATGAAAATATATTCTCTCAGTCAATATCCTCAAAAGTTTCTCTGATTCAAAAAATTAAGTATTTTATAGAGAGTTATTTGCAAGCCATTTCATCACTAGACTGGATTTCTATCAAAAAGTCTTATACTCAAGTTCTTGTAGGATGGTAGTTTCCCCCCAACAATGGACTAAATGCAATGTTGATGCTTCATATAAGGATAATGGTAATTTAGTTGGTTGTGGTGGCTGCTTCAGAGATTCTGCTGACAAGTGGCTATCGGGCTTCATTTGCAGGCTGGGCAGATCTTCAATTAATATGGCAGAGCTTTGGGCAATCTACGTTGCTATTATTCTGGGAAGGAATGCAAATATTCCTAAACTCTCGATTGAGTCAGATTCATGTATAACAGTGACCCTCGTTAACAGAGGTTGCAGTGATCATCACCCCTGTAGACAATTGGTTCAATCTATCAAAAGTCTTGTTTCTGAACATGGCCAAATTGTGATTTCTCATGCCTATAGGGAAACAAATCGTAATGTGGATGCTTTAACTAGATTGGCTTTGTCAAAACCTTTTGAGTTATACAATCTTCAAGAACCACCTACTCATGTTTTTCAACTTATTTGTGATGATGTAATGGGGCCTCCTTCTATCTTAGGACTCCAAGCTAGTTATTTTTTGGGCTTTTGTGCTCCCTTAAAAAAAAAAAAGTGTAATATTATAAAGAACTTTACTCATAAAACAAATAATAATATGTATTTTTTTTATCATACATGTTTTATTAGGTCTATATGTTTTATGCCAACTAAGATTAAGTAACAATCACCCCGCACATTAATTCTTGAGAAATCATATTTGTATATTCATGATTACAACAAACTATATAACAAGAAGAGGAAAAAGATAAATTTGATTGAGATGTGATGAAAAAAATATAGAAAAAAAAATATGTATTGTATGAATTTTTTAATATAATTGTTATATGAATATCACTTCTCTTAATTATTTGCTTGCTTAAAGTTTGAATAACAGTACACCTCCTTAATCACTTAGCCTATTCATCGGGCTATAATAACATTGGCGCATTGATAATAATCAGTGTTAGAAAGAAAGAACATTCTTGATAAATCTACAATTCCATCGACAAATTAAAATTACAGCCAAATCCAAGATTAATCATCTCAATTTCTCCTCATTCTAATGTATCAAAACACCAACAATACTATAGCTAGATCACAGCCAAAGCCAATGAACGATCAAAGCTACCCCTTAGCATTCTTGTTCTACCCACCTTCTTCTTCATCATCATACCTCCAGCTTCCACTTTAGTCCCAAATGGAATTTTAGCAGGTGATATTGGTACTTGACCTAAACTTTCCCTGCTAGCCCCACCATTAACAAGTATCCTTGTGATCCCCACATAATGCAATGACTCTGCTATTTGTAAAGCACTCACACCTTTGTTAGTCCTGGCTTCAACATCTGCACCTTTCTTCACCAAAAACTCTGTCACATCTACATGTCCTGACTCAACTGCACAGTGCAATGCTGTGTACCCATCTTCATCCTTTGCATCCACATCTATCCCTTTCTCCACAAGGAACCTAACTGCATCATTTCTCCCTTTAAAGCATGCTCTGTGCAGTGCTGTCCATCCATGTTGGTCCTTTCCATTGATGGCTGCACCACTCTCAAGAACCTTTTGGATTGTCCTCACTTCTCCTTTTCTCGCAGCTACGCACAAGTTGTCCCCTAAACGAAGCATATCAAAGAGACGTGCATGGCCATTCTCAGCTGCAACATCATATGAAGTCTTCCCTTGTTTGTTCCTCACATATTTGTTGGCACCCTTTTGGAGCAAGAGCTTGACCATGTTCTCATCTCCTATGGCAGCTGCTATGTGCAAAGGGGTGTCACCTTCTCTGATATTTCCTATATCAGTTCTTGCACCATTTGCTAGTAGGAGCCTAGCACAGTCTCTTCTGCATTCTTCAACAGCAAGGTGTAAGGCTGTGTTACCATCTTTTGTGAGTGTGTCCACTTTGGCACCTTTGAGTAAAAGAAGCCTTAAAACCTCCATGTGTCCTTCTCTTGTTGCGTAATGGATTGGTCCATAAATGGATGATTTTGATCGTTCTGTGTTGGCCTTATGAGCTAAAAGAAGCTCAACAATTAAAGCTTCACCAGAGGAAGATGCAACCTCAAGTGGGGTTGAGCCAGAACGACTTGGAGCTTCTACATCAGGCTCAAATTCAAGGAGTAATTGAACAAGATCAGCCCTTCCTCTTGAAATGGCTAAGTGAAGTAAAGTTTGACCTTGTGGGTCTGTAGAGTTCACAGCCTTCCATGATGGGTCACTTTTTTCCAGCACCTCTCTGATGTCATCCATTGAACCATCTTCAA
Source organism: Sesbania bispinosa (assembly GCA_026901365.1). Classification (NCBI taxonomy): domain Eukaryota; kingdom Viridiplantae; phylum Streptophyta; class Magnoliopsida; order Fabales; family Fabaceae; genus Sesbania; species Sesbania bispinosa. The sequence goes on along the minus strand of QLOH01000476.1, from coordinate 50,095 downwards.
CAAGCTGAGCCAGAATCTGTGACCCCACAAAATGATTTTGATGCCACTATCAATGAAGACTTGTTTCTTTTTGGCGGTGAACCAGTCATTGGGGACAGCATCAAACATGGAAGAAGGTTCTTTGATGGCTGCACCAGGAGCCAAGACACTATGGAGAAGGAAAGAATCATCTGAGTGAGGAAAAGTGTGGGGGAGATAAGAGCCTGGTGGAGGAATATAGATGATCTCTATGATGAGTGTGGCCAAAGGGGATATGATCCCTGATTGTGGTTTCACTGTGTAACGGTTCTTGATCAATGGCTGAAGCCTAAATGCCACTGGCATGGTGTACATGACATTTCTTAAGGTGATCTTGCCATGGCACTTTTGCCCTGGTTCAACCCTGATTAGGACTATGTTTGATGGATCTAACCTTATGAGCCTATCCATGTTTCTGATAAAGTTCTAGTCTTTGTTGTTTCACACTTACTAATTTGGTTTATGGCTTATAGATTGTTGATGGGTTTGGAGGGACAAACATAAGCAAAAGCCATGAAGAGAAAGAGAAATTGATGAGAGGAAGTGAAGGTGAACGTTTGGTAGCTTTATTTTTATTTCAAGGAAAGGGGATACTAGTGGCCGGCATTATCTAGAGTGTGCCAAGTGGTGGTGGAAAGAACAATGATGACTTGTTCTATTCGGCCTATGAAATGTGTGTAACTCAAGAATATAGTTTTATAAGTTAAAGGGTCATAAATCAATCTCTCTGTTCCTTCTGCTGGGCATCATTTTCAGTGTTATTAGTTTATGATATCTTGCATAGAAAGGCCAGTTTTGTTGTTCAATAATCATATTCATATGTTTGGTGAGAATATTATATAGCCAAATGGGGCCATAAGAAAGTATAAAATTTTAAGTCTGCTAAGATGTTTGCTCTTTTCCTATGTATTAACGAATGGTGTCATTTGAAAATGAAATCATCATCATGCCTTGGTTTGAACAAGTACAATCTAGAAGGTATGTATTTGATTTGGTAATTTGGGAAAACATTCTAGTGTCACCAATAAGAAACACAAACATTTTATGTAAGACTGAGTGTGCAAGGTACACAAGCTTTGGGTATATTCGTTTACTTGGCCAATTTTAGTGGTGACATAAACTACTATAATTTATAAGATTCTATGTTGTTTTCTGCTTTGTTAGCATAAGTTGTTTTTGTCATTAGTGGATGGCCCAGAAGGCCCAAATCTGAGAATTGAAGTACTATTTTCCTATCTTATTTCTTGTCCCTCTAACAAAAACACAACACCTCATTAAAAAGTAAAAAGTTTTCCTATTTTATATTCTCTCATTATTTTTTTTCCCCTTGAAGTGTTACGATTTTATTGGAAGAAGAGGAATAGGAAAATGAAAAATATGATTTCAATCTGAAATATCTAATCCCTTGTAATTGTTTGCACTGTCATATACCATATCTACTCTGTTTCTTTATAATCTGTTTTGAACAATTCAAATTTGCAGAGACATTTGGAACTGAACAGCCCACTTGCTCCAATTCAAGATGAAGATCAGTTCTTATTTTGAATTAGGAAAATGTTGATCAGTTCTAATGCCTATTGTTTGTTGTTATTCTTTGTCAAAATATGCTGCCTACATCTGTGGCAAACGTGGTAAACTCACATTTCCAACGCTAGAAATAGTTGCGTTGGAAAATCCAAACTTGAGTCAGGTCAGTTTCAACGTTAAACCAAACACACACATAATTGTATGCATATATGTAACATTATTATTAAAAAAATCTCACTCCAAAGGAAGAGGTATGCATGGATGCATGTCTTCAAAAGCTCCCTAAATTTTAATTTGTGGTGCATATATTCAGTCCTAAAAATGTGTTAAGAGATCTCAGATTGGATATTTTGTAGATTAAAAATAGAAAAGATCAATGTTTATGGCAATGGTTATTTAACTAGATATTTATAACATGTTATATAGCTATATGAACAACCACTCCGTATAATCTATTAACTTGGCTACAGAATATTGTTATCCCTTCAAGTTTTTGAAGGGGTTAGGATCCTTAAAGACTCTTCATATATTTAACAAGTTAGATTCATCAGTGTAGTTGAAGAGCAAATTATATAATATTATAATATCTTCTCAATGTCCCTCACTTGTTGTAAAGGCACATTAAGGTCCTCCCTAGTGATACCCATGTTGTTAGTTGTTACCGTTTTCACAAACGTGGGAGTTTACTAACCAACCCCGTTGGAAAAGTTAGCCCCACAAGTTCCCTGCTCGAGTAGAATTGTCTCCGGTGGAGGATATTCCATGGAGGATACCTATGGTTCAAAAAAAAAAACGTGGGAGTTTTAATTAATGTTGGCTTATAAGAAAAGAAATGTCTCTTTTACTGACACATAGTCGCTCTCTGTTGGAAACTGCATAATTCTTTTCATTGCTGTGAGAGTGATACTATGTAACTGCTTTAATTTGGTTGTATTCTACCGTACCTGTTTTGACATATTGAATGTCTTGGTGTTTTGATCTATCGATGGAAACAACAATTTCTCAGGAAAAAGAAAAGGCAGCAGAGCTTTAGGAAGCAAGAATATTATATAACTATTATTCTTGTCGATGAAATTATATGGAACAAAGAATATGAACTTCCCAAGGTCGAAAAGAATGAATCTCCTTCACTGTAGATGTCGATCTCCGGATTTAAAGGTTGAAGACGATGATGCAGGGGTACCTGCAAGGGACTCCGATGCTTAACGTAAGTATCAGTTTGAGCAAGAGAATAAGGATTTTGATAATGAACAGAATGCGTATCTTTTTGGCTCTGAAGACATGTATTTATAGGACATTTTAGGCGGGAAAGTTAGTTACGCTTGTAACTGCCTCCGTAAATTGCGGGTTCACGCGCTACAGATAGAATAAGTACACGCGCCAGGGTATACCTCGAAGACGAGATAGCCTCTATTGTTAATGTCGAAAAACCACCTCGACTTATTTTCTCGATTATGTCGATTTTCGACATTATTCTCAGAACATATATAAAAACATCTCGACAGCAATGTCAGGTGTGCCATATTTATTATTGTCGCGTACGGAGCATGTCGTCGCGCAACGGTAGTTTACGTCGGCACCTATTTGTCGTCAAGTCATGTCGACTTGGAGTATGATTTTACTCCGGAACAGTTGCCCCCAAAGTCGATTGATTCTCAAGGAATTATTCGACTTTTTGTTTCGAGATGATATTTTAAATTTCAACCTTGCCGGTAAATTTCATCAAGCGTCGAGGTTGCGACGTTTGATTTTCCGTTAATTTTTTTGAAATTATTATTTTATGCCATGTGTCATGATCTTAGGTATTTGGGCCCTATGGGCCTTTCTGACTCAGAAGATCTGAACTGTTCACTGGAATATAAAATGCGAACGGTTGGGGAATTCTTCATTTCCCGCAACTGTTCATCTTTTGTGTCAAAAGTCTAGAACTTTCCTTCACCTTTGTGCTCCTAAGCTACTGCTTCTGCACAGATTTTCTTGCCCCTCTACTCTTGCGTTGCTGGTTCGTGCTTCCTTTGTATGAGCTTTGGAGTTGTTGAACTCCTCGAAGACTTCAGGGACTTATGAAAAAGAATTATTCCAGGTAATCCCCTCCTCTTGCTACTTTGAATATGGTGCTTACTAGGGCTAAATCTAGGGCCCTTAGATTAGAAAGAAAACGGGAATGCATTACTGTGTTTATGATTTGGAGGATCCCAGTATCCCCAATCTCATACTTAAAAGGAATAGGATACCAAAAACTTCAAGTTTTTATCATTCCCGTGAGTCAGTTATTGGTACTGCTCACATCTTGAGGAGATATGGTATACCGGGGCATTCCGTGGGATCTTCCGTGATTAACTTAGTTGATCATGGATTGATTCATCATCTCAAGTCGATTTTAACTCAGGACTTTTGGACAGGTCCGAGATGGGAAAGCAAAGATTTACACTTCCCCTGCTACCAACTTCCCAGTGCCACAGGCTTTGTCGAGTATGACATGGGTGGATACGGAGGCGATTGGGACCTCCAGTATTTATACTTCCGAGGTATCGATGGAGCTCGGATTCAGAGACGTGGAATGGGTGGAAGAGGGCAACGAGGATAGCTGGGTTTTGTTGCCCCCGAGTACCGATGATAGAATATGTTCTCAAGGCGACTTGGAAGAAAATCTGTTCGTTCCGATGTACAAGACGTTGTTTGAGGATCTCGGATTCTGGCTACCTTTTCATTGGTTCGAGTTGGAAGTTCTTCATCATCTCGAAGTGGCTCCTTCTCAACTTCATCCGAATGTCCGGGCCTTCGTTCGGTTTTATGCTTCTATGCCACGGTTGAACCTGGAGCTCAACTCGGATATATTTTTTCATTTCTTCCGCCCCCTCGTAGTTAAGGACGGTTCTTCAAGATTCTCATGGCTTTCTCTTCGGCCGGTAATGGGGGAAAGATTTTCAAATCTTTCAAGAATCTTATCGCAACTTTAAGGATAAGTTTGTTTTTTGTAAACCTATTGGAAAGGGTCGACGAAACATCCTCGGCAAGGACGGTCGTGGAATTATCCGACCCTATTGGAATCCAGACCATTTCGCTAAATCGTCCTCCGAGTATACTGTCGCATACAAAGAGTTGTCCACCGAGGAGCAAGGTGTGGTCGACAAAATCAAGAAATTCGTGAGAGATTTTGGAACCTTACCAAGCAGTGAGATAATCAGATGGACAGTGACGTAACTCGAGAGTCATTGGGTAAATGTTCTTTTTTCTTTTCTTTTTTCAGGAATTATGTTTTGTTCCTAATCATTTATTTTGATTTTTGCAGAGACTATGGCGCAGCGCAGAGAGCCAAGCTTGCAGAGAAGCTGTTGAAAAAGAAGGAGCTCGAGGCTCAGAAGAGAGAGCGAAGTCCCGTCGTCTCCAAGAAAAAGGAGGTCAAAGAGAGGTCGAGGTTATCGACCCGACAAAACTAAGAAGGCGAGGTTGGAGAGTTCGAGTAGAGTCATCGCCAGCGAGATTCCTTTTTCCAGCCCTCAGAAGGGAAGAAGGTCGATGATGTTAAGAGGACTTCATCATGGTATTCCGAAGACCCAACCGGGAGGAAGGGTCGAGCTATAGCAGTCTGCCCCCATCCAATATGAGCAAGAGGAGGTTCGACGTTACCTGGCGATTCAGGCACAAACCTTTTTAACAATAAGTCTGAGAACGAAATCGCCGAGTTCATGAACCATGCCTCGAGCTGGGCAATGCGATTTGCCATGATGTCGCAGTACTTTGCCAGTTCGGTTCGTGATTTGAACGCTCTTCTGCCCCTGAAGGAGGAGTTAGAAAAGGTGAGGGGAAAACTCGAGGCTGACGAGCTAAGGATGCAACAGGCGTTAGCGAGGTTAAGCTGATAAGGGCAGAGAAGGAGAAACTTTATGAAGATAACCTTGCTCTTGAGTCTCAGGTGAAAAACTTGAGTGTCGAGAAGGAAACTGCCGAGAGGAAAGCCGAATCGACTTCCTCTGAGCTTGCCGAAGCTAAGGAAGAGAGTAAAAAGGCGCAAGAAGCTGTAAGTCCTTCCAAGCGGAGAATGCCGAGTTGAAAGAGAAGGTGAAGGAATTGGAGGCAAGTTAGCTGAGGAGACTGCCGAGAAGATACAAACTGAAAAGCTATGGATGATGCTTCGGCTTTGTACTTCTATGAGGCCATTAAGCAAATGAAGTTCCTTAACCCCGGGGTGGACCTGAACACTAGGGAATGTCGACTGTTTGTACCGTGAAAGACGGGAAATGGTACAATGTTCTTCCGACTGGAGATGTTGAGGCAAACCCTGGGGATGAGGTACCGAGCACTCCAAAGCTTCGAGCAGATGAGGAAGAGGAGAGGTTGATCCAAAATGAAGATATTCCTGCTGCTGAGTACGACGCATGAATTGTAGGCTTACGTAGTTTTATAACAGTTTTTAATGGAAATCTTCTTGTATTTAAAACGTATGTTAATTTATGAATGAACAGTTGTTCCTTTATTTTTGAAGTGTTAGCGGTGATACTTAATTTGCCAAGTATGTTTTCCTTACTTTATTGTTGCTCGGGGTGTTCCCAACATAAAATGTGGAGTCGAGAGATTTAATCCGACATCTCGAGAAGCTTATTCTCGACACAAGGTGAGCTTTCGAGGTCGAGGGACTTAGCCCGAGATTGCTCGAGAAACGTATTCTCGATGGATTGAAATTTCGAAGTCGAGGGACTAAGCCCGAAATTGCTCGAGAAGCGTATTCTCGACGCGGAGTGAAATTTCAAAGTCGAGGGACTAAGCCCGAAATTGCTCGAGAAGCGTATTCTCGACGCGGAGTGAAATTTCAAAGTCGAGGGACTAAGCCCGAAATTGCTCGAGAAGCGTATTCTCGACGCACTTGCAATTCTTGTAATTTTAAACTCCATGGTCAAAATATTAATGAATCATTCATAGCGATCACCATTAACTAAAATATTTTCGAAGTTTGTCTACATTCCATGTTCGAGGTATTGGAATTCCGGGTAAGGTTTCTAGTTGATATGCCCCCGTGCCCGTTTTGGAGACAACTCTATATGGGCCTTCCCAATTTTCCGCCAACTTTCCCTGGGCTGCATTTTTATTGCCGACATCGGCCCTTCTCAAGACTAAATCCCCGACTTCAAATGCGAGGAACAACAATTTTTGTCGACGTCTTGCTGACCGCGACTTGATGGCTACTTCTCTAATTGACGCCTTTTCTCGAACTTCATCGATCAGATCCAGTTCTTCGCGCATCCTAGCTTCATTGAAATTTTGATTATAGGCGTGGAGTCGGAAGCTCTCCTCGCCAACTTCCACAGGGATCACTGCATCAGCCCCGTAAGCCAACCTGAATGGGGTTTCCCCTGTTGTCGAATGTGGAGTAGTATGGTAAGCCCAGAGGACATTTGGTAGCTGGTCGGCCCAGAGTCCTTTTGCAGATTCGAGTCGTTTTTTCAATCCTTTGAGAATTACTTTATTGGCGATTCTGCTGCCCGTTCGTTTGAGGATGTTCCACCGACGAGAATCTGTGAGTTATGTGAAAGTCCGACATTAGCTTTCGGAATCCTTTGTCGGTAAATTGAGTACCATTATCCGATACGACTGTGTTTGGGATTCCGAATCTACAAATGATGAACCGATACAAATTTAGATAGATTCTTGGCGGTGATCTTTGCTAATGGTTGCGCCTCAATCCATTTAGTGAAATAGTCGACAGCTACGGCGAGATACTTGAGCTGTCCAGGAGCTGTTGGGAAAGGACCTAGTATGTCGATTCCCCACCATGAGAATGGCCAAGGAGCAGAGATAGACCACAACGCTTCAGCAGGTGCTCGATGAACATCGGCGTGCCTTTGACAAGAAGGGCATTTTCTAACATACTGTAAGCAGTCGGCTTCCATAGTCGGCCAGTAGTATCCGGCTCTCAATATTTTTCGTGACAGTGAATGCCCGCCGGGATGATGACCACAATCCCTTCATGAACCTCTGCCATGACATAATCGATTAAGTCTCCTGAGATGCATTTCAAGAGTGGTTGGGCCAAACCCCTCCTATAGAGAACTCCATCAACCATACAGTATCTGGCGGCTTGTCTGAGAGTTCGTTTTGATTTTTCGAGATCATCTGGTAGAGTTCCATGTTGTAAGTATTTCTGGATAGCCGTGTACCAGCATTCTTCTTCTTCAATTGCCATAATAACAGTTGGGGTTGAAACAACTTCTTGGACCACAGACTTGTTGTTTCCAGATGACCTTGTGCTAGCGAGCTTGGAGAGTATGTCGGCTCTTGCATTTCTTTTCCCTGGGTATATGATTAACTTCGACTTCGAGAAAGCTGTCGCATAATTTTTTTGACGACTTCTAAGTATTTTTCGAGCAGAGGGTCTTTAACTTGGTAATTGCCATTGATCTGTGATACTACCAACTGTGAGTCACTATTAACTCGTACTCGTCTTGCCCCCACTTCTGTAGCCATCCTTAATCTGGCTATCATAGCTTCGTATTCGGCTTGATTATTTGATGTCGGGAACGATAGACTTAGAGAATGCTCCAAGATTACTCCTTCAGAATTTTCCAAGAGAATGTCAGCTCCACTTCCTTTTTGATTAGAGGACCCGTCGACGTGGATTTCCCACCAACCATCATCGTAAATGGGTTGCATCGGGGTTAATTCCGCCACAAAATCAGATAAAGCTTGGGCCTTGATTGCTTGCCGAGGTTCATACATTATGCCAATTCGGATAATTCAACCGCCCAAGATACCATCCTTCCTGCTAAATCTGGTCTATGAAGAATTTGTCTAATTGGTTATTCGTCCTTACTACTACTACTCTGATGAGCTTGAAAATAATGACGGAGTCTCCGAGCTGTTACGATCATTGTTAAAAGCAACTTTTTCGACTTTCGGATACCTCAACTCTGGTCCCTATAGAGCTCTGCTGACAAAGAATACCGGTAGCTGTAGTCCTTCAGTTTTCTCGGATTAGCACTCGCCGCAATTGCCCTCGTCTGCAACTGACATATACAAGTATAGATTTCTTCCTACTAATGGTTTTGACAAAACTGGAGGTGATGTTAATATCGACTTATACGCTGGAACGCTTCCTCGCATTCATCATCCCAAGCGAATGACTTTCCTTTCTTTAGAAGTCGGAAGAAAGGGAGTGCTCGAGATGCTGATCTCGATATAAATCTTGTTAAGGCTGCGATCCTCCCGGTCAACTGTTGGACTTCTGTTCACCGAGGTTGGGCTTTTCATTTCAATAACTACCCCGACATTTGTCCGGGTTGGCTTCTACCCCCCGCGCTCAGTCAGCATGAATCCCAGAAATTTCCCGGCCCGGACCCCAAAAGTACACTTTTTGGGATTGAGCCTCATGTTATATCGACGAAGTTGGTCGAAAACTTCTCCGAGGTCACGCACATGATTCTCGTCAGTTAGGCTTTTTGCTATCATGTCGTCGACATAAACTTCAACCGTTCATTCCGATTTGTTCTCGGAACACCATGTTCATCATCCGCTGGTATGGTCGCCCCAACATTCTTAATCCGAAAGGCATTATCTTGTAACAATAATTGGCTCCTTCTGTCATGAACGCCGTTTTTTTCTTGATCGGGTGGGTACATTGGTATTTGATTATATCCGGAATACGCATCCATAAAAGATAAAAGCTGGAATCCATAAGATTTGTCGACCAGCTGGTCGATATTAGGCAAGGGATAAGAATCTTTTGGACATGCTTTATTCAAGCTGGTATAATCTACACACATTCGCCATTTACCATTGGATTTTTTGACTAGAACTACATTAGAGAGCCATGTCGTATACTTGACTTCTTTGATGAAACCAGCATTAAGTAGCTCCGTCACTTGTTGCTTTACAGCCTTGGCCCTTTCTGTCGACATGTTTCTCCTGCGTTGCTCGACCGGCTTGACTTTTGGATCAATGGAGAGTCGATGACATATGACATCGGGGTCTAAGCCCGACATATCAGCGGCAGTCCAAGCAAACAAGTCTGCATTTCGGCGAATGAGCGTGCACAGTTCTTCTTCCACTTCTTCAGATAGCCCACAGCCAACCTGCACAGTCTGTTCCGGTATGGACCCAATCTGTAGCGTTTAAATTCTCCATCAGGAATGGGTCGAGCTTCTTTAAACTCAGCACGGACATCTAGGTCGGTTAGCATTACTCCTGCGGATGATGGATGTTCTTCAATTTTTCGGTTGTTAGAAGTTTTTCGGGCTTCTTAATTTTCAAGGATTCCTTATAGCAGGAACGCGCCTTGACTTGATCTCCCCGGATGCTGATCACCTTCCTGTCGTCACTCCAAAACTTCATCATCAAATGATTGGTCGAAATTATGGCTCCGATAGTGTTGAGAGTTGGTCTCCCAAGAATGGCATTGTAGGTTGACGGGCAGTCGACTACGAGAAAGCGCACCCTGGTAATTTTGGTTAGAGGTGACTGTCCGAGAGTTATAAGGAGTTCGACGTAACCGTTTGGCTGAACCTTATCCCCCGTGAATCCAATCAGATCAACACCCTTATAAGGTACAAGGTCCGTGTTTGGAATGTGAAGAAGGTGAAATGTCTTTAAAAATAACACATCAGCTGAACTCCCTTGATCAATAAATACTCTCCTGACTTCATGGTTTGCCATCATGACCTTGATAAGCATGGGATCATCATGACCTGGAATAACTGGACCATAATCGTCATCTGAGAAGGTTAAGGGGGGTAATTTCCGGCGGGGGGCTCCGCGAACAGGATGTGAAGAAGTGGAAGCTGATAATATTTCTTTCAGATGCCTTTTCTTGGAATTACTAGATTCTCCTCCTCCAGCAAATCCTCCTGCTATCACATAGATTACTGGATGTTTAGATGAGGGCTCCTCTCTGGACGGGGTGTGATGCCGAGATGTACTCCTGTGTTCTTGCTGAGAGCTGCGGGCTAGGGACCTATCACGTGATGGCCTTCTTGAACTTGATCTCGTAGGTCGGGGTGATCTGGTTCGTGACCTGCTTGGTTCGTGTCGATCAGAACCATGTCGCCTTTCATCTGCTCTATCATCACGTCGACTTTGTGAATCGTCACGTCTGGAATGAGATTCGTGATCTTTTTTGAATCTGCTGAGCTTCCCCCCGCTGTATGAGTTCTTCTATGGAGTCCTTCAAATTAAGGCATTGATCTGTATCATGACCATGTGATCTATGGAATCTGCAATATTTCGACTTGTCAGTATTTGGTCCTGCCTTCTGTGCCCGCGGTCTTCTCATCTCGGCTTCATACATCTCGACGTGGAGAATCTCATTCATGATCTTGCTTCTCGACTGGTTCAACGGGGTATAAGAGGTATAACGGCCTAGAGGTTCTTTATCACCCTTATTTTCTTTGTTCTTGTTTTTCTGTCCTTGCTCCTTCTGTGTCTGGTTAGAAGAAACAACATCTTTCAACTTCAAGGCCATTTCTTTGTCTTCCAGACTGATGTATCCTTCAGCTCGACTTAGAAATTCCTCCATGCTATTCGGATTCTTTTTGGACAAGTCGATCCAAAAAGGCGAATATGGAATGAGTCCATCCTTTGCCAGCATAAGCTGTACCCCAGGCTGAAGGCCTTGGACCAGCAAAGCTTCCTTCATAAACCTACTGATATAGTCACGCAGAGATTCAGAAGGTCCTTGTCGAATTTGTTTCAACGATGCTTCCGTCTTTGGTAGAACCTTACTGGTAGTGAAGTTGGTGAGAAATTTGGATCGCAAGTCGGCCCAAGTATTAATAGATCTCGGAGGAAGAGTTTGAAACCACCTCAATGCAGTTTTCTTCAACGATAACGGAAATACTCTACACATGATTGGTCCAGATGCACTCCTAACCGACATTGACGACTCGTAGACATCCAAATGCTCCAATGGATCTCCAGTGCCGTCATACAATTCCGGTACTGGAACTTTCTCGAATCTCTTATCAATAGGAAAGAGCATAATCCTTTCAGAAAAAGGGAGTACGACTTGAATTACTTCTTCATCTCGCATTTCTCTTGATTCATCATTCACTAAGTTGGTTCTGAGTGGCGGAGGAGAATTGAAATGCACTGATTGAACCGATACTCTAGGGGAAGGTTGAGTCGGTGCTGGAGTTGGAACTCTATCACGTCTTGAAACATGTTCAACTCTGTGTGATGCATGACGTTGTGCCATTCTTTGTCTCTCTGGTGTGAGATCATGCGCAACAGGATGGTTGAGGTCTTCTACTGCCCTGTTATGCTCCAGCTGTTTGAGACGTTGAGCATATTGTTGGAGCATTTCCCCTTGGCGACGAATGAGATCTAACAATTCCCCGTGTTGTGGTTGGCTCGGTGGCACTTCTCGATTCATTTGAGGTGGTGAAGGAGGACTCCTCATGTGAGGGGAAATTGTCCTCGAAACTGGAATCGGCACACCAGCTAGCGACGACACCATTCCGGCCATCGATGAAACCATAGCAGGAGCAGTTCCTCTTGCAGCTGTTTGAGATTGTCCGCTTCTAGTAGTCACCATTGTTTCGGGAGCTTAAATTGAGGATTAGATCGGGAGATCAGGTCGATAAAATGAAACTGAGAATCAAAATCGATCCCCACAGATGGCGCCAATGAACTTCCCAAGGTCGAAAAGAATGAATCTCCTTCACTGTAGATGTCGATCTCCGGATCTAAAGGTTGAAGACGATGATGCAGGGGTACCTGCAAGGGACTCCGATGCTTAATGTAAGTATCAGTTTGAGCAAGAGAATAAGGATTTTGATAATGAACAGAATGCGTACCTTTTTGGCTCTGAAGACATGTATTTATAGGACATTTTAGGCGGGAAAGTTAGTTACGCTTGTAACTGCCTCCGTAAATTGCGGGTTCACGCGCTACAGATAGAATAAGTACACGCGCCAGGGTATACCTCGAAGACGAGATAGCCTCTATTGTTAATGTCGAAAAACCACCTCGACTTATTTTCTCGATTATGTCGATTTTCGACATCATTCTCAGAACATATATAAAAACATCTCGACAGCAATGTCAGGTGTGCCATATTTATTATTGTCGCGTACGGAGCATGTCGTCGCGCAGCGATAGTTTACGTCAGCACCTATTTATCGTCAAGTCATGTCGACTTGAAGTATGATTTTACTCCGGAACAGAATATAGTAGGGAAATTAATATGTCTCAAAAACTAGGACAAAAGAATGCTCTGTATTGGCATTGAGCAAGTCAATGATAAAACATCAAAACCATCGTTTGTTTTAATGCCCAACTGAGTTATATATATAACTGAAAAAGTTTATTGTCCCTTCATAAAGTAATCTAACTAGGATATTGAGCCCGTGAGGTCCTATTAAAAGGAAAATAATGGAATATGATTTATAGTTTAAAAGGTCGAGTAAATTTATGTGTTTTATATAAATTCAGGACTAATATGTCCGTAGAATATAAGTTAATAGACTAACAAATAATTATTGTCAATATTCAAATTCAAATACAATAAAGAATTAAACAAAAAAGGTTAATATTTGTAAACTTCTTAGTTTATTTAACGAGGAGTTTTAATCTAACAATCAGATAAATTAAATTATTGTTATCCTAATATGTATTAAGTAACTGACCCCCAATTAGCACTCACAGCTATGACTTATGATGACGTGTAAGGATCCTCTTTAGTTTCTTTATGGTTTTAGTAAAACTTAGCTGCGAAATAGCTAGATATTAGCTATGTATTTGAGTTTTCTAGTAACTTTATAGCTAAATTTTACTAGGGAGGATGACAAAATTAGAGAGGATTCAAATCCGTATGATGTATGTAAAACTAAATATTTGTGTTTATCCTTCATCTAAGAAAATTTATTTGTGAAAGTTAATTAGAATTATTTAAACATTTATGTCTATTTAAATTAACTGATTTATTTAAGGTAATTTACAATCATTTTTTTATTAACTAACTTTTTAAAAAACTCAATTAAGGTAATATATTTTATTATTCTAGTAGTCAATAATGAGATGTGTTAAATAAAACTCAACCCTTGTTATAATAACAAAATGCGTACTTAAAATTTTAATCCATAACACCTAGGGTTTCAACACGTATTAAAAATATCACAACTTGCAATTTAAAAACTTAGACACATGCTTAGCAAAAAAAAAAGAGTAAACCCTCACTTTAGTCCCCGACTTTTTCCTGGTCGGGCAGTTTAGTCCTTAACTTTTATAAATCAACACGTTAGTCCCTGACTTTTATCACCGCCAGTCAGTTTAGTCCAAAACCCCAAACGCCGTTAACAGAGAGGTGACATGTCATGTTAAGTGACATGTAGGACTCCAGCTGGGCTCAAAATGTTGTTGTTTTATTGGTCAAAATAGTGAATGGAAAAATTAAAAATAAAAATAAATTGAATTTGGTTCTAAATTTAAAGGGGAATTTGTTGAACCCTAATTGCATTCCCCTCATTCTCGCTTCTGACGGTTTCTTCTTCTCTCCTTTCTTCTTGTCTTCTTCTCATCGTTCTTCCGTAGCAAGTTACTCTGGAGCATGATAACCAAAGGTTCCAAGAACACGGGTAGAATGAAGTCGTGTGTGCTGCTGCATCAGGGGCTTGATTTGGCAAATCAAAATCAGCAATCTTTGCAACATCATCATCGAAAAGCATTATGTTACTAGACTTAATGTAACGAAGGATAATATGAGTCTCTGCCTTTTCATGAAGATATTCAAGTCCTCTAGCTGCACCAACAACAATTTTAACTCTTTGAGCCCATGAGAGAACTAGACCAGGTTGTGCACCCTTGAAACCTTTGCATCTTATATCCACAATTATAATAAAATTAAACATTGCAATGAAGAGATTATTGAATATATTTATCCTACTTTCTTTTATTTTTTTAAAGGCAGTTTCAATGATATTAGCAATATTCACTTGTAGAGCTTCTCATGCCAATGGCAGCTTTCATTGATTTAGTAAAAATTACAAGATTTAGCTGGTTAACTTTTAGATAAAGAAAATAATCTGCTTGTATGGTATAATTTCAAACCTTTCAAGTTTCCTTCACAAGGATGAGTAGATACTGTTTTCAAATCATAATTCCAAAACCAGCTACAAATTTCTGTACAGAGACCTGTCATTATTAATCTTATATATTTACACTAATGAGTTTGAATAAATTTGTATAACTAATGCATAAAGAAAGGAGAAGAAGAACGATGAGAAGAAGACAAGAAGAAAGGAGAAGAAGCGAGAAAGTTTTGAGCCCAGCTGGAGTTCTACATGTCACTTAACGTGACATGTCACCTCTCTGTTAACGGCGTTTGGGGTTTTGGACTAAACTGACTGACGGTGATAAAAGTCAGGGACTAACGTGTTGATTTATAAAAGTCAGGGACTAAACTGCCCGACCAGGAAAAAGTCAGGGACTAAAGTGAGGGTTTACTCAAAAAAAAAACTTAGACACATTTCTCCAAACATACAATAAATAGGCAATTGACAATAATTGTCGTACTCCTCTCTAATTGCATCTTGTATGTGATATGTGCAGTAATGATCATTTTAGGGTAGATCTTTTTAAATTTGGGTCCATCGAAAACCCTTAAATTTATTATTAGGCTTAATTGCACTTTTGGTCCCCCTACTATCATCAATCCGCGATTTTGGTCCCCCTAATTTTTTTTTCGCAATTTTGATTCTCCTATTATTCCAAATTTACGATTTTGGTCCCTCTAACACATACTTGGGAGGTATAGAGGGACCAAATTTTCGAACTACATCGCAAATTTGGAATAATAGGGGGACCAAAATCGCGAAAAAAAAAATAGAGGGATCAAAAGTGTAATTAAGCCTTATTATTATATAAAGTCTAGTCACTTTAGGCATTTACGACAACTTCTCAAAATATTTTGCACTTCAAAATTTGCTTTAGGTCTCTCTTGATAATTTCTCGAAATCTTCCTTCAATACTTCAATAAGTTAAAATGGTTAATCCCGATATAAATTATTTGAGACCTTTTGACCATTACAATTTTTGCACACTTTTATGAATTTGATATGTTCTCAAACTTCATTCAATACTTAGAAAGTTTAATAGTTTTTCACCAAAAAATTAATTCTTAGGAAGTTTCTAACTTTCTCAAAATGATAACAATATCTTAATCAATTTCAACATGTGTTGCTCCATATGGGCCAGTTTAAATGGACCGAGTCGACCTGAATTGATACCCCTATCATGTTGATTCAATTCATCCTTATGTGACTTAAACATCTTTATATATGATCTTTCAACTTTTATTTGGAATGTTTACCTCAAGCTCCTTCTTCAATAACTTCACAGAGACTTTACTTTGTAAATTTCATGAAAAATTTCGACAACTTCATATAGACTTCTAACACTTTAGAAATTTTAATATTTACACTAAGTAGGATAGAAGTTTTTTAAATTGGCCTAGAATGATCAAAAAGCAATTCGGAAACAAATAATGTTATCATGTATATATTTCGAAAAAGAGAAAACCGAATTAACCTTAAAAAAAAAAATAGACACAATTTATTATAAGCACATAAATCAATAATGAACTCTCTATTTATTATTTTTGAGACTTCATTGTGAAAAATAAGATACTCACTCTTTTTACTCTCAACCAAAAAAATCATATGTCATTCTTAGTATTTTTTCACTATTTTTCTTTGAATGTATCTTTCACACACCTCTCTTGCAAAGATCATTTAACGTTCCCTTAAATCTCTCTCAATCTTTTGAAAAATGGATATTTGAAATCTGAATATTGATTACTCTAATCATTAACTTATTTTTTTCTATTCTAATTTTTTAATAATTTTGATAATCTTAACCCTTGGAATTGGGGATAAGAGCATTGAAAATGGAATTTTTTCATAAAAAAAGAATGTATTCATTACATAAAAAACAATAAATATTTTCCTTTTTAATGAAATCTTTTATTTTTTATACTTATATCCCCTGCTATGCTATCAAAATTATTGTTAAAATTTAAATCTAAATTCTTATGATCATCATTAAATAATTCTCAATTAATAATTATAACAATAAATGATTGAGTTTAATTTACATAATATGATAATTATTAATATCTCAAATTTTAAAATATATAAAAGAATATGATCATTTTAAAATTATATAAAATATTATGGATTGAATAATACGATTAAAATAATTGATCTTTATGAATTAATATTTCAAATTTAAAATAATTATATTTTAATATATATATTTAAATTAAATCACCAATTGAAACAATCTTTTCTTATTATTTATATATTAAATTCAATTACATACATAATTAGAACTATTTAAAGTACAATATTTATATATCAAATTTAAATCATTCATATTTTAAATCTAACACATACAATTATTTTAATATATTTATTTATTATTAAAATGTATATTTAAAAATAATAATCATATAAAAATAGTAATAAAACATTGGTTAACATATAAGATTACCTGAATTATGTTGAATATGAACCTATCTCTAAAAAGGAAAAGATTTGATTGATACTTTTTTTTGGGTGTGTAGGAAGGAGGAATGGGATAGATAAAAAAATTGAAATAAAGAGAGAAAAATCAAAAGATGTGATAAATTGATAATTAATGTAATGAAAAAAAAAAGCTTCAAGGTGTGAAATGGAGTATAAAAAAATTGGGTATAAAAGAGGGAGTTACATTGGGTGGGGGTGGGGCCATGAGGTGGCCCGTGGGTGAGCTCTGGTGGTCGTGGCCCGTGGGGTGAGGGCGGGGTGAAAATAGTAAGAGAAATGTTTAAAAATAAAAGAAAAAACAAATGAGGGTAGAAATAGAAAAAAGGGGTGAGAATAGCAAAGGCTTTATACTGCACAATATGGAACCTTTGGGCCCTAGGCCCACTTCCTTCTTCTCTCAACTTCATGGCGTTGACTGTGGATCACTCAGAAAGCAACACCACAACAGCCTCAAAACCAAAAAAAAAAAAAAAAAAGATCATCAATTATTTAATTTGACTATTAAAAAAAAAACAGCTTAGAATTTCTCCAAAGTTGATCATCTCCTTCAGAAGATCCCTTGCTAGACAAAAAAAATAAAATCCATTGCAGATGAGACACTGAAGTGTTAATTTGTGATTGCAATTGCAATTACATCAGGATACTTAATATTACAGATAATTACGGTTAGATGCAGATAAATGCAACTGCAATTGTGATCATATACAAAGACCTCTAAACCTTAATGTCACCGCTGCAATTACGGTTACAAATAGCAATTTAAAACCTTGCAAGTCACTTTTATTTATTATCAAGGCCAAACAAAATCCACACACACCCTTGACTCTAGTGGATTGTTGTCCATCACCGCCTCTTCAGTAATCTCATTGTTTTTCATGTCTCTCACTGTCACTGGTTTTCTCGCAGCAGCAGCACATGTTGATGAAGGCATCACAGAATAAGAAGATGATGGATATGCTGCTAATAGAGTTGCAGCATCCCACTGATCATGGTTCGAACGAGTTCTGAAAAGAGAAGTATAAGCGAGGCCATGGAAATTCAAGAGAGAAAGGTTTCTAATCCTCTGTAAGTATTGCTTCCTTAATGTTTGATTGTGTGCACAAATGAATTGGTCTGAGAAAGATTGTCAAAATTTATATATTGGGGAGAACAGTTGGATCAAGAGGACACAGTTTTAGTGAGTTGTTTCTGGTAAGTGTGGCCTGTTTTTGTGGCTCAAATTTTAAGAGAAGGACAAAAACAATGAGTAAACTAGCAAATCGGTCCCTGACTCTGCGGGGACCATGTAGTTTCGTCTCTGACTTTGCTAAAATACCACTTTAGTCCCTACTTATAAAACATACATGCACTTCAATCCCTAAAGTGCATATTTTGTAATAAAGTAAAGGACTAAAGTGCATGTTTTTTAGTGAAATAAGGACTCAAGTGCATGTGTTTTTAACAAAGTACAGACTAAAGTGTTATTTTAGCAAAGTCAAGGACGAAACTGCAAGGTCCCCACATAGTCAGGGACCGATTTACTAGTTTACTCCAAAAACAACGGTTCTCTGGGTAGCCGCTGATTTTCCTCTTTTTTACTCTTTAGGTCGGTATAAATAGTGGTATTTATTGTATGTTGTGGGCTCTGTCGGTAGAAGTGGTTGTTTCTGCTTTTGACTTTTATCTTGTTTTCAATCATTTATTGGCTTTAACTTTAAGTAAGGGGAGTGAGCCTAATCTAATCAGGGTGGCAAAGTTCAGAACTACCCCACTTCATTTGTAGCCAACAGAAAGGGAGAAGATAAAGATTTCAAGGTTAGAAAAATTGAGGAGCAGATATTTATGAATTAAAGGTAACTCTTATCCTGGTAGGGTGGAAATCGGAAAAGTAGTCCATCAACGGTCTATGATTCGACTTGACCAAAGTTTATTTTTGAATTAAGTCAATGATTTTTTTAAAAAAATAATATTTTAAAAAATTATTTAAGTTAAAAAGACCAGTGTTATAAAACTCGGACTGGTAATCGTCTTGGTCAAGGATTGGGTTAATGAGTCATTGATCGAACTAATGATTCACTGGTTGAATCAGTGATAATTAAATATTATATAAAAAATTATTTGTTAAATTAAAATAAGGGAAAAATATGTTTTTCGTCTTTATAGTTTCGGTCAACTTTAGTCCCCGTCTCTTTACTTTAAATCACGTGTTTTTTTGTCCCTAAATTTTCTAAACCCCCAAACCGTAGTCCATGTCCGTCAGTGAGATCTGTTAACCCGATGAACTGGCAAACAAAAGTTACATGTCGGCCTCAATAGTGAGTCTCAATTAACTGATTGATCATCTAATTAACTTTTTTTATTAATTTTAAATTATTAAAATAATCATAATTGTTAAATTAGGGTTTTCACCTGAGCAATTTTACCTGATAAAAAACCTAATTTCATAATTATGGTTATTTTAATAATTAAAAAAATAATAAAAAAATAATTAGATGGGTCAGCTATTTGGGGGCCACTATTGAGGCTAACATGTAACTTTTGTTACCCACCTCATCAGGTTAACAGATCTCACTAACGCTCAGGGACCATAGTTTGGGGGTTTAGAAAGTTCAGGGACAAAAATAAATGATTTAAAATACAGGGACGAAGACCAAAGTTGACTGAAGCTATAGGGACGAAAAACATATTTTTCCCTTAAAATAAATATGTATTCACATAACTTACCGTGGTGATGGTAGTGTAGTGTTTAAAATTAGTTTTAAGAGTATTGGGTATGTTTTGATTTTTATAATTAATGTTTAATAAACATATTTTTATCATTTTTAACATATATATAATAATGAGCACATTATGTATCAAAAAACAACATGGCAGAGTGGTAAACGTCCCTTGCAGATTGTCTTACATCATGGGTTTGATTCCCCACTATATCAATTTTAGAATTTTCACTCCACAGACGCACACTGACAATTGACAAACTCGAATTGGGTTCACTTTGAGTTAGACAGGTTTGTACCGGTTCCGACGGGTTGCTAACAGTTTGATCCGGTTTAGATACATAAACAATCCAAACAAGCAATCGGACCGGTCATAGCCCCGATTTTCGGTTCAATCGGTCTGACCGGACGGGCCGGTTTTAATAACACTAAACCGGGCTCTAGCCTACTCTTTTAAACTTAATAGAACATTTTATATATATATATATATATATATATATATATAATATGGAGTTGTCTAAGAAAAACTTGTATACCAATACACAAGTTATTCTTAGCCATGTGATATATTATATTTTAATTGAACGGTATACATTATTTTTAGTGAAACGGTTGCCGGTATTGATGTCAGGTTGTCAAAACTGAAAACATTGGGTTTTGTTGCATGAAAAAATTTCGAGATAACTTTTTCATACAACACATTTTTTCTTTCTATCTCTCCATCACATCCCACTTTTCTCTCTCTTTTCCTTCTTTTTTCTCTTTCTCTCTCTATGTTGTACATGTACAACATGTACAAACAATATTTTCTCAAAAATTTGAGGCAAAAGGCAAAAATCAATTGTAGAATGGGGTATTAATTACTAGGCAAGTGTTTAGTTGTGTTGATAATTGAGGTATTTGTGTGACATTAGTGTAGCGCTGGACTGTGAAGCAAGAGTGGAGGTGGTTGCGCGCAACTCGAAGATGCGCAGTGGTTCACGACTGCTGGCAGAGATCTCGACGTGGCTTAGGATGAAGTTGATGAAGAAGTTGATTATGGAGGTTGTAGAGGTGAGGATCACAAACCTTTGTGGTGAACGGGGGACTATTAGAGGCCTTGGCTATGTCGCTCTGGGGCTTTTTGACCATACTAGTACGGATTCCAAAAAAATTAACCAATAAAATGTGGGAAAAATTAAATTTACCAAGATAGGATAGATTTTGACACGGTGGAACGTAGACGCGCTAACTGGGTTGGTGCATCCTAATGCGCTAACTGAGTTAGCGCATCATGTTAAAGGAAAAATATATAGGATGCGCTAACATGATGCGCTAACATGATGCGCTAACTCAGTTAGTGCATTAGGATGCACCAACCCAGTTAGCGCGTCTGCGTTCCACCGTGTCAAAATCTACCCTATCTTGGTAAATTTAATTTTTCCCACATTTTATTGGTTAATTTTTTGGAATCCGTACTAGTATGGTCAAAAAGCCTCTCTCCGGGCTTGGCTATGGAAGGTAGTGGAACTATGGTGGGAGAAGTTAAGGCTGCGGTAGAGGGACAATGAATAATGGGTACTTGCAGGATGTGAGAGTGGTTGTTGCAATGGTGGTTAATGATGGCTTGACCTGATGGAGAGGTTAAGTGGGGAAGACGAATATATATAGTGACGAAGGAAGAGGATTCTCATAGGAACTTTGGTTGCGGGTTTACGTTTGAGGTGCCGCAAGGGGTTGAAGCCACAAAGTTTGAACGACGAGGGTGATGACAAAGGTGAATGGTGAGGAGAAGTGTGGACAAGGAACAATTTGGTATGGCGTGAGAAGGTCACAATTTTTCAAACTTCGAAAAAAAAAATTCAAAGACTTACCCAAATAATATAATAATTTTATCAATATTATTATTATTATATTATATTTTTATTTTAATATGTTAAAATTATATACTTATTGGATTATCTAAAGGATATCAATCAAACATCCTTAAATCTATTCATCTTTATAAATATTTATATCTATTTTCCTATTTAAAGGTAATTTAATTCACATATTTAAAGATTTTACTATAAAGTATGTCTTTAAACATGTACGTAGGTAAGATTAGGCTTTTAAAATGATGCATATCTTAGATAAATAAATTGAATTTTGTCTAAAGTAAAGAAAGAC
This sequence comes from Sesbania bispinosa, assembly GCA_026901365.1. NCBI lineage: Eukaryota > Viridiplantae > Streptophyta > Magnoliopsida > Fabales > Fabaceae > Sesbania > Sesbania bispinosa. Next base: position 28,194 of record QLOH01000476.1, on the reverse strand, counting down.
GAATTCAACCTATGTATAGGTCTAAAGAAAAATTTGAATGAGGCTTGTTTTAATTAATAAAAAATTTATTATAATTATTATAAGTTTATTTTAAGTTTATTTTTATTATTTTTTGGGAGGATTAGGCCATCCGTAGAAAGCCAAAAAAAAAAAAAAATTGAGTTGGATTCTTTATTTTAAAAGCTTAATAATTACGACACTTTTTAGCTCGGTGTACAAAATAGAGATAATTGATGAATAAATTTATTTATTAGATTTTAACTTATTTTCATAAACTATTTTTAGTAGCTTGCAACTTTATAAAATCAAAATCCAAAATGTACGAAGACAGTTGAACAATAATGGTAAGCAATATATATATAGTGATAAGAAAGATCTCACTAATAATTAAAATATTTTATTATGCTAATATACAGCCAAGGCAAAGCAAAGCAGTGTGGTTTCAATACTAGACACACATAATTCCTCTCTCTCATTATTCTACTCCATCATAATAATAAGAAGGACGTTATTGGCTCCCACTACTGTGGTACCACCATACAACCCCACCCCTGCAGCCACAAAACAGAACAAGAGAGCCAATGTTAGTCTTTACTCTTTATTTTAAAATAAAAATAAAAATAAAAATTTGTGGAACAAAACGTGGGAGCAGATAAGAGATGGTCTCAATAATGCTCAATAGACACATTATTGAAAAAAAAAAAAAATTGACTGATTTCCTTCTTTAATTTTTTTTAGGGATGGTCTCAATAATGTTCAATTGACACTATTATTAAAATCCAAACAAATTAAATAAGAGATGGTCTCAATCCAAACATATTTCTATGCAAAAAATTAGATCCCAAATTAAGCATTACCTTAATTAACATAGAAAGAGAGTAGCAGTAGAAGATCTCATCTAATCACTGTCGCTGCTGCTACTGTCATGGCCATGATCATGGCCATGTTCATGCTTCTTCTTGTCCTTCTTTTTCTTCTTCTCACCCTTGTCATGGTGATCATCACCATGGATCTTGTCCTTGATCTTGTCTACAATACCCTCCTTGTGCTCCCCATGGTGCTCTGGCTTGTGTTCCCCATGGTGCTCTGGCTTGTGTTCACCATGGTGCTCCCCTTTGTGTTCACCATGGTGTTCTCCCTTGTGTTCCTCTTTCTTGTGCCCTCCCATATGAAGGGTCTCCTCAATCTTGTGGATGATCCCTGACATTGTTTCTCTTAATTTCTGATCACTTTTTGACAATTCTTGGTTTTGGTTTTGTGATCTGAATGAAGTGAAGCATGTGGAGCATTTATAGGCCTAGAAATGAGGACAGCGTCAAAAGATTATCACTATCTTAACTGAAATTACGGAAATGACCATGTGCGTGTGATCTCCGTGTATGTGTACACGGAATTATTAATTACTGGATATATTTTTTTAAAGAAACTATAGATTTTTTCTTTTATCTGAATTAAAAACTATAGTTGAATTATATCAAATCAGGTAATAATTTTAATATATGCAAGCCGGTTGATATCATAGTGTAGTTCCTATTTGACTCAAAAAAGTTTAATTAAAAATGTTCTTAGACCAGTTATATAGCAAAGTGAAACAAAGCTTGTTTTGGGCATTTGGTATCTAAATTTTAATGTTCCATTTCTAGTATACCGCATCTTTTTATCATTAACATTTTTAGGGAAATACTAACAATTGTTGTAAAAGTACCAATTAATGTTCCAAATTTAAAAAAAGTTTATTGAATTATACAATATTTAATATTATAAATATAATCCATGTTACAATTTTTAATAAAAATTTATTATATATAATTCTTTAACCAGTAGGATACTCGTTATCACTCATCAGCAACACCCATATATATGCTTTTAGCGTAGGAGAGCATCGGATGCTATTGAGATGATGCAGCGAATTGCAATGACAAGTGATGAACATCTTTTTCAGAGTGATTTATGATGCAAATTAAAACAGGACAAGATATGTCCAAAGGGTTAGGGAGAACTTATCATCTTATGTCTAGGGGTGTAATCGGGTCGGGTTTAGGCTGACATCACATTCGAACCGATAGAATGATGATGGATTGGGTTGGTTCGGGTTTTGTGTTTTTGGGATAAGTAACCCGACCCGAACCAACCTGAATATGTTCGGGTTGGGTTGGGTTATCGGATAATGAACATTTTTTTTTTTAAATGTGGAAGATGAAATGAAATTAAAAATATAAAATGAAAAAAAAGAAAAAGAAAAGAAATAGGCAAACATAAAATGAGTGGAGTAGATGAAATAGGGTTTGGGGAACCATGACTGCTTGTGGTGCCGTTGCGCCTATTTTTGTTCTCTCTGGGAAGGAAAATGAAATAAAATTAAGGCTTCTTTTCTTGGTTTGATTTGGTTCGGGTCTATCGGGTTCAAGATAAGCAAACCCGAGACCCGAACCTAACCAGTTCGGGTTTGAAAGAAAATGTTCGAACCGAACCGATACCCGAACCGAACCGCTAAATATCCTTCGGGTTGGGTTGGGTTGGGCCAATCGGGTTCACGGGTTGGGTGAGACCCGCTTACACCCCTACTTATGTCATAGGTCCACCATGTCATCGTAATTGACATGATATGATATAAAGAAAACAGCAATTATATACCGTTCTTAAAAAACACATGACACATCTGATTGAATAATGAATACCCATAACTTGAAGGGATTTTATTTTTCATTTATGACATTTTTGTAATTTTTCTGAACAAATTCTGGATGTATTATGAATTTGGATACCCCTATACCCATTTTAATATATTTCTTTGCTGATAAAACAAAAAAGAAAACAAGAATTATATGGCATAAATTGGGCAAGAATTGTCTATGCAATTTATATACTTCACCAAATTGGAAAAAGATTGGGTTTTCCTGGAGATAAGGAGCCTTTTTTTAAAAACAACAATTATATGTGTGTGTAATTAATTAATAAGGAATTTTAAATTTTTTTTGTTTCTCTGTCGTTGACGCGTGGACGGATATATACTTGCCGACACCATTTTTTTACTTAAAAACGAAGTGTACATAAATCATTTGAAATAAATATATAGCTAAATTGATAATACTGATTTCTTTATTCTCTGGCAAAGCTAACTCAAATAAGTGCATGAACACTAACTGTAAAGCTAGTAACATGCCTCGCCTGGCAAGTGATTTAATTTGATAGAGAATCAAATTTAAAGCTTTTAACATGAAGCCAATTTCGATATCGCGTCATTCCCTTTTTTTTTCCTTCTAATGACAACCTTGAATTTTAATTTAGGCTGTGTTCTGAAATTTTTGTTTATATTGTGCTTACCAATAACCAAATCTTTACACATGGAATACATACATGTGTTTATATGAATATATACCGGCTGGTATCCAATTAGTATTTTTTTAATATATTAACCCATTTTTTATTATTTAATCATGCATTATTATTACTATTATTATAGTCAAATAAACGCATTATTAAATAATCTTATAAAAAAATAATTCTAATAATAAATACAAATAAATTTATTATATTCTCAAGCCGAGTGAGTCAACTTAAAACCAATCACATGCGTTGATTCTTTTTTTTTTTTTTCATTTTGTTTGTCACTGGTAACATTCTTTTTTTAATTAATATTAAATTAATGTTATTTATTTATTTGTCCTAGAAATTAAACTTTTTTCACATTTTCTTTTTCATTTTATACATGTAGGACTAAAGATATATATATTGATGAGGTTGTCACTTCTTATAAATATTTTTCCACAAGATTTTACTCATCAAAAGTCAATGAGTCATTATAAAAGATAAAATATAAAATAAATGATTATAATTGTCGATTTGAAAATTTATGGTTGAAATTTAAACAATAATAGTTTATCTCTCTCTCTCACACACATATATACTCAATTTTTATTTTCGAATAAATAGTTATAATAATTTAATATATATCTATATATAATGTCAGTGTAAAGAAAATTTACACAGACATCCAATGATGTGGCAACAATGATATGTTGTCACATCATTTATTGAAATTAATAACACATGAGGTATCATATTCATTAAATAATATGACAACACATCATTCGATGCATGTGTAAAACTTTTTTACACTGACGGTGAATATAAATTAAATCCTAGTTATAATTTATTATTTTACCTTTTAAATTAATAACTCTCAAATCCTTTTATAAAGTTTAATACAGAAATACAAAAAAAATTAATTATTAAGTTCAAGTTTCCTTATGACTTGATATATTTTAGCTAGAGCCGACAAGATGGGCTAGTTTGATCGAGCCAACTCGCAAAAACTCGCAAAAACGTAAAACTCGAGCACTTATTTTAAAAATCTGAATAACTTCTCGGACTTTTTAGCCCAGCCCAATAAAGTCTGCTACCCGAAAGAAATCGGGCTACCCGCAAAAGACCCGTAAAAATGTAGGGTTCGTGTATCTATTTTAGAGGCCCGAATAAGTCTTGATTTTTTAGCTTAACCCGGTAAAGTATGCTACTCACATCGCGCGCGTCGAACCGGATAGACCAAATTGCTAGCTCTAATTTTAATTTTAGCTATAGAAAGAATGTCACGGAGTGTGAACATACTTTATAGATAGATATATAAGCTAAAAGTTATTTTTGCCAAAAAGGTAAATTAGCTTGTTTGGTTACTAGCTAGGTATAATGCAAATTAATTTCATAAAATTGATTTTAAATCATTTTTATGAAATGTGTTTTATAAAACATATATTATTCATTTTTAACTATTGATTCTAAATAATTTTACTAAAAAATAAACGGAGACATATTCCTTCTGAAATTGGCGTCATGGTTCAAATCATTATAACCACAAGATGTAAATGTCGCGAAAATACAGGTGTTAAGTCACCAAAAAAAAAACAAAACACATCCTACCTATCACAAAGTAAAATAATTATTTTTTTCTCTTCATAACTAAATTATAATATTGTTTCTTGGTTAAGCTTTAGGTGTCAATCACTCAAGTAAGGTTTTACTCGGTTATTTTCTAGAGTTATGCTGATATTACAAATTAAAGGAAAACATGTCCCAATCATATCAAGAATATATTCTTTGTAACAGGATTCAAGAACATGGAGAAGCTTTACTTAGCCGAGTTTCAAAATCTTCAATAATTGGATTCCTTTGCAGATTTACGTACATGCTCTCGATGCTTTCCCCATGAGAGCTATTTTCTGAGTGCCTATTCATTCAAGAATATTATCAAGAATATCAAGGCACTCTGCCAAAGTAGCTAATACTTCAACAAGATTCCCGTGAAACTGAATGCCCTTTCACATGTACATTAATGGCCCATTTGGTGCACAGGATAAGAAATAGAATATGATAACTTTATCCTATCCTATCACTTATCATGTGTTTGTTGCACCAATATGATATGATAACTTTATCCCGTTGCTTATCCTATCATATCCTTCTAGTGTAATTCTTATCCTGATGGAGAAGATGGGTTAGAGAGTGATATGATAGGATATGATAAGATAAAAAAAAATTCTTCCTCATTTATCCTCTCTTCTCTCTCCTATCTCTCCTCTCCCCCCTCTTTCTCTCTCCTCCCTTTTTCTCCTCTCTCTCCCCCTATCTCTCCTATCTCTTCCTCTCTCTCCCCTCTCTCCGCCTCTTTCTCTCTCTCTCCTCTCTCTTTTCTCTCTCCCCCTCTTCTCTCCTCTCTCGCCCTCTTTTCTCTCTCCTCTCCCTCTCTCCTATCTCTTTCCTCTTTCTTCCCTCTCTCCTCTCTCTCTCCTCCCTCACTATCCTTTCTCCCCCCTCTCCTCTCTCTCTCCTCCCTCCCTCTCCCCCTCTCTCTCATCCTTCTCTATCCGCTCTTTCTTCCCTCTCTCTTGCTCCCTCTCTCTCCTCTCCTTCCTCTATCCCCCCTCTTTCTCTCTCCTCCCCCTCTCTCTTGCTCCTCTCTCTCTCCTCTCCCCCCTCTTTTTTCTCCTCCCTCCCTCTCTCTCCTTTCTCTCTCTCTCTCTCCCCTCTCTCCTCCTCTCTCTCTATAATAACGATTTTTTGTGGTAATTTTGCTATTAATTTTAATATTTTTAACAATTTATTTTTTGTAAAATAATTTTAAATATTTTTTAATAAAAAATAAATTTTTATTTATGTGTGTTTGCTGAAAAGCAAAAAAATAATTTAAATTTGTAATAGGGGTAATTTTATCATTTTAATATTCTTTATATCCTTTCCTACCATAATCTGTTCATCTCAAACGTAGGATATGATAAAATAATCATACATGTCTTCTTATCCTGGTGTACATCAAACAAAGGATAAGATAAGAGCTTATCCTGCTCTTATCCTATCATGTCACTATCCAACTCTCTTATCCTATCATATCATATCCTATCATGTGCACCAAACGGGCCCATAAGGACTAAAATATTATTTACTTTTTAATTTTTTACAAAATCAACAATAAATTTTTTTTTAGTTTTCTTCCTCAATTTTTCTTATATCCAAGTTTTTTTGTTGACTTAATTGCATTTTTAATCTTTTGTTATTTATGTGATTTTGGTTCTCAAATTTTTCTTAATGTCACAAATAGGTTGGCTTTGGGGTCTCATTAGAGATTGACATAGTAATTGGCTATTGGCTTTCATGGACACATTATCCATTGTGATAACATTTTAATAGAGCTCTTGGCTCTAATAGATGGACTTCAATTGGCCTAGAATGAAGGTTACAAATCAATCATTTGTTGGTTAGATTGATGGTTTAGAAGTTGTTAATTTAATTTCTATTTCTCAAGTTAATCTTCATCAATATCAAGACAAATCAAGATTCGCTCTCTAGGAATTGGAGTATCTCTATTCATCTCACTCTTAGCCTCCATTTGTTACAGTAGAAAATAAATGATAAATTGACAAGAGAGAGAGAAGTATCAAAGAAATGAACATTAAATCTACTCTATTTCTCACTAGTTTTTCTCTTTTCCATTTCTCTCCTTTCTATTTTTGTCTTTCCAGTTTCTCTCTTCTAAACAAACACAGTGTTAGAGAAGGGAATTTTTGTGCTGATGTTTTAGCCAAACAAGGGATAGCTTCTTTAGATAAGCTTTGTATTATAAGACAATCTCCTCATGCTCTTAGCAGCTGGCTTATAGCTGATAGAGAGAAATGTTTCTTTTATTAGGTTGTATTCCTTCTTTAATTTCATCATGTTTATTAGTTTTCAAGCCATTTTTTAACAAAATTGATTGACATAGAATGCATATAGTTAATAAAATCTACTAAAATCACATCATGTAATTATTATTTCAAAAGATTTATTGGTTATCAATTTATTTTATTAGTGTGCATTCCAAGTATAATAGTATTATTAATGTATTTAAATGGTTTAAATTAATTGCAGAATATAATTTTATTATATTTTCGCACATGCATTACTCAACAAATTTTGTTAAAATGATTGAACACAAAAACTTTTGATTACAAAAATATTATATAGTGGATCATTTGGTTTCGAAAATTTTTTATTTCCTATTTTTTAGTTTAAATTATAAAAATACTTTCAATTTTGATTATTAAAAATATTTTCATTTTCATTTTATTTATTTTGTTCAAAGTTTTATATGGTAAACGATGAAAGTAATTTTGTATTGATTTTCTTAATTCATATATAAAAATTTTGAAAACATGAAATGAAAAAAAAACTTAATTTTTATATTTAAAGCTAAAAGCCATATATAGGAATCGAAATCATTTAATTAAAAGTGTGGAGACCAAACTCACGCAGGTGGAAGTTAGTGTTGACAAGGGGAGTCACTTGTTTCCAAAATTTTTTATATATACATACATAGGAAAATGTTACTCCCACACTCAATTTGTTGAATGTGGAATGTGTGTGAAGAAGAGAGAGATAGAAAGAAAAAAATGAAGAGAAAGAAAATGAAAGATGTGATAATTGATGTGATAAGAAAGGAAGAGAGAGATAGAAAGAAAATATGAGTATATAAAATGAAGTGTGAAAAATCATGATTGATATACATATTATATAATTATTAAAATACCTATATTCGAAGTTGTTAATAATGGAATTTCTCATAATATCTTAAGTCTTTTTTTAATTAAGTTGTTTCACAATATTTATTCAATTGTCGATAATTTTAACTATTTACATATTATTTTAATAGGTTGTGTTAATATTACATTATAGGGTTTAATTGCAATTTTGATCTCTTTAGTTTGGATTATGCGTAATTTTGATCTCTTAAGTTTTTTTTTCCAGTAAATTAAATCTTTATCCCTTCAAAATTAAGTAAATTTAGGGTTCGTTTGACCCAATTTATTTTTTACTTATGAGTTGCTTTAAAGTTAGAGTAAAAAATAAGAGCTTTTGAAAGTAAAGTAAAAGTTGTTTGACAGTATAAAAAAATTTTTAACTTAAATTCAAAATTGTTTGATAAATTATTTTATTAAACTTATCATATTTTCTTTAAAATTAACATAGAGAGTATCTAATAACAAAACTCTAAATATTTCTAACTAATGAAAATTTAAAATATAGTTTTTTAAATATAATTTAATAATTTTATATTTTTTTAATAAATTTCAATATTTAATTAACATAACAAGCTAATTTCATGAGAATAACATAATATAAGAGGGTTTTTAATGGCTTGCATGTTGGTCTTGTGTTAGAAAAAATAAGTTTATATTATTGTCCAAAACTCCAAACTCTATAAAAATTGGAATTGGAAGCAAATTTCTTAGGGTCATTAAAGGATAAAGAAGATGGTGGGAAGCATTAAAATGAAATGAAGCAAAATGGGGATGTGTAGGTCGACGAGTTTTGCTAATCGAAATTTTCCATGCGGTGTATCGAGAAGGAGAGGATCGTGCTTCGTTTGCAGGGAAGGAGAGAACGTTCTCTCTACAACTCGGTGATTGTGAGAGGTGTTATATTTTCAACAAAAATAAAAGAGAAATAAGATAAAAGATAAAAATATGTCCGCTTACGAGTTTCGAAGTGGGATTCTAGACCAGAAGCTCGAGAAAGCTAAAAAAAAAGTGAGGGGTGTATTGGTTTAGGATTTTAAAAAAACTTTTTTAATAAAAGTCTGCAGATTTTTAAAAGACTTTATAGGATTTTCATGACTTTAAGGATTTTGCAAGAATTTCAAGAATTTTTAAGTTAGAATTTTAATGGATTTGTATCATAGACTTTGCGGGACTTTGTGGACTCTATAATTCGTGAAGTTCTTACATATGATAAGAATTCAAGATTCTTTTGCATACATTCAAATTTAAAAAAGGGTCAAAGACACAAAAATAATTAAAAAAAAGTCGGGATAAATAAAAGTAAAAATAATACAGTTATTAGTTAATTTACCATAATATTATGTCCTCCTAAATAGCGTTCATCCACCTATTCATAGCTATACTAGTCCTCCAAGTATAGACATAAAATTAGTATAAAAAATGTGTATATATATAGCATAGATAATTTTTTTTTAAAATTGTATATATAATTTAAATATCTTATTTACTATTATTATAAAATAATGAAAATTTGAGAAAAATAATTTAAATATATTTTTATCATTAAAAATATTATTTCTTTTAAAAATAGTCTTTTTTAATTTTTTTAAATTATTCTTTAAAATGCATAAAAACTCATGTATCTTTGATCTCTCTTCATTTCCTATCATTTCCTATTATTTTAATTATAATTTATTTCACTTTCTTTCTCTTTATTATTCTTCTATCTCTCTTTCTCTTTATTTCCAGAAAAAATTATTGAAAACTTTGGCCCTTTTTAAACTTTTGGCCCTTTTTAAACTTTTTTTTGTTGGAAACTAACTAGTTACGTTATATAAAAAAAAGAAAATTTTTCTACATTCGGTATCTTCCCGAATGTAAACACTACTTGATTCAACTGAGATTAATCCAATGAATAATAGAAATTAATTTAAAAAAAATGGACATAAAATATGAAGGTACTATTTACAAACTTGAATTATAAATTGTGAGCATGTACCTATCTAATGTTTTAAGCATACACCATGGACATAACACCCAATAGCTAAAGAAAAAAAGGATTTGAAAACAGTACGGAGCCTATATGATGCAAAAGATTTGAAAAAGTTGTAGCATCCCGAATCTATATTCTCTTCCGCAAAAGTTGTAGCATCACTATCATCAGGTTCTACTAATATGGAAGCATTCCCACTAGCAGTTCCACCCCCAACAACAATCTTCAATTCCTCATAGTCTGCGACACCCATAGTTACCACTAAGAATGCCACATGTGTTACACGTGACCAACGAAAGTACTATATACGAGTTGTTAAAAATGTGGATTTTTTTTTTGAAATAGATTAGTAGTTGTCAACCTACTACATCTCTAATTCTGTTTTAAGTGTTTATCAAATATTCTTTCCTTACTTGTGAAACCTGTTTTCATAAAACGTCGAGAGTAATCATCACGCCACGTAAGTGTACATCATACATACATTTGCAAGTCAACATATGGAAATAAACAGTGCATAAAGTTATATACAGAAATAGTGTACTTCTCGAGCCATACAATAACAAAATCAAAATAAGAGTTCTAGAAGTGAACTGAAATAAATAAGACCTCAATAAAATACAAAAGAGAGGTCGCCAACTCAGAGCTGCCACTAACTAGACTCAAACAACACTATCCTACTCGTCGCTAGAGGGGTCCTCCTCCGGCTCCTCCTCCGGATCCTCCTCCTCCTCTGACGAATTATCAATGATAATCAACTCTAACTCATCCGAGAGAGAGCGGCCTTGCGCATCAGCACGCAAAGGCTGTGGGCCTGAAGCCTTAGAAGTGGGTGAGTATCTGGGGGAGTCTGGCCCAACCGAGTCTTCAATCCTGGATGACCGTGATGCCACAGACGATGCAGGACGGTGACGCGAAGGACGAAAGGTAGTATAACGCACTAAGTTAGGTGGTGTCTGGAACTCGAGAGTCACCGGTACAACGAAGTCTACTTCAGGTACTAAGGGGAGGCCAGGGTGAGTGATGATGACTCGGACCTCTCCGGTGAAGACACATCTTCTAGGGATGTCCGTCACCCTCCAGGAACCCCTGGGCATCCAGCGTAGCTCCACCTTCATTGACGTCATATCGAGGATCTCCAATGTCGGCTATCGACGTAACGAAAGAGACACAACAACCAGATAGTAGAAAGGAAGGGGTGAGAACACATCACATGAACTCACAAAACATAGGATATGATGTACTAGAGCACACACACAGGAATTTCACACAATTCAAGCAACAAGTAAATACACATAACATCATCATGACGCATTCAAACTATTGCATGCCTTGCAATTACAATGCTATAACTAATGCATGAGGGCCCGGGGAAAAATCACCATCCACAGTGCACACAGCAACTGCCCGACCATATATGTACAACGTATCAGGAGTTAGAGTTTGTACTAGCATTGGTACAAAGAGCATTGCTCATACATTTTGGCCAAATCATTTAAGCGTTCTTCCAGACAATCTCAACTGACCCCGAAAATCATGAGAGCGACAGGAATAGCTAAGCTGGATTCCCCAATCTCGACAGTAGGGAGCTAATCTACGTCACCTGAGATCTTCCGGGAGCTAGGCTATCCTCAGGGTTGGCGTCCCTTTTGAGGACCCACTGGCGTTCTTTGCAAAACCCAGTTGCACCCTTCCCAACCGATTTCACACTGTACCAAGTGTCACTGCCATATAGGTCGTAAGGTCTTCAACCTCGAATATCATCAATGCTTATGATGCATGACACACAACAAGGTTTCAAAGCATACACATCCTTACAGGCAAAGCCCATCAAATCATTCTACGTCACCACTTTCCCGTGGTACGGCCCGATTCAATGTCTTCCCTTCACAAGGAAAACCAAACCCCATCTCGGGTTAAGACCGCACTCTCTCACTAAGCTTCTCAAGTCTTATGCAAAAAGAGTGTATTGGTTATAAATTTTTATGTTAGTTTGTACTAACGTTTTGTTCTTTGAAGTGATGATCACTTTCACTTGAGTCCTATAGCTTACTAAGACTTATAATTGTGTCTTATGGATAGTGTTACCTATCTTAATTCGTCTTGTATGTCTAATTAAGATTGGATTTAACCATTAATTATGATTAGTCTTCATTAACTAAACTATAATTAATCTTAATTCTCCTTAATTAAGTCTTAATCCTTACTTAAGATCCTAATTATCCCTTAATCTCTTTCTTAATCTTGGATTAAGCTTTTAATTACATTTGATTAAGGTTAATCATAATTAATTAGTTCTTAATAATCATTAAGGCTTAATTAGTTTGATTAATACTTCATTAGTGATTAATGATTAAGATTAAGGTTAATCTCCATCAGGGTTAATTAACTTTAGCTTAATTAATTCTTCCTTGCTTAATTACCTTAAGTGAATTAGTTTATTCAAATTAAGTGAGTTGGATTAGTAAGCCCACTAATTTAGTTTTAAGTCTGTGATCTTGATGAGTAGGATTAGAGTTGAAGCCCAACACTAATCCAGGCCCAATATGCATTTGTTATTTTTGTTTGGCCTTATGGTGAGTTTGATGAGTTTTTTTTGAAGGTATTGGGCCTAAACTAAAGGCCCAATGGTTAGGTAACCCATAAGGGTCTATTTTCTCAAGTTACCATTAAGTTATATGAATTTTATGGTGACTTTTATATGGGTTTTTCTTTGTACCCGAATTTAACTTAGGCACTTTACCCAAAAAGTGTTCTTTTTTTTAACTTTACTTGTCACTTTAAGTGGTTACCCTTTTTAACTTATTGGGCCACTAAGGCCCATAAACACATTAACACTTTCCTCATCACCAATTCAAGATCAAACACTTTCACTTCATGAGTTTCTCATGAACATGAACAAGAACATGATGAACACCAAGAACATTATCAAGAACACATGAATTTCACCAAAATTCAATAAATTTCCAAAAATTAGCAAACTCAAGTATGGTGATCTACAAGCATTCTAATTCATCAATTTCATGTTATTTCACTCAAACATACCAATCATCATCATAAAGTTCATACTTTTCAAATATGTTCAAAAAGGTGACATTTTCATGATCCAATCATACAAACCAATTTCATAATTTCAAACAACCATTTGCATGTACTTAGATTCATCATATAAACATATTTCAAGCACCAAATGAATTTTCAAACACATGCAGCCCCTCCATCAAGCCAAGGCCGAACCAAAAACAAGGAAAAGAGGAAAAATTTTCAAGCAACAATCATGGTTTGCATGCATCCAAGACCACCAAAGAAACACATTTTAAGCATCATAACAATTTTTAAACACACATGCAGCCATTATATATACATAGTCGAACCATTTCCTCCAAGGAATAGGTTCCAAAATTTCATTTTTCAAGAGGAAAAAGAGTTAGAGACAAGGATAAGGGTAATCCTTAACTCTAGTCACCAATCCTACTAGAGTTCAAGGTTCTCCCCCCCTTTACCTAAGGAAATTAAACTTGAAAAAGGTGCAGCAACTTCAAAGATAATCTCCTCTTGATGCTCCTTTTGATCACCCAAGTAAGTTTCTCCAAAGGATGTAGGCTAGATTTTGAGGTTTAAGGTTCAAAAATGGAACCTTTCACCAAGTGTGTGTAGGAAAGAAAATGAAGAAATGGAGAGTGTGAGGGAGAAGAGGAATGCTCACGGTTTGGAAGGAGAGAAATGAAGAGTGAGAAGTGGTTTGCATGCAAATGAGGAGGTATGGTGCAAGTGTAAGAAAGAATGATGGCTTTCTTACTTCTTTGACTAAGGAAATGTGTAAGACAAGTTAAGTGCCATACCATCACATGGCTCACGGTTTTGGAAGGGAAAAATGAGATATTTTTGCTAAATGTTGCAGATTTTGGTGATTCAAATCAAGGGCATTTTGGTCCGCTTCCAAAAAGTGTAGGGGTAAAAAGGTCATTTTGCACCAAAAATCCCAAAAATCCCAAAAATTCCCAAAATTCTAGAAAAATAGGAAATTAATTTCTAACCTTTTTAAAACCAATTTTGATGATTAAAAATATTTAATCATTCAAAATTCACTATATCACACAATAACAGCATATAAGCAAAAATGCTGGTGTTACATAGTCAACCATACTTTTTTCTCGAAGATTTTTGTCACTTGGGTGAGACTAGCAAAAAAATCCATTATTAGTAAATTGAAAATAACATAATGCAGTAAACGTGTAAACCATTAATATATACGATTACAAATTAGTCTTACCTTTAAGTACTCTTTCCATACTTCATCACAAGCGGTGAATGTCTTTGTAATTGGATCCCACCCAAAGCCAGAATTGTTGCGCATAAGTGTTGACATGTTGTTATATTGTTTCTCAAATCACTTCATTCGACTCATGTAATGATTATATGTTTTCGGGAACCTATATGTTTTTAGCATGTGTAGCAAATTGCTTATAATATTTTATTCACTGCAAGAGGTGAGAGAGAGAAAGAAAGGTTATGTAACTCTGTGCTTGTTGGAGAATGAAACACTTGAAAAGTCAAGTTCAGAAATCCTTTCAATTTGAGTGGGATTGTTTGATGGATTTGGTATTTATAGATACTACTAAAAAGTCACTCAAAATCCATGTAATAAAAGAATCCCTTAAAATCCTTATATTTTCTAATACCTATGGATTGTTTTTAAGTTCTAGGAAATCTCAAACAAATACCAATGGATTTTAACATACTCTTTTTAAAGTCTTGAAAATCTAGATTGAATACTAGTGGATTGTTTTTAAGTGATAGAAAATCCTGATTGAATACCAACGGACTTTTTTACCCAAAAAAAGTCTTTTAAAATCCTTTAAAATTCTAAACCAATACACCCCCTACTTTTTTAAAAGCTCCTTTACAATGTAAAATAAAAGCTGCTTTTAGTTTTTAATAGCTTTTTTTAAAACTCGTTTGGCCAAGCTTTTACTTATAAGTAATTTATAAGTTAAGGTTAAACTCTACCAAACGGTCACTTAGTCCCTTGCCATTTGTCTCCTATTTTAAAACCCTTAAATTATCACTTTCTACTTAACATCTCAACAAATTGATTTTATTGTATCATTTTAAATCTTATTAAATTCAAAACTCACCATTCAAAATATCATTTTCACCTAAAATTGAATAAAAAATGTCAATTTACCCTTTATTAAACATCAATTTCACCTCCTACAAAATCCTTCAAATTTTATTAAAATTCTGTTAAAAATTTCACTTATGAACTTTTAAAATTAGTTCATATCTCAAATATATTATAAACTGCCAAATATTATTGAAAATGAGAACTTGATTTTTAGTAAAAGATAACTTAATGGGGGACCAAGTTTGTTTAATTTTAAGAATCAAGGAACTTAATTTGGTAAAAAGAACTTGAATGACCAAAATTACATGTAATTTAAATTAGGAAAAATATAGTTAGTTTTTCCTATTTTAATTTTTTTAAAATTAGAGTAAAATTTATTGACCACAAATTGAAATAGTAATAAGAGAGGGGTAGATACCCGAGTGCAAAAGATTTGCAATTAAACTTATAATATTATATATTTATTTATACATTAAAATTTTATTTTGACTCCCACAAATTTTTTATTCAAGTTTTACCACTGCTCACACACATAAAAAAATAAAAAATTAAAAGTGTGACTATGAGTCTTTTTATTTTTTTTATGGAGGAGCTCGCCATAACTAGAGTATAATTGATAGTGTCTTAAAAATTCACAGGAAAAGAACATAGGCTAGAGATATCTCATGAGAAAATGTAATAGGAACTAGGAAGAACTCACATTATGGGAATAGGCCGAGCCGAGCTAGGCTTTTTAAGGTCTGAGCCTGACTTGCACCTTAAATCCATGACCTGAGTCTAGCCTGTTACCTGACATAGGCTTTATTTTATGGTCTGAGTTTGACCTGTTTAAAGTCTGATAAGGTCTGAAAGTCTGTTTAAAAGCCTGTTTTACAGTAAAGTACTTGAATATATCATAAGCATATATATGAATAGACTCATAGGTTCAAGTTTTTAATATACTTAAATGTTTATACAAGCTAATAAGTATATAATTATAACGAAAAGTAAAAATAAATCTTTATAATAATAATAGCGATATAAAAAATATTAGTATTTTATTTATATTTAGTTAAATAGATCGGTGCTCAAAAGGCTTTTTCAATAGCCTAACCTGACCTGGGCCTGATATAGACCGGGTAGTAGGCCCTGACAAGCAGTTTGGCCTATTCTCATCTGTACTCACGATAAGCACGTCCCGAACATAAAGATAAACTTCATTTTTATCTAAGATCTAAGATATTTAACATAGCATGAGTAAAAGATAAAAAAAAAAGATATTTAACATAGCATATAACATTTTCTTTTCATTCCATTTTATATACTCACCTACAGTGGCAGCATCTACTTCTTTCTCTCTGTCCCTGGAGTGGCGCTTCTCCTCACAATGAAGGACTTCCAATCCGATTTGTCTTCCGTGGTTCGCCTCAACATCGGTAATCCCTTCCCACATCCCAATCTCCGTTTCGTTGTTACCCACCCAATTCTCTCACACACGACACGACGCCGTTTTTCTCATCCTTGAATGCGAAGGAAACTGAGTGAGCCCCAATTTCGTTTCACATTTTTCCAGGAGGGAAGAAATTCTCCACCACCACCGATACTCTGACTCAGAGAGAGCCTGATTCAATGCTCGCCGCTATGTTCAGTGGTCGACATACTCTCTGCCAAGATCCTGACAAGGCAATGCCGAATTCTTTCTTTTATTTATTGTTCACACTTTTACCATATTGTATTTTTTTATACAAAATAATTCGCATTCAACCTTATGATTATTATTATTATTGTTTATAAAATTCTCTATATTTGTCTAATTATGGATTTTAGCTATATGCATTGATCTGCGGACTGTGGGAATGGTTGATTGCAGGGGTATGTGTTTGTTGATAGGGATGGTAAACATTTCCGGCACATTCTCAATTGGTTAAGGGATGGTGTGGTGCCCACTCTGGAGGAAGCTGAATATACAGAGCTGTTGCGTGAGGCTGAGTACTATCAGCTACTTGTAAGCACAGTGTGTGTGTGTGTGTGTTTCAGTACTGGGTTATGTTATTATTAGATGCTTTTGAAGCTGAAATCTACTTTCTTAGGCTGCCTTCTGCTGCTTGGTTTTGTTTACTGCTAGCATTGTCATCAATGTTCGAGCTTAGTCTACAAAAAAACATGTACAAACTATTCATGATACCTGCCATGCTAATTTTGTTTCTATTATAAGAAACAAAATTTCTTCTACCATTAAATTTTTAACACAGTTTCTTCTATTTTTTTGAATTCCTTTTCGACTATGGGTAAGTTAACACATACGTTTGATATGTTTTGAATTTGCATTCTCATTTTTCATGCTTGACTCTAAAGACAACCCAGTGTCATCTTACCATATTTTGTAAAAAAAAAAAAACATGTTAGTGGGAAATTTATTTGTAATTTTTTTACGTTTTTGTCTGTTAGTTTGGTGACCTAGCAACTTTTTTCATCAATTGTCCAGGACATAACTTTAATGTAAGGTTCACATTCACTGTGATTGTTGTATCAAGAAGAGCAATCTATGATGGAAATTTTCCCCATCTCAACTCAAAATCATGTCCTTTGTTATATCATAAACACATGAATTCACACTTGCTTGCATTGCTTATGTAGCTCTTTGCCATGATGTTATACTTGAAGTGAAGTTTCTTATATACATGCTGCCCAGCCTAGATTTCTTCCAATTACTTTACCATATGTAAAAGAAACTGAAACTCCAGGCTTTATTGAAATCCTAAAACGTATTCATTACTTGCAAAACGTCAGGGGCTTATAGATGGAATTCAGGCTGTCCTTAATAAGAGGAAGGAAGATGATGAGTTCCATACAGAGTTGACACGTACAGATATCATCAAGTGTATACAATCTGAGAGAGTCAGGTTTCGAGGGGTTAATCTTTCTGGCCTTGACCTCTCTAAGCTGGTAATTTTCTGGACCATAAATGTTCTCAAACAGTATCTCAGTTTACTTGTAAAAGAATTATGTCATTACTTGAATTTGAGTTGTAGAGAAAGCTGTATATTTTCCTTTAGCCATTAAATATATTATATATGATATATCTATTGCCTCTTAACTTTGCTTTATCTAGTGTTCAGTAACTTCATCTCTGTCAATAATAGGAAGTTGTAAGGTCATACATGTTTCAAAAAATTTTGAATTCACTTAGACATACTTACCGTTGATATTATACAATTGGAGCATTTGAAGAGTGCTTGTGACAAAGGATGTCGTATAAGGTGTTAACTTGGGTGGCGAAAATTATTTCAGTAACTACTTTCTCAGAGTTAACATAACACTTGACAAAGACCTAGGTCATATTCAATACAGTTTTTAATGCTAACATCATCCTCTCACATAGTCTTGATCTCTTGATTTTTATTTTCAGGATTTATCATTTGTGGATTTCAGCTATGCTTGTCTTAAAAATGTGTTCTTTTCACGAGCAAACCTTCACTGTGCAAAGTTTCGGGTAAGTATGAATTATCAACTAGACTTATCGATGTGGCAAGTTGATTCAGGCCTATTTGGTGCAATGCAAGTTAGGCTTGAAATTACTGAAGCTTGAACTAAATTTAGTTCAGGTTGTTTGTGGGTTTAGGCTTTCAATAGTTTCAGAACAACATATAATCCAACTTTGTTGTCCAGCCAAAAGATATCCATCTTTAACTTAAAATATATATGATGTAAATGGTTGATGGTGATATAGTATTTAGTGAAGAATTTGTTTGCTAATATGATCTCCAAGTTATTTCTTCATTACTTTTAAAAACTTCCGTTACTGCACACTTGTATTGTTTTAGTTGGTTATGAAATCATATATTTGGCTGTTATTGACTACATGACCATCAGACCTTCTAGATTTTAATTTTAATTTACAAGTTATCCTACATCCCTTTTAATTTTATAGGATGTTGATGCTGAGGCCTCCATCTTTCACAATGCAACTCTGCGTGAGTAAGTCACTCAAAATTCTTCTATTTAATTCCATTCATTCATACTTGTAGGCATCTTAATTATTTTATCTTGGCTAGGGAAGATGTGAATTTACTGGGGCAAATCTTCGTGGTGCTTTGTTGGCCGGTGCATGCCTTCAAAGTGCAAATCTACAAGGTCTGTTAGTACAGTTATGTTTATATGCTTTTTATCAATTTTGATGTCCGAAATAAATACATGTATTATTGCCACATATTTCCTTGTCATTCCACTATTGCATTTGACAAAAAATTACTAATACAAATAACAACAACCAAGCCTTATCCCACTATGTGGAGTTGGTTACATGGATCAATCTATTGGGCTATATCAAAACACCAAATTTTCAGTAAAAGTGTAAAACCATCTAAATCAAAGTTAATTTATTTGTTCTTAGGTCTCTCTACCCGTTTAATCAGATTATCTTCTGTTTGGTTCACTTTTTCACCAGAGCCTCAACTGGCTACCTTCTCTATACCTAACCACCTTAAACTAGTTTCCTATCTTCTCCTTTTACACACTACACCAACTTTCTCCCAAATACATTAACTCATGATTTCTATATGTTCATCTACTCATCCACCTCAACATTTTCATCTCAGTGACACTAATTGTTTTGCTCATGTTGGCATTTCATTTCCCAACATTCATGAATCACTACCATAGAACACCATTGGTCCTGTAGCTGTCTAGTAAATTTTTCCTTTGAGTTTTATAAACACTTTGCTATCACAAGATTTTGGCTGAAGCATTTCTCCATTACATCCACCAAACTTAAATCCTTAATTGGATCCAAGATACCTAAACCATGTGACTTGTGATATGATGCAATTACCTATTTTGACCTCTAAAACATTGCTAACTCTCATCTTACTGAACTAGCATACCTTATAATCCATCTTACTCCTATTTTACCAAAAGCTCTTTTACTCCAAAGCTACTCTTGCAACTCAAGTTTAGAAATCATTAAGGAATATATGATCAATAAAAAACATGCATTGTGGTAAGAACTCTTGGATGTGCCAAGAAAGTACATCCAATACCAACTTAAAAAGTTATCTAACCATATATTCAGTCAATCCTTGGTGCAAACTTCTAGTTAGTGGAATCTTCTGTTACACTTCCATGAGTTTGCACACTAGTTGCATGGCGGTGACACTTGGTTATTATTTTTGTATTTAGTGTGAGGATATATACCTTCCTTACCAAAATTAGATGGTTGACAGAACAGGCATACCTTATTTATTTCCTAAGAATGACAGAATGGACTGTTTTCTGTTATGAATTAAAAATCTTTCTTTCTTTCTTTTCTTCAATCAATATGACTTAGGATTGTTTGGTTTTTGGGAAAATGAAATTTGGGATGACAATGATGAAATTAATGAACAATAAGAAGAAATATCTATAACAGCCACTTTGACATTATAGTCTGCATTCATATTCCTTACTATTTATATGAACAAATAGGAAACAGATCCAGTGTATTTTTTAGGTTACCTCTATTCTCCAGGTTTCCAGCATAATATTTTATTTTGGTTTGCAATATCCATGTTATTTTCTTGGTTACACAAATAGAATCAGAAGTGAAATATGCCTTTGTTTGTATTAGCATATCAAACAGTATTATTGGAGATGTGGTTCATTTGTTTGAAACTGCTATTCTGCAGATGCTTGCTTAGTAGATTGTAGCTTCTGTGGAGCTGACCTGCGTTCTGCACATCTACAGGTTCACCAAACCTGAATCTCCAACTTTGTATGATAAATTATTTGAATTTGTTTATATCTTCCATTTTGTTCTTTTTGTTTTCTAAAAGCTTTTGTTTTTGTGTCTATATTTGTTACTTATGTCCAAGGTTCTTCATGTATTGTTTATTTTTAGTAATAAAGTATATTCCTGTATATGCTTCTTTTTGTCATTTTCTCTAGAAGAGAAACATGTGCAATAGCCTTAATATTGTGTCTTTCTCCAACTTAAGTCTTGTTAAGATCAAGAACAACAAGAAAGGCCTTTTCCCACTAGATGGGGTCAGTTACATGGATCAAACAACATTATAAGGCGAGATTCTTAATGGTTTGGCTTATAGGATCAGATTTGTGGGGGATTTACCTTCTTAATTATGGTGAAATCTGTTGTGTTTACCCTTTTCTTAATTGTTATATGTCTAGTGACTTATAATATTTTTTTTTTCCGTAGGATAATTTTGATTTCAAGTCATGACTTGTAGCTTGATACAAGCAGCATTAGTTGTGTCTTGATTAAAAGTTTGTGATGATTAATTAATTAATTAGTACTTTTTTAAATGCACAGAATGCTGATCTTACTAATGCCAATCTAGAGGGGGCTGTCCTAGAAGGAGCCAATTTAAAGGTAAATATTCTGGACCTATATGGGTGCATATAGTAGGGTTGCAGATGTTTTGCGCAAAATATCGAGGTGCAGATGATTTTCGCATCATCCTCTCACCTAAGATAATATCACCTTACATATGAAGAATATATATATATATATATATATATATATATATATATATATATATGGCATCTCTACTACCTTGTAGTACACATTTTGTATCTACTCCTCCCCAAGACTTAATGATGCTTTTGTGTTGAGATCCCACATTGGTTAGAGAATGGAGATATGGCCAAAGTAGTGTATATAAAGCTTGGACAATTCTCACCCAACAACCTAGCTTGTGGGGTTGAGTTAGGGCTTTGAGCCCAATCCAAATTCTAAAAAATTTGTTATCTAACTAAGCAAAATATTTGATAACACATGATTTTGTACAAGTTGAAGTTTTGGAAAATGATGCTTGTGGGGTTGAGTTAGGGCTTTGAGCCCAATCCAAATTCTAAAAATTTTGTTATCTAACTAAGCAAAATATTGGATAACATATGATTTTATACAAGTTGAAGTTTTGGAAAATGATGCTTTGTAGCAAGTAGAAAACTTTGCTGATTTACAATATTCATGGATCTCACATGTATTACTGCTCAACATGTAAGCATGCACATGCATATTATTATTGAGTAAATTATTGACCTTTCTTGGCACAACAATGAGGTTGCTGCCTTGTGATTTGGTGTCATGGGTTCTTGTCATAGAAACAGTCTCTTTGCTCATGGAGGCAAGGTTGTGTATCTCTGACACTCCCCAGAATCTAAATGATAGGAATCTTGTGTATTGGGCTGCCCATTTTATACTTGAACCTCCCTTGAGCTTTAATAAAATGATGAGAAAACCTCCCTTCTTATGTTTGGAATAATGCTAACCTCTCTTTTAACAAAACATTATGGGGGGTTATTGTTATGTTAAGAAAAGGAGGTCTTTGTAATTTTTAAAACACAAAGAGAGGCTTTATGTTATGTTAAAATTAAAAACAAGGGAGGAGTGTGTAATTTTAAAAAGAAACGGATGTCCCTGTAATTTCATTAAACACAACGGTAGGTCAATGTAATTACTTTAATGTTCAGGTCCAGTTTTTCAATCAAGTCAATTTCCTGGCTGTGTGAAATGTTGTTTTCCTATTTTGGCTTAGTTGTTTGAAATCAATTCCCTATTTCTCAGGGTGCAAAACTGAACAATGCCAACTTGAGGGGTGCAAACCTTCAACGAGCTTATCTGCGTCATGTCAATCTTCGAGATACAGTATGTAAATTAACTGAATTTTTGTAGTTCTTTTAAATGCCTTTGATATTTATGATATTGTTGACTAGCTAGTCAATATTTTCATTTAACTTCACCTGTTATGGTCCTGACTTTGCTATTTTGAAAATTCCAATGCCCATTAATATGAACACCGGAAGTCTGTGGTGTATTTTATTGCACAGCCACTGCCACTGCCAATAATTGGTGAATGCCTGTGCAGTTTAGAACAATTGTTTTTGAAAATGTAGTTAGAACTTAACTGGACACAGGAAGTTTAGTTCAAGCTGGCGGCTGCTTTGTTCTTGAAGTATGTTATCAGTAGATACATATGGCTGAACCAGTTTGTAACCCGGCCGAACGGGAAGTCACTCTGTAGTGTACAAATGACTGATTAACTAAATCATATAGCATGGAGAATTCCTATATAATTTACTGTTTACTACATATAAAACTATTAATTGGAGCTAAAATGAGTGAATTTTAGGCAATTGAATGAAAAGTTAAATAAATAACTCGTAGGATCAGATTTGTTTATTTATGTTTAAAAGCCTGAGTTTTTGGTAAGAGAACATGTGCTTATTCTCTGGTTTTTGTTCTCTGCATTTAGATGACTCGCATGAATTAGGCAACACATGGAAATAGTTGTGGAAAAAAGATAGCAAGCTTAATTTTCTGTTCAGAGTATGATCCGCTAGGTTATTTTGGTTCCTTTTTTTTTTTTGATTACTCAGGACTTGGAAGGTGCGAGGCTCGATGGTGCCAATTTGCTCGGAGCAATCAGATAATATTGATATGGTTATAGAATGTCAATGGATGAGTGAACTTGCTGATAAGATACATGTTTGCTGCTGATAAGAACTAGATGAGTGAACTTGGAAGTTGAAAGTTGTGTTTCAAGAGTAATTAATATTGCTGCTCATGAAATTGTGCAACTGAGCATTTTGTGGTTGTGCCTGCTGATGATCTTCTCCAACATGCTATCATTGTGAGGAGGATTCTGTTTAGGCTGCTCTTGTTCATAGTTCGTATTTCTTGTGTGGTTTGTTGTTTTTCTGCCAAAGAAAACTGCAATATTTCTATTTATAATATATGAACCATCTGGCGTATAGTGCTGTACTCCGATGACAATCACGCATGGTGCCAATTGTTGAAAGCCTCATAATTATTAAGTGTATATAGCTTTGTCACGAATGATTGTGTGAGCTTTCTTTTTTTGGTTTATTTTGTGGGATCTGTACAGATCGTAAGAGCTCATTTATAATTATTGGGAATGTTTTCGTGGAGGATGGGAGAGGAGGGCAAACTGAAGGTGCCAGAGCCAGCGGACCAACTTGTTACCATTAGCGGCATCAATTGGCTATAGTGACTAATTTGATATTGGTTTGTCAATTTAAGAATTGGAGTTTTAAAGGGAGAAAAACTAAATCTAAGTCAATTCTGATCTAAACTTACCTCCACTTCTAAGTTCTAACGGAGCTTGACCTTTGGGGATGAATCTTCTGTATCGTTTTTTTTTTTTTTGGCATAATGCAATCATATGAATTTGACTTAATAGGAAGAACTAGTCTACATTATAATTTTGGTATCTTTTGTTTCGTTAGTATAATGCAATCATATGAATTTTACTTAATAGGAATAGGAAGAACTAGTCTACATTATAACTTTTGTATCTTGAACTATATCATTGTAAAAAAAAAATTATATTTTCATCCAATAAGGTATTGTCACATCATTTAACGAATATGGCACCTCATGTATTATTATTTATATTCAATAAATGATGTGATAATATATTATTGAATTATAATATAATTTTTTTATATTGACAATGCATAAACCCACAACTATGTTTGTGGGGGATTCTCGGTCAAAGACAAAAAAAAAATATATCCATTAAATCCTTTAAGGCTTTAACATTTTAATGTGATTGGAATTGATAATACGATCAAATTCTTAATATGAAAATACAACTCTCAATCCCAAATTGTAGGATTATTATACATCTAAACTGATATTCCCTTCTTTTTTTCTTTGACATTATGCACAATAATTAAGAAAATTATTGGTATTTTAGTTTTTAAAATAAATATTACTCCAATTCTCTCTTTTCATTTATTATTTTATAAATATATTGTTTAACAAAACACACATTAATTAGCAAGGGTAAAAGTGAAAAGGAGTATTAATTATTCATTGATTTCATAAAAATGACATTGACAATAAAAAAACATTTGCCAAAACATCAAAAGCCAAAAAAAAATCTTTTAAAAAAACATAAAAAAAACGGAGGCACTACTTAATTTGCAGAGGAAGTACTCCCTTCGGACTTGAATATAAAAAAAAAATCCACTTATGGTGGACTAAAATATAAGCAAAATTTAATTCATTTCACCATATTTAATGATATCATCCCAAAACACCATTTATTTAATTTAGATTTTATTTTCCAACTACTCTAATAAATGAATCATGTGCCAATAGAAATAGAGTACGTTCACTTGAAACAAGTTTCAAAAAAATTGAATGTAGAGTTATTTAGGCAATAATTACTTTTTAGATGATATCAAGAAAAAATGAGTTTAACTAACTTTTTTAATAAATATGAATTTAATTATTTTTTCTTATATTTAAATTCGGAAGAATCACTTAATTTTCCAATTTTCCAATAGCCTCGAAACTGGGACAAGTTTAAATTAGCACACTTGATCAATTACTTTTTATTACTTTCATTCATCCTTAATACTAATATTTATTGTAAAATGGAACTTTGGAAATGAAATTTAAATTAAATAAGGGTATTTTGGAAATGTTATCATTTAATAGGGTGAAGTTAATTAAATTTTACTTATATTTTGCACCCCCAAAATTATATTTTGCTTATATTTTACTTATTATTTTACTTATCATTGGAGTATATAATAAATGAAAAGAACTACTTTCTCCATCCCATTTTACTTGACTTTTAAGGTTGTGACACGGAAATTAAGGAGTATTAAAAATACATCATTCAAAAAATACGCATTAATTAATTAATTGATAAGGATGGAATTGGATAAAGTCATTTAATAGTGTTATGGTATTATAAAATGACAATTAAATTGGAACAAAATTTTTGCTAAAACGTCAAATAAAATGAGACGGAGGGAGTAATTTTTATATAAAACGGTTTAAATGAATCATTTGCCAACTTATATCATAGAGGTTTATCTGTTTATATGTCAAAAGGTCAAAGTTGGAGGTGTTATCTCCATCTTAGCATTTTTAAAATAAATAAAAAGTCAAAAGTTTAATCCAGGAAAAAATAATAAAAATGAGGAAAACACCTTTCTTTTTTTGTCAAAGTTGCAACCTTCAAATGACAATACTTGAGGGCAGGGTTGTATAGTCTCAAACAAGTTTTCAAGAAAATAGGTTAGATTATGTGACGCAACCAGAATTGGTGCTAGGCAATCACACAAGATCAAGAGTATGTTTTCAGAGCTACTTAGATTCTATATACAGGACAGCTACAATCATATCACAATGTTTCTTATCAAGTAGTCTATCCCCGCACCTATCTAAATAGTTCCATATGATTGAATCTCCACGAACCTTCTTAAACCTTTGTTAGTACTGTAAGGTCACTATCCCCTAGCCTTTTCCAAGTCAGGGAGATCTGCAAATAATATTTATTTATATCAGTGGGTAGGAGTACAGTATGAACACATAAACTGAGTATACCAGAAAGAAAGAAAGAAAGAAAGAAAAATAAAATGAAACAGATGTTTAATAGTGTGTTTGGTTTAGTCTAAAATCACGTTTCAAACGTGGATTCGGGCCAATGCTACACTCTGTAGCGTTGGCCCGGATCCACGTTTGAAATGTGGTTTTAGAGGAAACCAAACACGCACTAAGTTGAATATAAAAAACATGTGACCTTGTCCCAGAACAGTGCTAACAACTGAAAAAATTGTCAATTGTGAGGAAAGACCTTAATTCCTAAAATTGAAAATTAAATATTGATAGAGATACAGCAGAAGGCATTCAGGAGCATGGTATATTTTAACCATATACTCAGAATGACTAAAGGTCATATAGCATATATTCTACAGACATCAAGATTACCTACAAACATCATTTAAGTAAGCAATTGAAAGAATCATTGTAATTAAAGTAGAGATACAAGGGGATCACTCACACAACATTCCTTCATCATCACTGCTTCCATCATCTTGACCGGCAAACTGCAAAAGAACAAGATGTGTTGGACGAGATTAGGTACCAGGAGGTTTGTTAAGTTCTACAACTCAAAATTACATGTCAAGTGAAAAATAATTTACCCGTGCATCATCATCAGATACCAAATCAGCTGCAAAAAAGTCCAACAAAAGCTTAATCAGACAAGTGAAAATACTCACAACAAGAAGTTATCAACTTAATCGTAATCCTCAAGCAACTTATTCAAATAATAAAGCAAGGTTCTCCAACCAATCTGACACCACCAAATTAAATTACAGGGACCAGAATGCTAATAGTCTCACTTTAGAATTGATAGAGAAAATAAAGAATGGAAATGACTCTTTTGCTAATCCCCCTCTCTATATTTATACTGAGAAATAAAGCACAGGACAGGAGAGAAGGGTTCAACTCAATAACGCATGATAAACTAATGAATATTCTCTAACAACCCCTCAAGTTGGAGCATATATGTTAATCAAGCTCAGCTTGTTACAACTATAGTCTATTATGTTCTTGTCAGGTGCTTTGGTGAATATGTCTATAATCTGTTCTCCAGTCCACACATGTCCAATAGTAAGAAGTTCCTGTTGGATGTTTTAGTACAAGCCTACCTCAATAACACTGGTAACATAATAAAACCCCTAAAACAAGTATAATCTTAATATTTTAAAACTCCCCTGAAGCTGAAGTTCATTAAGCTCTCAGCTTGTTAAAAATAACACAATAAAATAAAATAATTTACAGATATAACAGGCTATGAAAACCATAATGGGCTTCAAAATATAGTGGAAGAAACAAAGTTCCAGAAAGACAGTGGGAGGGAGGGAAGACAATGACTAGGTGACTGGAAGCTTGGAACAATACACAGCTAAAAAAAACAGCGCTGTTAGAAAGAGTCACTGTGAAAAAGGAACTGGAGGACTGCTTGAACAACAAGTTCATGGCCAAGGTAAGAAAGAGACCAGCTGGAATGATGCACACAAGGAATAGATAGTCGTTTAAGAAATATGCATTAGAGAAATGAACATGGTTTGATGAACAATTGGACCTCCGCCATCATAATCACATCCATGTCTTAAAGACTTGTGCTGGTGCCAGTTGAGGTATAAGCTTGTTGGCTGTTATTTGAGTGTTTCTGGATCTTCTATGCAGGTTTTCCTAGTGGGTAACACCAAGTGATAGAGAAGCAACAGATTCAGGATTGAAGGTT